>CM035795.1:16191787-16389287 GCA_020466265.1 Siphamia tubifer
CTAATATTCACAGGTTACTTTACTGTGAATACGCTTCATTTTGTCCCAAAAATCGCTCCATATGGAGGTTTCTAGAACAAAGCTGTCGGTATGTAGGCATTCTGTTGACAGGTGCAGGGATGAGGAGGAACAGCCTTTCTCCAAATTAGACACAACAATTGGGTGTAGTACTGTATGTATATATATATATATGTATATATATATGTATGTATATATGTTATGTATATGTATATATATATGTATGTGTATACATATACATATATATATATATATAATATATATATATATATATATATATATATTATATATATATATATATATATATATATATATATATATATGTATGCATATATGTATGTATGTATATATATACATATATATATGTATAGTTTGAGGCAGATTTAGTAAATGAACTAATCATGAGGGAAGAAGAATGCAGTCAATTTGAAGGAAGTGAAGAATGTGAGGAAAAGGCAAAAGAAAGAGCAAAGAAAGAACAGATGAATGGATGCAGCGTTGATCTACCAGGTCCTTGTGCCTTTCTATTGACTAATTCACAGGTGTCAAACATAAGGCCAGGGGGCCAAATGCGGCCCATCAAAGAGGCCAATCTGGCCCATAGGATGAATAACAATGAAGATATTAACAGTGTAAAAATGATTTTAATTCCAGTTCTACATACAGAATAATTAGATCTCAATTGGGTCAGAGCAGTAAAATATGATCATAATTAGCTGTAAATAATGAAAACTGCAGATTTTATCTGTGTTTTAGCGTAAAAAAAACCGTAAACTGACATGAGAATCTTTATATTAACAAACTATCCATTTACAAAAAAAATGTGAATAACCTGAACAAATAAGAGAAACCTGAAATGTCTTAAGAGAAGTAAGTGTAATTATAGCACTATTCTGCTTGTCACTAAGTATTTTGTGTATTTGTAATTGTAATGTAAGCTGTAATTGAGGCAAATGGAGACAAAATCTGATTAAAATTGCACTGTTTTGTTTTCTTGAAACATGTCAACTTGTTGATGTTATTCACATTTTGAGGGAAACATGACAGATGTTAACATTATCATAATTTAATTTTACTATTTTCACCTTTATTATTTTATTAGTCTGGCCATTTTGACATCATATTGGGCTGAATGTTGCCCCTGAACTAAAATGACTTTGGTCTAATTAATCCATTCATATGGTTGTGAAAACTGACACCATGAAAACACTCAGTTCATAGAAATCACTGTACAGTTTGTCCAAACTTGCAGCTCTTGTTTCTGAAAACATGTAACATGCTCTACATGACTGGACGCCCCAGCATCGCTTTGTGTAAGTGACTTCATTTCATCATCACCCTCCCTCCCATTGCTTCTGTTTTGTTTGTCAAAGCCTCATCTATTACCTGAGTGTTGGATTTGTCGGAGAAAAATATCCGTCTGTACAGTTGTACAGTTTTGAAAACATCCTTAAGACTAGAATATGAGACTAAATTCATTTTGTTGATAGTGTAGCAGTCAATTTTGGTTGTGCTGTGTATTATCTAAATGTTTGGCATCTCACACTGACCTTTTTTTAAAGAAACGGTTATTTGTTTTTTGGGCTATGGGCTATCAGATGAGGCTACAGCTAGCAGTTAGCAACATAGCTTACCATAAAGAGAAATCTGAGGTTTGTTGACCTGAATTTAACTAAAGAATCACCTTTAATATTGTGTTTAACTTATGATTTCTCATTTTCATAGGTGGTAAAAGTACTAACATTCTGTACTTAAGTAGAAGTACATCTAGGCTAATTGTGTGGAAAAATACTTTGGAGAAGTACTGATTCAACACCTTTATTGAAATAAAAGTAAAAGAAATAAAAAGTGCAACTTCTAAATTGTAATGAAATAAAACAGCTTTAAAACTGCATTTTTATTTGTTTTTGCTATGGATGAAACAATACTTATTTAACCAGGAAAAATCATAAAAGTTTCAAAAGTATCTAAAAATAAAACCTTTAAAACTGACTTATTGTGTAGATAATGTATTTGGTCAGGTAACGCTACTCAGTTTTGTGAGTATGGACTGGAAATTAAGGAAAGTAGATAAAAAAAATTCATCATTATGAGGAAAAAAAAGCACAATTATGAGGTCGAAAGTCCAAATTATGATATAAAGTCATAAATATGAAATAATAAATGCCTAATTAGGAAAAAAAAGAAAAGGGAGAAATGGTGAGATAAAAAAAATTTAATTATCAGTTAAATTCCTAAATATGAGATAAGAAATACATAATTCTAAGAAAAAGTAGAAATTGCGAGATAAGAAATTCATAATTATGAGGAAAAAGTTTAAAAAGTCAGACTTATGAGATAAAATAAATAACAATTGTGAGATAAAAAGTCACAATCATAAGATAAGTCATAATTATGAACAAATGTATGGAGGAAAAGTAAAACGTTACCAGAAAAATAAATACTGAAGTACAGAAATGAAGTACTTAATTACTTCCCGCTTGTGTTTTTAAGCAAAGAGCTTTTAAAAAAATGATTTGGTTTAATGCAGTACTGTTTATAGTACTGTTGTGCTCTTCTTTCTGCTAAGCTAAGCTGTTTGCTAGCTGTAGCCATATAGTAATGAGTGTCATCTGAATCTACTCAGTCGAACTGCACAAAAACATCTTACCACTGAAACTCTGAAACTGTTGAAGTAATCCCTTTGACTCCAGAAAGAGTTCCTGCTTTTGTCACAGCTAAAAAAAAAAAAAAAAAAGATAATGATTAAATATGATTATATTCTACTTGACCCCTTAATGCCTACTGTTGCAAATATGCAACATACCCCAAAAAATATTTCAATGGTATGCACTATAGTCAAATTAATTATCTCCACTTTTATTTTAGGGATCTGAAATTATTACAATTTTAATCAGATTAATCATAGGGTTGGTATGGATTAATTTTCATTAATCGTGATTAAAACAGTTTATTTTGGTCAACTGTTTTGTCATACTTTTTTTTTTGCAATTGTACTAAAATTTCCCACAAAATACACAAAGAATTTGGAGAAAAACATGTTAAAATTCAGCACAAAAACCTAACAGAAAAAAGCAATGACAAATCCAAAACATATTTTCAAAAACAGAAAAATAACACCCAAAAATGTGCTAAAATATCCAAAACATGTGCAAAAATATGGAATGTGTGTAGAATTTTTAATCAAATATGATGATGTGTTAGTTTTATGTATATATGAGGGCTGTCAAATGATTCAAATGTGTAATCAGATTAATCAAAGGGATTAATCATATTTGGATTAATCACGATCACTTTATGTTGGTCAACTGTTCTGTCTTTTGATTCTTTTGTACTCAAGTTTACCATAAAATACACTAAGAAACAAATAAAATGTGAAGAAAAAAAATATACAAAATATGCTAAAATTCACCAAAAAATCAAATAAAAAAAAAAAACACAAAAAGCAATAACATTTTTCAAAACTCTTCTAAAACACAGAGGAAAAAAACACCAAAAAAAAAGGTAAATTATCCAAAACATGCAAAAAATATCAATATATATGCAGTCAACATTTTTATTCAACAACTTCAACAGTTTCAACAAAACCAACTGTTCTATTTAATTACATTAAAATGTTTTAATCTGATTAATCATGATGATGATGATGATAGTCGACTGGTTTGTCTTAGGGTTTTTTTTGCCACAAAAGACACAAAGAAACACAAAAATGTGTTGAAAAACATGTTAAAATCCAGTAAAATTAACAACAACAAAAAAATATGCGATGAAAAATATAAAACATACATCTGAAAAAACATCCAAAAATGTTGTAAAATATACAAAACACCACAAAAATAATCCAAATGTTTGATCAAATTAAATATGATGTTGAATTAATGTGTTAATTTTGAATTGACACACCTAGTTATATGTATATACATATATATTTACATTTAAATTCAGGTATTAAGGGATTAAGATATGACAAATATCCAGGTTTAAGCCTTTACTCTAAACTCTGACAGTTTTATTAAATAATTTGAGTTTTTCCAGATGTGACTCTACGACTTTCTTTACCTGCTCACTTCAATAACACCTGAAGCAACACCTGTGCTATTGCACTTCAACCCTGTTAGCCAAAGAAATATCCCTGTTGATTTCTAAGTGATTCTATGTTGTATGATTTTATATTATTCTGTCAGTTCTGAATGTTTTTTTTTTGTTTGTTTGTTCTGGTTTTTTTTTTTTTGTTTGTTTGTTTTTGGGAGGCAGATGTGGAGGCTTTGTACACTTTTTTTTTTTTTTTTTTTTTTTTTGGTTCTGTGTAATAAATGAGACTCAAACCAAGTAAGGTTTGTTTATGTGAAACATTTGAGGAGGAAGAAAAAGCTTCAAGTATTGTTTGTTCACCTGTTTATGTGCCTTGTCAGATATAGCAATACAGCAGTTTAGTGCGGGGGGGGGGGGGGGGGGGGGGGGATTATGATCAAATACCCCTTAGACTGTTATGTTCGTCTGTCTTTTGTCCACTCGGGCCAAGTGTAAAAAATGTCCCATCAGCACCTAGATGTTAGAGATTCCTCAGTGTATAAGCTTTATTCAAATTAAATCCTAACATACAGATGCACTTCTGTTATCACTCCTGACTTACTGTATACACCAAACCATGTATCATTATGCCAACACACTAAGATGAAATACTAGAGATCTGAACAATAAATTTCAAAAATAAATACCAACTTACCAATGGACTCTGAGTTTTTATTATTATTACTTCCTCTGTTTCCTTTGTATAGATATGTGTATTTTGTTGTTTTGTTCCTACGCTTTGGCCCAAATAATAACTTCAAATATTTATTGAGGATTGATCCTTTATTTATTTATTTATTCATGTATTTTTTTATTCTATTTTATTTTATTTATTATACAAACCCGCCTTTCTAGCCTCATCACTATTTATTTATTTTAACCCTTTGATGCATGAATTATGAGAACCTTAGTTAAGATTTTTTTTTTCCTACTGTAAGTGTATTTTAATAATAACTACAAATGCACTCCGCCAAGGCAGACCCCCCCACCCCCCACCCCCCACCCTGAATGAAGAGAGGTCCGCCAAGGAGGTTATGTTTTGCCAGAGTTTGTCTGTCTGATATTTAGCAAGATAACTCAAAAAGTTATGGATGTATTTTGATGAAATTTTCAGAATATCTTGGGAGTATCACAAGGGAAGAAATGATTACATTTTGGTGGTGATCAGGAAGAGATCCTGGGTCCTGGATCACTTTGAAATTTGACATTGCAATAAAGGGAAAATAAATTTGAAAGTGATCCAGAATCCAGGATCTCTTCTGGATCACCACTAAAATATATAATTTGTTCCTTGTGACACAACCAACACATTCTGAAAATTTCATTAAAATCGTCCATAAATAGACTGTACTTATATAGAGCATTTTATACACCAGTTAGCGCCCAGAGTGATTTACAATTCCTCACATTCACCCATTCACACACACTCATACACTAGTTAAACGGCTGCTGCCAACACACCAGCGCTGCCTGACCCTACTGGGAGCAACTTAGGGTTCACTGTCTTGCACAAGGACACTTCATCACATGGACATCAAACCGCCAACCTCTCAATCATTGGACGACCCGCTCTACCAACTGAGCCATAGTCGCCCTTAAGCTTCTGAGTTATCTTGTTTACTAACAAACAAACAAACAGACAAACTCTGGCAAAAACATAACCTACTTGCTGGAGATAATAATGGATTAGATTTCTACAGCAATTTTCAAGGCACCCAAAGCGCTTTACATTAGTGATCCAGTATTCATTCACTCTCACATGCTCCCTCTGGTGGTGGTAAACTACATATGTATCCACAGTTGCCCCGGGGCAGACTGACATCAGTGTGGCAGCCATGTTGTGTCTACCGTCCCTCTGACCACTACCAAACATTCATGAGTGACACTGGAGGTAAGGAGAGTGATGATGATGATGATGATGATGATGATGATGATGAAGAAAACTTTATTGATCTCTACAAGAGAGAAATTCAGGTGTCCGGCAACATACACATTCACACCGTACCATAACAAAGTGTCTTGATGTGTCTTGCCTAAGGACACAACTGACTGACTAGGACAGAGCAGGACTTGAACCGCCACCCTTCAGTTAACAGACGATCCAGTCTACCAACTGAGCCATGGTCGCTCCAGCTTTGACTATCCCAAAATAGTGTCATCTGAAATCATGATATTTAGTCCAAAAGGATAGATTGTTCAACCCTAATCAGAACACTATGAAATTAAAAAAAATTGTAATGCAATTTTTGTTAAAGAAGACTGTTAATTACAGCATAATAATAACAAGTAGTTAATTTACACATAAACATGTTAGTGCAGATCAGGTATTAAGAACAGACCAGTTACAGTAATGATATGAACTGACTGATATAAAACAACTAAACCTATGAAAATACAAGAGAACAACTGTATAATAACTGTCCACTGGAGTGACCAGTATGTGTCAAAGGGTTAAAGAAATGTATATATATTACAACTAGTTATACTAACCATAATGCTAACTTGTTAACTTAATAATGTAATGTCAGCGACTGGCCCAGCTCTGGGTATAGACATGATTTGTATTAAATAAATTATAGTCGAACCTCAGATCTTTATCCCACTGCAATATTCAATAAAATAAAAATAAAAACAAATACTAAAGAAAAATGCACTATAGTCAAAGGGGTAAATCTGTGGAACACTCTGGACAATGAACTAAAAACAGTAAACTCTAAACACATATTCAAAAGATTATACAGAACAAGGGTCATTGATAAATACACTGCTTTGTAGTAGCAAACAAACATTATTATACAAACTCACAACTGAACTGTCTTATTATTATTATTATTATTATTATTATTATTATTATTATTATTATTATTATTATTATTAGTAGTAGTAGTAGTAGTAGTAGTAGTAGTAGTAGTAGTAGTACTATTTACTAAGTAATTGATTGATTGACTAATCAATTTACTATTTTTGTTTGTTTTGTAATCTATTTCTGTTTATCTCTTTATATATCTGTATGTGTGTGTGTATGTGTGTGTGTATGTGTATGTATAAATGAGAATGGAAGAAAAAGGAATGAAAAGGGAAACTAGAGTAAAGGAAGTAAAAGTAAGAAGAAGAGGAGAGAGGGCGAGAGTGAGAGGGAAAGAGAAAAGGAAATGAGAAAATAGGGAAGATGAAAGAAAAAATGACTTCAATGTTGTGTTCTATTTGGACAGTTGTTCTTAGGTTTGACTTTTGCATTGTGTTTTTTTGTGTGTTTTTTCTTGTTTAACATATAGCAGTGATATATAGGTAATGGTGGCTAAATAAGCTTTGGCTTCAGTCAAGCAGTGTATTTATCATGTGTGAAAATGTGTCTTACCTGCCTTGTCCTTGTGCCTTATTTTGTATTTTGACCGAAATAAAATAAGACATTTTTTGTAAAACATTTAAAAAAAAAAAAAACTCTGTAATTGACATTTATTTATTTATTATAGACCAGAGACATAACATCTTGGAGGGATTTCCCTAAATGTTTGATAGTCTCACATTCATAAAACACATGAATGGTGGTTGGGCTGAAATATATGATCTTGGAACAGCCACCAGGGGTCACCCTCGGTATGAATCCTCCTTCTGGGGTTTTGTTTTGAACACTAGTCTTTCCATGTGAACCCTCCTCTGCTCCTGTGTTTCTAAGAATTGTAAGTTTGGCACACAGTTGAAGTCAACAGTGAGAGACGCCTAACATCCTGATGATAACTGAGATAAAGAACAGAACAGTTCTGCACACACACACACACACACACAGACACACACACACACACAGACAAACAGATTACAAAAATAGAATGCAATACACATATACAATATATAGCCTATCATAATAAATTAGAAATGTATATTAAAAACCTTATGAATTTAATGTATGTTTTATGTAAGAATAAACTGTGGCGTAATGACAAACGTTAACCCTTTAACCCCTGATGTGTCAGAGCTGACATGTTCTGAATGGTTAGTTTACTTTAAATATTCAGAAAAAGTCAACTGTTTTATTGTTATTATTATTGTTATTATTATTATTATTATTATTATTATTATTATTATTATTATTATTATTATTATTATTATTATTATTATTATTATTATTATTATTATTATTATTATTTTATTTTGTTTTAGTTTTTTTTTTTTACTATGTTTTTACTAAGTTTTGTTCATGGAACTGATGAGATAAACAGGTGTCAAAATCAACTGATTTAGAAAAGGAAAAAGCCAAAACAAAAACTACTGGAACCAAAGTACAATACTAGTTTCTTTTTTTTCTTCTTACTTTTAGTTTTGTTTTTTGTGGTAAATTCTTTCATGTTATTTATTATTTTGTAAATATGCATTACTTTTTGTTCTCTTTTTTGTTTATTTTTCTACATTTTATTATTATTATTTTCATCAATTTTGGCCCTTTTGTGCCTCATTTTGTTCATGTCACTTATTTTGTTGTTGGTTTAAATGTCATTTTTGTATTGATCACTTGGGCTATTTGTGTTTATTTTGTTTCTTATTTTATTCTTTTTTCTTTTTTTTACGATGGAACTGTTAAGGTTTCAGGAGTTAAAGGGTTAATGTGGTACTAAAGGTGTGTGCATACCCAACAACTATTGTATGGGACAAATAAGTTTTTTTTAAGTGTATAACAGTCATAGTATGTTACATTTAATTATTAATTATCAATATATTTTAAAAGCCAAACTAATATGCCTCATACTATTTTTTATAATTCACACATAATAATTTTAGATGTTATTTTGGACATTTATGTAAAGGGAAACGGGCACCTTTCCTGTTGTATGTCCAAACACATGTAATAATGCTGCTCTCTGATTGGCTGCGGCTGGTCTCTAGCTCAGCGGTCAGCCAATAAGCATGCAGTGTTGTTTTTGCGTCGCTCCTGCGCTTCTATAAAATGGCAGCAATGAGGGATGAAAGGAGAAACAGAGATTCAAAGAAACTAAAGAGACACCTCACGACTGAATCTGTCCCGTCGCTGTGTGTGTTTGTCGCCGTGGGACGAGTGTGACCGTGGGCCGTGGACTCCATTGCGCGTGGATCCACAGAGTCAGTCAGGTAAGGTTTACTGATGCTGCTGCCGCCACCGAGGATGCTCCACACTACACAGCACTTCATTGGACGAGAGCCTGACTCATATTTTTGGGATGTTTTCGTCGGTGGGATCACCATATTCCACTGACATTTATTTTAGGATATTGGAAAGATGGTTCATTGTTTTATTATTTTATTTTTTTTGCTTATGTTCTTGTGCACTTCAAGCCTCTTCCGTTGTGTCTCCCTTTGTTTCAATGCGGAAATAAATAAACTGTAAAAGCTCCACATTAACTTTAAACACACTGTTAAATAAATAAATAAATCTGCCTCGACCTTTAGAAAAAAAAAACTGTCATTATGTAAATAAAAAAAGGAGTTTGGATGTAATAATTGCATAAAAGCTTCCGTGAGAACATGTGAATCGTGTTGCTGCAGTTTTATATTGACTTATTCACATTTTCAGTCACAACTGCATCAAAGTTTGGGATTGAGTTTTGCAGTGAAATATTGTTGTCTCGCAAAATCGCGCAAAGAAGCCAAATTAAAACGGGATTTTGCTTCTTCTTTTGTTGACGTCTAGTTATTGCTGTCTTTGTTTCAGAAGTAATTCCCCCTGTACTGTTGTTGATACTGAACAGCTGAGCGCCCAGTGCCTGTTTGTGTGAAGTTGTGGAGAAAGCAGTCGCCCAAGGCCGGATATGAGGCATAAATGACTGTCAAAATAAGAGCTCTGAAGTATTTGCTGTTTTAAAACAAAACACATAGCCAAAGGTTTAATTGTTGATCATATTTTTCAGATTCACCGAATTCAAATCTTAAATAAAAATAATTTAAAGTATTTAGAGCATTTGTTTACAGAAAATAATAAAATGTATTTTCATCATGACATTTTAATTTCAGACCTGCAACCACTTAATAAATGATAACTGGACAGCCAAAAATCAACAGCAGGGAGATTATAGCACAGACGAGTAATCACTTCTATAAATAAATAATTATAAATACAATATACTGTTGTTTTTTTTTGTTTGTTTAGTATAAATATATACACATTCATATAAATGACTGCACTGTTTTTGAAAACATTGGTTTTAAATTCCACCGCTTCACACAACACATGCCGTTGCAAAACATCACACTACAGCAAAACAATGCAAAACATTACAGAACAATACAAAACATTGAAAAAGAATATATAACATGACACAATACTACAAAACATTACAGTAACACATCATCACATCACAGACACAGTTTAAGATCATGTTGTTGTTTTTTTTAACTCCCCCTTATATCTTTGTCTTTGTGTTATTTCCAACTCCTGATCTAAAATGATTGAGCTTTGTTTGGTTGAGTAATTTTCCCCCAGTTTTAAATTAAAGTTATATGTTTCTCTAATACAATAACGACAGTTAAAATCCACTGTCCGAGTACTTGTACAAAGAAAAGCTCAATTCCAGTTCACCCTGCTTTTATTTTGAAACTACTAACCGGATGTGTGGTACTTGTCTCTCGGTAGTCCTGCTCCTGTGTTCTGAAAGGGGTTGGAGGAGATGCAGATTGGGGCTGCTGTTGCTGCTGGAGGTTGAGGGAGGGAGGGGTGTACTGTGCGGATGATTTCAGTCCAGTTCAGACCAGTTCTAGCGACGCTCTTTATTCACCGCAATATACTCTTGAGTAATTCTTATGAATACGCTGGTGTGCAGATATGGTAGGTAGTGGTGAAAACAAAAATAGTTGTCATTTACCTAACCGCCTGTTTTATTTTATATCACCCTCAGCCCTACCAATTTATCACAGGGTTTAAAAACACTGTACACCCACAAAACCCCGGAGGATAAATATTAAAATACGTATTTTATTCGTATATGTCATCTGAATCAATAGATGCTATCTCATATTTAAGCTAACATATAACTGCTGATTTATTTTAGCCTTCGTGTCTGTTATTTCCGTGGGCATTAGGGTATAATTCAGTTTGTTTTTGTTTAAGGTATTTTAACAGGCTTCACGAACTCCTCCCCCGTTAATATTTTTAGTCATATGTTTGTCATTTGTCTTGGCATCAAGGTTTATTGTTGACATGTCTGTTATGCATAGAGGGGACAGTAACAGTAACGGCACGAGTACAGCCGAAATCTCGCGCCGCACTGGTTCGAACCGGCTGGAGCTCGTGCTGCGTTCACGTGCCGCTGAGTTTTTTTTTTTTTTTTTTTTCTAAACATAGGCTTTACTTTCAGGCATACAGGTCGAACATAAAACATTTTAATTCACGTTTTATCCGCGGAACAGTAACCACAGATAGTCATGTCCTACATATACAGATGAATAACGCGCTTAATAAGGAGAACTTGAAAAAGTAATGTCAAAGATAAATACGTTAAAACACAAATAAAGGGTTTACGTTCATTATTTAATAAGTGTACTTTAAAGGTTTTTTTTCGTTTAATACATTTTGTAAGAAAGGCTTTTTAGTTTCTTTCCTTTCCTCTGCACAGCCATTGAACTGTACAATAGAGCTCAGTAATATATATATATATATATATATATATATATATATATATATATATATATATATATATATATATATATATATAAAATCATTGAACAATGTAATGTTAATACTGTAAAAATGTAAATCTGCATTTCTTCTCTATTTCATACTTGTATTTTTTGCTGCTGTAACTGTTTCCCCAGGGTGGGTTGAATGAAGTGAAATGATCTGTTTTCAAAAATACCTAAGCCCTTCATTCAGAGTTAATTATTTTATTGATCTAGATTTCACTACTTTGGCATAGCCTCCTATATTTCTGTACTTGTATAATTAAATAATTTCTGCTCCAGTCTGAAATTGCTGATGCAGCCTACAAAAGGTTGAACTTATGAGCCATCCTATATTGTTCCCCATAGCACTTTAATGCAACATCTAACTCACGTGTAGCTGCTACAGAGCAATGTCACCAACAGCCAATAAGCAGAGATCAGTAAAAACCCTGCAGCCAATGGGACATGCTAGGAGGGGAGGGGGAGTGATATTTATGGGAGGGGTTTGTGCTCAGCTGTTTTCTGTTCATGAGGGTCTTCATCTGGGCCACTAGCATTAAAATCAACAATAAAGAACAAAGAAACATTGGTGTTTTAAGCTCACAGGGTCATTCTAAACTCATATCACAGATGCTATTGTTTGTTAATGAATATAGCATCAAGTGTAGTAAGACATTAGCATCACTTTATGGTTGTTTTCTTTACATGTATTTATCTCTAGAATATTCCTGAACATCATCTCCATATCTTCCTTTTTGTTTTGCAGGCTCTAGCAGCCTCTCTCACCTGCAGTAAGCCCAGCACAGCTCTACCTCCCACCAAGTTGACATGGCTCCCACTCTGGCCACAGCATTCTCCCGCCGCTGGTGGATGGCGGTGACGGCGGTCATCGAGAACCTGCTTTTCTCAGCTGTGCTGCTCGGCTGGGGCTCCCTGCTCATCATGTTAAAGTCGGAGGGCTTCTACTCCTACCTGTGCAAAGCACCAGGTGAGACAGCTGAATAACTTGTGAGACTTTAGCACTTCCACAGTTAAAAAAAAGAAAGAAAAAAGAATAAAATAAGCAGCAATATGAATAAAACAGCCAACGTAATCAACAAAACAAATAAAACTGAATAATAAACTAACAAAATAATAAGCAAAAATGGAACAAAATTAAAGAAAAAAATAATAAAACAAAGAATAAATTGTAGAAAAATAAACAGCAAAATGTACAAAACCTAATACATATATACAAAATTGAAAATAACATGGAAAAATTAGCCAAAAAAATTTAACTAAGAAAAAAAAGAGAGAAATAACTTTTATTCTAATATGGTCCCAGTAGTTTTAATTTTGCCTTTTTCTAAATCACTTGCTCTTTGACACCTGTTCCATAAACAAAACAATTAAAAATAAAAAATAAAGGGAAATATTTACACTTAAGAATTTTTTTATTTTTTTTTAACTAAACCATCCATTCAGAATACATCAGCGCTGACACATCAGAGGATAAAGAGGATGTGAGGGACACATTTCAGTAATTTCAGACAAAACAGATGCACATCCCTCAGTACCATTACCAATCTGATGCACCTCTCTGTTAAATAAAATAATTCTGAGATAGGAGTCTGCAATATTGGAAATTTTATTATTATTATTATTATTTTTATCCTGTGACCTATATTATAACGGCTAAAAATGATATATAGTATGACAAATTGCACCCAGGGGATAATAAAGATATATTTGAACTTAATGATGATGATGATGATGATGATGATGATGCTCAAACCATATATTGCAGCTCTATTCTGAGATTGGGTTATTTGTGAACTGTATGTACAATGGATAATTCACAATTTCTGTTTTTGAACACCATCAGAGGTGGGGTGTAACTAAGTATAAGTATTTTGTTCCTGTACTTAAGTAGATTTTTTTGGAGGTATCTGGTCTTTATTTGAGTGTTTATTTTTCTGCAACTTTTTACTTTTCCTCCCTACATTTGTTCATAAATATCTGTACTTTATACTCTTTATATTCTCAGAATAGACTGTTACTTTTTCAAACTAAACAGATGTGACAGTATGAAAAATAAGTCATTACAGACTTTGTTTTTTCATAATTTGGGTTTTTTTTTTAATCTCATAATTCAGACTTTTTATCTCACAATTTTAATGTTTTATATAATATTTCTGACTTTTTCAAACCTCATAATGATGACTTTTTACCCCCTATTTTTTCTATAATTTCCTGTCCATACTCACAAAACTGAGTACAGCGAGCGACCCAATCATTACATTATCTACACAGCAGTAGTTCACTTTTAAAGGCTTTATTTTTGGATACTTTTGAAACTTTTTTCTTGGTTAAATGTTATTTCAAAAAATGCAAAAAAAAAAAAAAAAGCAGTTTTACTTTTTACTTTATCACAATTGAGATGTTATACTTTTCTACTTATATATTTAAGTAAAGCAGTTCTACTTCTATTTTAACCAAGGTATTTTTTCCATACAAGTAGCTGTACTTCTAATTAAGTGCAGAATGCGAGTACCATATTTTCTGGACTATAAGCTGCATCTGCTGAATTTTTTAAAATATAATAGTAGTCTACTGCATGTACAGAAGGATTTTGAACTGTAAAATTTTTTTGTAACTGTCTTTTAACACAATAAAAACATGGCTGATTAAAACAGAACACAACCAAGATAAAAAAAATAACCAGTATTTACTGCATTTATCTTCATTTCTCCAGTGTTTTAAATCACAAACTTCAAAAACTGGATAGCCTTCAACTTAAAACTCGCATCATACGAAGTTCTTCGCACGTGTTCAATGATGAAGGGCTGAGGATTTGAAAATAATTAACAGCTGCTAATTTGTCGTCTGTGTTCTATCTGCTAAAGAAAAAGTAGCATATTCTTCGTTGCATTAATTGTCCTCAGTTGTTTTGATTCTATTTCAGGTTAGAGCCACACCTTTGTATAATTCTCATGGTTCATGATAAAAGTAGTGGCTTATAGTCCAGAAAATACGGTACTTTTAAAACCTCTAAACACCATACATATGAAATAGATCAACAACCAACAATAACATATATTTATATCCTTTGTTGATGTAGTAAAATCTTTTAAAAGCCTTCAGTTGTGTTTGCATGGTAACAGAACAGTTTGTTTAATAAATTGTGCTTATTAATGGGACTGTCTGAGTGTGTCCCAGGGCTTTCAACAGACTGATTACAACACACAGGGGGACTTTATGCTGACTGGACTGGGTGTGGTGAGATTTAATGACGCACAAAGGCACATGGAGCTTTTTGTTTGACCAGCTTAACTGTCAATATGTTTAATATTTAAGTGTCATATCTACAGTAGTAACAGTGAATCAGCTGCTATGATATTAGTAACCTCACAGCACGTTTATTGATCCAGTAACTGGGGTTTCTCTTTGGAAAACAAGTCAATATGCCAGCTGACTCTCAATCAGCTTCAAAAGAATCTGTGAATCGGATACGTTTTTATCTTCTATCCTTTTCTCTCCTTGATTAAAGGTTGACGCAGAGAAAAAAAACTGCACTCAGCAGGTCATTATTAGGTCATTGTTTGGCTTTAGCTCAGACAATATAAGAAGGTCTTTGATTTCTCCTAAATATTTAGTAACTACTCCATATCCTCCTGAGACCCAGCCATGCATTTGTGTCCTCTGTAGGGGACAAGACTTTCACAGTTTTATTGAAGACATAAAATCCCCAAAATGTTGTCCCCTGCAAAAGCACATTTATTAAAAATGTAAAAAAAAAAAAAAAACTATTGCATTGTGCTGTTTCTAAAAAAAGGCATTTAGCTTATTTTCTGTACTATAAGTCACACTGTTAATGAATGGGTTATTTTTTGTCTATTTTTTTTTTCATATATACGACACACTGGACTATAAGGAACATTAAGCGAAGCTAAACAGTCACAATAACTCCCAACCTTGTTGAGTTGTAACACAGAACAAACACCAAGCACAACCAGAACTAGATCACTCCAACATCACAGACCTCTGTGAAGCAGATCAAGTCTGCCAACGTTTCGTAACTTACTTATAAACTAGTGTTCCGTGTTCACCAACGATTTATTTTATCGGTCATTAGCAATCCTTTAGAGGGTTAAAAAAAATTCATAGAAATCCTCCGTCCCGTTTTTTTTAGATATTGTCATTTCAATATTCAACCACATATGACGTCGCACAACGACCAAATTTCACATGTTTGATCTAATGTTAAATATGAAGCACAAGATATGATCAGATTTAACAAAATATTAGCAAATATACCATTGGCTTGGCGTCATATGATGTCAAAACATGACGTCATCGAGTCTATTGGCGTTATCTCATCTGATGTCTGAAGGTAAGATGAAGTGAATGTGTAAAAAAAAAAAAAGTGTGATACCATCTTGTCTGGATTCTGAGATATCACCACTCATGAGTTTTAGCTGTTGACCTTCAGTGTGACCTTGACCTTTTATAGCTCAAAATGTAATAGTTTCTTCCTTGACGTATTATCAATCATATCTGAAAGTTTCATCAAAATCTCTCCATAACTTTTTGAGTTATCTTACTGACAAACAAACATACACAAGGTAAAACATAACCTCTTAATCCATATATAATGCTCTCTGGAAGTCTTTTAAGTGTGCCTTATAGTCAGGAGGTTAACAGTGTAGATTTAACAACAGGAAGGACTGTGTGGAATGACCACAATCTACTATCCTGATAAACAGGACATTTGTCTCCAGAGAACAATATATCCACTGTATACTTTAAATACAGGGAGTACTTTTTTTTTTTTTTTTTTTAAATATCCACATGGAGGAAATTATAATGATTGTCTTTCTCCATGATGAGAAGTTTTGTGTTTGGTCCAACATTCACTGTCCTCCATGTTTGTCCTCTGTTTGACGATGGACACCAATGGACGGACGAAGCGAATCGCAACTTCGTCCACATGAGCTAATCATTGTCCAAATGATTAAAAATATTGCCGTTAACAGGGTCTTTTGTGACATAGCAACAGAAAATAGAGTATCATATGAAAATGTAGATACTTATGGGCACAGGGTACACCGTAATTTTAAAATGTGCTTTATTCTATGCTTTACCATTAAAAAAAATACAATTTTAACATTTAAAAAATAGTTTTTTTTTAAATTACGGTATCATACCAGCAGCTATGGTTGCCAGAACGCCACAGGTAGAAACTGTATTTTTAATTTTTTTTTTTTACATGCAAAAATAGTCATGTATTTATAAGTACTGTGGCATGTTGCACTTATCAGTACAACAAAATCTACATTAAACTGTGGAAAAATATACAGTTTTTCATATTGATTCAGTGTTGTATAAACAGTATCAAACCATTTTTAGAGTTTACAAATTTCCACTGTCATGGTTTGTAGTTTTTCATTGTAAAATTTACAAACTCTTTTTTTTTTTTTTTTAGAGTGTACATGGTCATACAGTCTGTACCAAAAGGCACTGAGGTCAATTCCTCACATAATCATGGTGTTCATCCATTGCCTGGCAGCAGGCTGATGTGTGAATAAACCCATTCATCCATTCATTCTCTACAGTTCTTATCACTGATGCTGTTTTTTGTCTTTGATCTTCTGATTTGGTGTCGACTGTCTGTGTTTTTCTCTTTGTATCTTTGACAAAGAAGCAGTGATGAAAGGTTTTCAGAGCTAATTTTTGCATATGAAACCTTGTCCTTTTTACAGTGTTGTTGTTCTCATACATGTACTCACTTTATACAATATAATCTGATCTGCATGAGGGAAGACAGCAGCTGTCTTTGCTTTGTTTCCACAATGGAAACATTTGGTGTGCAATAACAACTGCCTGACCTATTTATTTGTCTGTACAATGTGTGAAATTAACTCGAATGCATGACTGTGATAGATAGATAGATAGATAGATAGATAGATAGATAGATAGATAGATAGATAGATAGATAGATAGATAGATAGATAGATAGATAGATTTTGGGGTTAGTTTATTTTCTGAATTTTAGTGGATTTGAACATGTTTGGTAGATTTTTTTTCTCCGTATTTTCTCTTTCTTAGTTTATTTTTTGTGTATTTTGTGGGGAATTTGAGTCCAAAAAAACCCCCAGAGTCGTACAGTGTTTTGATCATGATTAATCTAAAGCAAACCTGTGATTAATCTGAGGAAACATTTTAATAAGATGACCTGTACTAATTACAATCAAGCTATTTTCCCCAATTTTTTGTAAAAACAAAAGATGTTGTTTCATTTTCAGTTTGTATAATTTTTGGTGTTTTATTCAGTATTTTATAAAACTTATTTTTTTTGTAAATTTTAATAGAGTTTAGCATGTGTTGTGTTTTTTTTTTTTTTTATCCAAATGTTTCTTAGTGTATTTTGTGGGAAATTTAAGGTAAAAAAAAAAAAAAAAACAACAATCCAGATTGATTGACATGAAGTGGTTTGATCATGATTAATCCAAATCAACCCTGTGATTAATTAACTAATGTTTAATAAATTAATTAGATGTCCTAATTATAATCAAGCCATTTTCTCCAATTTTTGTAAAAGGATGTCGTTTTAATTTTCAGTTTGTATATTTTCTCAGATTTTTTTGGTGTTTTTTTTTTCTGTATTTTTAAGGCTGAATTTTAGTTTATTTTTGGCTAATTTTAGTGGACTTCAGCATGTGTTGTTATTTATTTATTTTATCCACATTTTTTTGTGTGTTTTACTGTATTTTGGTGGGAAATGTAAGTATAAAAAAAACACTGAATCACTTCCATCTTAAAGTGCAGATATATTTCTATCTGCTCATTGAAAATAAGGTAACTTATATAGATAAAAAAATAATAATATTGAATCATGATTAATTTAAATTAATCCAAAGTAACGCTGATTAATCTGATTAAAAATGTTAGTCATTTGACAGCCCTAGTTTAAATACAGATCATAATATTTTTCCAATGTTGTGTCGTAATAGTAAAACAGTGAGTCAGAAATAAAAGGGCATATAAAGGCTAAGACAACCAGACGTCTGTACTTCTGCAAATTGTTGGAGGCGGTTTGATCTGGGGTTTGTCCGAGGAAACAAAGCATGGCACCAAAATGTGTTGGGGAATTTCACCAAGTGGCCCGACTGTGACTGCAGCGTTATGTCTGATGTTTTACAATGACAGCTGCAGGCATGTGTGTGTTATCTGAGAGCAGTGTGAGGGAAGACGACTTTACATCTGTTATGCACTTAAACTGCGGCTCAGTATTCAACACCATTAAAGATATCATTATAAGGATTAGAAATCTGTCGTAGAGCTGCACAATGTACGTGTACGTAATAGTCACATCGCAGGCCCTTTATTTATTTGTCTTTATTTATTTATTCGTGTATTTATTTGATTTAATCTTTTAATTAATTTATTTTTATTTATAAATTATTCCTCTTTATTTATTTAGTTTTATTTTATTATTTTTATTTTTTTCTTATTATTTTCGTTCATATTTATTTATTTTTATTGATATACGTTTAATTATGAATTTTATTTAATTATTTTGGCTACGAGAAGGATGACGCTGAAATGTATGTTCTGCGTCGACCACTAAATTTGTTTGACCATTTGAATGTTATTTACTTCTATTTTTTCATATCGTAATATATATTTCAGGGTTGAAAAAAAAATCGCAATGTCAGTTTTTTTTCTAATATTGTGCAGCTCTCATCTGTAGTGTACACTGTATGTTCCATTTTCTGGGAGATGTGCCTGCATTTAAACATGTTTATGTCTATTTAATATGCAGATAGAATAGAATGATCTGTATTGTCATCATACACAACACCATGCACAATGATAATAATAATAATAATAATACATTTTATTTGGAAGCACCTTTAAAGACACCCAAGGTCGCTGTACAAAGATGTAGCAAGATAAAAAAAACAAAATGACAAAAACAACACAAAACAATATAAAATACAATAAATAACAAGAAATGTGACAGGTCTGTAGCAAGATAAAAAATCTAAATATACTAAATAAGGAGGAGAGACCATGTGGAGCAGTTAGTATATGTCATTTTAAAGAGATGTGTTTTGAGTTTGGATTTGAAGATGGACAAGGTGGCAGAGTTATGGAGGTCATGAGGTAATGACATTTAAAAGACAACTTCCAGCAGTGGTAAAATCCACAGATATAAAGACAACATAAAAATTTCAATATTCATATTTCAGATATGTGTTTAAAGAACAAGTTTGTGAAACCCTGTTGATATTCAGCTCAGTATTGCCTGTTCACCCACACATAGGGTTGTTATTGGTTTCTTGCTCTGGTGTAATAATGTGTGTGTGTGTGTGTGTGTGTGTGTGTGCATGTATGTGTCATGTATCCACACTTGTCAACTGTTTTCACCTCCTACATCTGCTTTCTGTCTCATGACTGCACTTGTGAAGAGTTAGTTTCACACAGATTCCTAACTATAACCTGCACAATGACTGTATCCTTATCTAAACAGTTAAGTACTTACCACCCTGTGGAAATCCTGCACTACAAGCACTGCTTTCAAAACCTTATTAAGCTGTGTATGTCAGTAAAAAAAAATATGAAACGCAATAGAATCAAAATTGAACTCATCTGTATTTTATGGTTATATATTTTTGGAAACATTTTTCTGTTCCCTTATACCAGGGGTGTCAAACTCATTTTAGTTAAGGGGCCACATTCAGCTAAGTTTGACTGAATAAGACAGAACCAGTGAAATAATAATAATATAATAATACATAAATGATGTCAACTCCAAAAATGTCTCTATATTTTAGAGTGAAAAAAGGAAAATTAAATAATGAAAATCTTTACATTGACAAACTATCCTTTCAAATAATGTGAAAAACACCAAACAAATGAAAAAAAAAATAGACCAAATTTGAACAATATTACACTTCTGTTTATAATTTCCACATGTTCATTATAACTTGCAGCTCATAGTGGATCAAATATAAATACACAAAATATTTAATATCAGACCGATTATTCTTAAAATTGCACCGATTTCACTTGAAACACTTCATGTTCTTCATATTTTTTCACAGATTATTGAAACCTTTTGTGAAATTATACTTTGTTTTAGTGTAAATATGTGAAAATATGTACATGTACAAAATGAAAAAAATGGAGTTGTGAGTATTTATAGATTATTATGATGGTTTTTAACTGGTCTGAATGTGGAACCTCAACTAAAGTGATTATTAATTCAGCACAAATTCATCCCAAGGGCCAGACTGGACCCTTTGGTGGGCCTTATGTTTGACACCCGTACCTCATACTGTGAATTTGCTGCTGTATATGTTTATGGTTAATTACTTTATGTACTGTTGGACAGTTGAACGTATCATGTTCTATAGGTACACACACATGTGGAAAATGAACCAAGCTGCAAAAATTGGAAATACTGAAGCAAAATAAATCAAATTATTAGGGCTGTCAAATAATTAAACTTTTTAATCAGATTAATCACAGGGTTGCTTTGGATACATTTTTATTAATCATGATTAAAACATGTTTATATCATATTTATTATGTTGGTCAACTGGTTTGTCTTGAGGGGTTGTACTCAAATATGGAGGAAAAAAAAAAAAAAAAAAATCATGCTAAAATTCACCCTGAAAATTAACTTACCCAAAAAAGTGATGAAAAATCCCAAATGGTTTCAAAAACTCTTCTAAAATACAGGAAAAAACACCAAAAAATGTGATTAAATATCCTAAATGTTTGCAAAAAAATAGGAATATAAATAAAATTAATGTTTATTCAACAGTTTCAACAAAATATCTTGAAATAAAACAACTGTTTCATTTAATTGCGTTACAATTTTTAATCCCATTAACCATGACAATGCATTTAGTCCGCATTCATTTCAACAACCCTACAGATTATACATGAGACTACTTGAACAAAAGTACTTACATTCCATCACTGTCATTAATCACACGTCACCTTATCTGTGACCCGAACAATCACTTTAACATGGAAATGTCTTGTCAGCTGAAGGATCTAAAGAAACAAGTTTGAAGCTTCTGAACATTCCTCTGGTTAAAGGCGCTAACCTTTTTGTCCCGTCTGTCAGTCATTACATTGATTCATTTGCAGAGGGTGAGTCTGTTGGTATATATGTAGAAAAGATGTCCATAGAAGAGAAGGGAGTGGCACATCACAAAGACAGAAGGAATTTAACAAAAAAAAACAAAGAAAGTCTACATTTGCAGTGTTGAAACGGACAAGGTAAACTGGTTAACACGGTGTGGTTCATTATGAAAAGGTGCTTCAGGGAAAAATGTCCTCTAGTGTTTGTGTGGACGAGTGCCAAAACTCTGCCCTTATTGACTCACGTTGACATTTGATTAGTCGGCAGTTTCAGGCCACAGGGGACACATGTTGTTACCTTCTGTTAGTCCAACACAAAATCAACACCCAAAGCACCAATACATGTCAAATAACCGCAAGAAAGAAAGAGTGCATCACATGTGGATATTTTTAATGTCGCCCATCATTGGTTGGAGGAGATTATTATAATTTGTGTGTGTGTGTCCACAGACAAATCATTCTATAACTCAATGAATACTTGAGATATCACCATGGAATTGCATGGGCATATATACGTATAGCTAATGCGCATCCGATGCAATGATCCATTTGAGGAAAGGTCAAAGGTCAAGGTTACAATTAACTAAAAGATGACAATCACATTATGGGTTATAACTGAAGAACGTAGGGTCACAGAACTTTCAGATAGCTACCAAACGGTGCAGAACGAAGATTTCTATAATTCCCGTAATGGGTGTTATCACCTACAACCAATAGTTTTTGATATCTCTGGAGGTCAAAGGTGACATGTTGCAAAATGAATTTAAAATTTGTGTGTCAATCATAGACATATCACGCTATGACTTAATCAATACTGGATATATTATAATACACACACTGATGCATATATACATATAACAAAATGATCAATATTTTAAAAGGTCAAAGGTCAAGGTCGCATTTAGCAGAAAGGTCACAATCGCATTATTGGTTGTATTTCAGGAATGGGTTGTCATAGAAACTTGAGATTGGCACAAAATAAGGGTGAGGTTAGGCATTCTCTGAATACTTGTTGGTCCTTGTCACACTATTACACTGTTCTACAATTCTTTTTAGAAAGTATCTGCTTCAGACATTAAATGTGCTAAATCTTACATACTTTAATAAGATGAATCAGAAAACAATAGAAAAAAGTGAAGGTTAGCTCTTGTTTTTATTTACTTATATGTGTTATTCCACATATATGGTGGTTTATGTACATGTATAAAGAGTTCATTCAGATTTTTGGAGAAGCAACAAGAGAATGAGCACAGAAACAGTCAATCACATTTTATCCACTTTAAAAATCAGTTTTCCATAAAGTCACCCTTAAAACAGCCACTTTGCCTCTCATAGTACACAACACTTGGATGAAATAATAGTTACTTAACCAGAAAAAATAAGAAAAGAAATTATCTAAAAATATAGATTGTTACCGTGTATAGATAATGTGTTTGATCAGTTTTGTGGGTATGGGCAGGAAAATATGGGGGGGGGGGGGGGGGTCATCATTATGAGATTACAGAATAAATAATTCATAAGTACTTAAAGGGAGAGTTCACTATTTTTCACATGAATTTGTATAGAATCAGTGTCTTTACTCTGGTGCACCCACAGTGACTTACCCCCGACAGTGTCCTGTGAACCCAGGTCTGGTCTGGTTTTGGTTACAGTGAAAGTAGTCTCGGCAGATTTCCTGGGGTCATGAAATTAATTAATTAATTTCTTCTCAAAACAATATGTGTTTGAGTGATTTATTTGCATAACAAAACTGTCACAGAACAAAAACTCACACCTCATAATTACTATGAGCTACTTTCTCTCAGTAATGATCAATGCGTGTTGTCACTGCTAACAGCTGTGCGCCTACACGTAGCAGTCGCAAACACTGCCGAACAACTGATGAAAGTAGTTTGCTAAGGCGCACAGGTACGGGTACTGGTAATGTACAAACATTATTTCTGTAAGCTAATGGTAACTCAAACTTTTTTTTAATTTGTTTTTGAGCTCATGTGTCCCTACATCCCTTCTGAATTATTATACAAGTATCAACAAAACAGGCCTTATCAGATCCAGATCTACATTCCCTTTCTCCCACAAAAATCCTCCCATCCCTTAGCATTAGTCCAGTATTGTTATGACATAATAGCTTCTTGTTGTTCCTGCTTCCTCCTCCTTTTTTGCTTTTAATCAACAAATGCATAAATTCAGATGATGTGTTTTTAAGAACAGAGTATAAAAGGAAGTTTTTAACTGTATTTATTTGTCAGGCTTCAGCTGCTCCTATGAACCTGCACTTACTTTAACACTTAGAGGACTATGATCAGATCATGTGACGTCTTTAACCTTCTGAGACCCTGAGTCGTCTCTCAGGGACAAGACTTTCACCATTTTATTGAAGAAAAAGAAAAAAGTTGTCCACTACAAAGGATGTTCACTAAAATATTTTAAAAATGCTTTGTACTGTTTCCAAAAAAACTCAATTATTTAACATAAAAAAAAGTCAAAACTTTTACTTTCCTGGAACTCAAAGGGTTAAAGCGTTATGACAAAAAAGTCTGCTTTCAACTTTACTGGAAAGTGCAAATTTGAAACTCTCTCCCAGTTTTATTTGGTGTTGATAGACCATGTAAACCTGGAGATATGATTGTTTTAATTTGATAGTAGAAAATGTATCTACTTAATGGGATGGAACGACATGACTTTCTGACTTTTCATGACTTCATTACTTTCTGTCCATATATTCAACATTTTGCAAACTGGGAAAAATGACACGACTTTACTACACTTCTACTCTACATGATGATTTTTGTGTATGTTTTGGCTCAATATGTTAATGAAGTAGGTTATAGTGAAATGCTAACTACATCAGGGGTCTCAATCATGCGGCCCACCTACGATTCCAGTGTGACAAGTGCAGTAATTCCACAGTCCATCCACTTACAGACCAATAATTATCAAGATATTTTATAATTATCCAGAGTCAAATAACATAAAAACCTACAAAAAAATAATACATTCATATTTTCTTCTCGGTTTGATGTGAAAATTATGAGATAATAAAAACTGCAAATTCTTCTCTTAATATAACTTGAAAATATGGAAACATTTATATTTACAAACTATAACGTAACAGTAAAATGTAAAAAAAAAAAAAAACCCTAAACAAGTATGACTAACATGAAATGTCTAAAGAAAATTCACTAAAATTTGACTTTTTTTTTTTTGGCTTTTTTATGTAAAAAAAATTTTTTTTTATATTTTTCCTAGGAAATTTGAGTTGTTTTTCTGGTTATTCCCATCATTTTTGTTTGTATAGTTTGTAAAAGAACATATTTTCATCATTTAATGCTGGTGTTTTGCACTAAACCAAAGACAAAAGTTTGGAGTTATTATTTATATGCTGTTCTATTATTTTACTGGTCCACTGGAAATCAAATCGGACTGAGATGAAGTTGTTCTGAAAAAAAAAAACAACAAAAACAAGAATGGACATGTTGAATATTTTTATGTGGTATATATATAAATTTCAAAGTATTTAAAAATGGCTAAAATAGACTCAGGACCTTAAGGGTTAAAGCTCCCTCCCTCTAGACGTCAAACTGCTGAGTCTGTTTCTATTGTTTTCCTGGAAGTTTAACCAAAACAAGTGGACGTGCAGGAGTAGTTTTCTCCATCACGTTGTTGAATTTCACCAGAGTCATCAATGTAAAAGAGCAGACAGACAAAAATAAACCTTTCATGAACTCAGCGGACTCTGTTTACAAGTGATTCAGCAGCTGATGGACTTTGGCTGTTATCTGTAAAACTGTTGAAGTGAAGCAGGTTCCTACTCCTCCATGCACCACTTTATCTGACACTGTTTCTGGGGCTTTTATTCCTTGTGTTGTATTCCCGCTATGTGTTTACATGACCTTTTAATGAGTCTCCTGACTTGTTCTGTAGAAAGGGAGGTGCAAATGCAGACCTTTATATAATAAAATATAATAGAAATTTTGGATGACATTAACAGTAGAGCTGTTGTTTGAGCATTGACATCGCAATGTACATGTCTGCAAAGGTCACATCACAGGCCCTGCGATTACTTTAATTACATTTTTTATTTTTAATTTTTACTAATTTGTGTGTGTGTGTGTGTGTGTGTGTGTGTGTTTTATTTATTAATTAAATTACATTTAAAAAAATATGTAGTTTTATTCATTTATTTTTGTTTATTATTTATTTATTTTTAATTGTAATTATAAATACATAAATAAAGACAAGTAAAATGTAATAACTAGAAAAACTAGAAAGACCTCCCCCTTTCGAATGAAGAGAGGTCCACCAAGGAGGTTATGTTTTTGTCTGTTTGTCTGTTAGCAAGATAACTCAAAAAGTTATGGAAAGATATTAATGAAATGTACAAGGTAGCTTGGTAATGGGGAGATCTGGAAATGATTAGATTTTAGTGGTGATCCGGAAGAGATTCTGGATCACTTTGAAATGTATTCTCTATTTACCACAATGTAAAATTTGAAATATGTAAAGTGATCCAGAATCTAGGATGTCTTCCAGATCGTTACCAAAATCTAATCATGTGTTCCTTATGACACTCCCAACATGTCCTGAAAATGTCATCAAAATCAGTCCATAACTTTTTGAGTTATCTTGCTAACTAACAGACTGACAAACTCCTTGGCTGAGGTAATAAATATTTGTTAATTATTTTGGCTACAAGAAGGATGACGCTGAAACATATGTTCTGTATGACTGCTAATCTGATCGTTTGCATCTGCACCATACATCTGTTATTGAGTATTTTTTCATATCACAATATATATATATATAGCAGGGTTTTTAAAACAAATGGCGATATCATTATTTTTTTTTCTAATATCATGCAACCCTACAGTAATTAACACCTCAAGAAGTCACGTGCTATGTTTCTTGCACGCACGAAATAAACACAACCATTTACACAGGTTCATGTAAAACAGAAATTGGCACAATTTATTCACGTGAATAAATATTATATTAATAGAAAGTATGAATTATATTGTTATCTTATTAAAAACATTGTCTATTAAACTGTAATAAGAATATTTTCAGCTTCAGACAAAGGGTTATAATGACGTAGTAGCTTGAACATTTGTATTTAAACCATTTCTGTATATCTTTTTGATGTTTAATATGTATATACACTAGCATTGTCTGGCTTGAGTGATATACAGCTGTCATTTTTCATCACAATTTTAATTTACAAAGTCCATTAATGAAGTACACACTATCACCCCGGTGCAAGTTTTACATTGAACAAATAGAAAAGAAAATGGGGTGCTTCAACTGATATAAAAAAAATATGTGGAAATAGTGATAAAATGTTATTTCTTTAAACTGGTTTAATATGAAAGTTGATGCTTATGTAAAATAATCATGTCAGATTTTCAATATTTCATTTTGACAATAATGGAATGTGTGTCCCTTTCTTTTTACCGATCATTTAGAAAACAGCTCCAGCCTCAACATCACCAACACATCCACCACTCACCCTGACGAGGAAGAGGAGTACCTAGAGTTGAATGGCTGGACCATCTGCAAAGACCAGGATGAGATGTTAAACTTGGCCTTCACCGTGGGTTCCTTCCTGCTGTCGGCCATCACGCTACCTATGGGCATCGTCATGGACAAGTACGGCCCACGTAAACTGCGACTTCTGGGCAGGTGAGGATAAAAGGAGAAATCCAACCTTAAAACCTGATATAATTAACAGTTTGAACCCTTTGATGCATCCTGGTCACTACAGTGGACAGTTGTTCTACAGTTGTTCTCTTGTATATTCATTGTTTTGTTGTTTTACTTTGACATCAGTCAGTTCATAACATTACTGTAACTTGTCTGTTCTTAATACCTGATTTGAAATCACATGTTTACGTGTAAATCCAGGGGTCTCAAACATGCGGCCCACCAATAGTTCCAATGCAAGAGCATAATAATCTATTAAATGACTTTTTTTTTTTCTTCTCGGTTTTTTTCTTTGCCTATAAATGATGACAACTTCAAATTTTTGTCATTGTTTTACTGCAATAAATAATATAAAATTATTTACAAACTGTCCTGTAACAATAAAATGTGAATAACCTGAAATGTATAAAGAAAATTTGACACAATTTGAACCATTTTCTGCTTCTGTTACTAAGAGTTTAGTGTCTTTGTAGAACTGATCTATAATAAAACACATGGACAAATGATAAGTTGAGGAAGAATATTGTTAAAATTGCCCTTTTTTTCCTTATGAAATTGAACTTTTTTTGCAGTTTGATAATTTATAAAAATAAATAAATATATATTCATAATTTAATGGTTTTTTTTTCACTAAAACAATGACAAAAATAGGAGTTGTCATTATATTTTTTCTTATGTTTTAATTTTACTGGTTCAGTCCATTGAGATCAAATCAGACTAAATGTGGCCCCTGAAGAAAATGAGTTTGAGGCCCCTGGTGTAAATTAATTGTATGTTGTTATACTGTAATTAACAGTCTTCTTAAACACAAACTGCGTTCTGATACTGCATTTTTAAATGCATGTTTATTTGCTTCAAACATTAAACACATGTTTTCTAGCTGAGTTCATTAAAAATATTTCAATCACATTGCTTTTTTTAATGCCTAAAGAAGAATAAAAACAAAATCTTGAGTAAAGTTCACATAATTCATGCAACAAAGGATTAAAAACACATTTTACTTCACATTACATACTGTAAATCAATTGCTTGTCAGACTGTAATTAACCGTCTCTTCTTAAACATAAAACTCCATTCAAAATGTTTTATTTCATAGTGTTCTGATATTACATTTTAAATACACATTTCTTTCCTTCAATGCTTAGACACATATTGTCCAGCTGAGTGGACATTTTTGTCACTCTATAATAAAGAGGTTAATTAAAAATATTTCAATCGCATAGTTTTTTTCATTCCTAAAGAGGAGTAAAAATCCTGCCTAAGGTTCTCATATTTCATGCATCAAAAGGTTAAATATGACTAGTTCTGTCTCACTGATGTTCTCCACTGTCAATGCTTTGTGTTCCCAGTGCCTGCTTTGCTTTCTCTTGCCTCCTCATCGCCTATGGAGCCAATGATCCGAACAGTACGTATCTCATAGCATCTGACATATGGTCGGACATTAAATGCACACATTGTTCACAATCATGTTGAATTTCGTGTGCAATATCACGCAGCACGTTGACACAGAAGTCCAAACTATTCATTGATGCAACAGTGGCACTAATCAACATACGCATGTATCTACTGTATGTCACTAACCTGCTCTTTCTCTTACAGACCTGTCTATATTGATCTTCTTTGCTTTGGCCATGAATGGGTTCGGCGGCATGTGTATGACTTTCACCTCTCTGACGGTGAGTAACAGTATTTGGCTACTACTGAGGCACAGTAGGTCCAACTAAAATACATTAGGGTTATTCACAAATACCAGACCATTGTCTAAAGATGCTGTACAGACTTTTTGCATGATCTGAAAGTATAATTGTAGTCTACAATTTAAAATGAGAATATCGGCACCAAAATAGGTTATTTCCAAATGCTATTTCAAGTTCCCCCAGTCAGGTCGGATAAGACTGGACTGACTTACAGCAGACTTATGTCACTATGACAACACCACAACAACCGACAGTTTAACAGTGAGAAGCAAAGTTAAGGAGTGAGGAGTAAGATCTGTCCTTGTTCCTAAAGAATAGAATTTCTAAGGTTTATTTATTTGCAGTGGTGGACACTGGAACTGGAGGTGGACTGGTAGAAAGAAAAAGAAAGATATATGATAGAGTGGTAGATAATGGGCTAACACATCAGTAAAGCTCTGCATTGGTTTGAATCGATGAACAAAACTAAAAGAGATAAAAGGAATGAAAACAAACCTGGGGTTGGTCCTGTTCCTTCTACGTACACAGGTACAGGATACTTCTGTTCTTTACACATATGTATCAGAACATTGTATTTGACTATAATGGATGTTGGTAGCTCAACAATTATGCTGCATTTCAGTTCCAACTGTAACTCATACTTTTCTGAGCTTCTATCAATGCACCAGAATGTCAGTCAAATCTGTGACTTCCTACTTACTAGATTCATGTTCTCCTACTTACGAGTCTGACATCACATAGCCTGTCAAACAACCATGGTGGGGCCACCATGGTTGTTTGATGGACCTGTGTCAATGCAGATTATTTATTAAAACAAGGTATTGCTGTAATCTTATTTATCTTTAAATGTTCTGCATTATCAGTAGTTGCTCGCTAGAGCGAATGCTAATGCTAATTAGATAGTTTTCACTCTGTTGAGTGGAATAATAAATGTATACGTATCCAAATATAGAACAGCTTCTGTTGTTTTATGCACTGTTTTTCCTCCTCGGTTTCCCTTAAATAAAGACTGAACAGTCCTGGGATGGAAAAGACTGTAAATGAGTAGAAGCATTAGCATCTAAATCCCACAACTCCTTGCACTCCAGCAGTTTGGCGTGAGTTGCCTGGAACGCTACAAAGTCATTAGTCGTGGTTTGAAGGTCGAATAAGTGCGACTTATGGGTGGAACTGGAATGTAGCATTTGTAAACACTTCTGTGTTAGTGGTATAGCTAGCTCTGTGGTGTTGGAAATATGTTTTATTTGGAGCATTGTTTCAGTCCCAAATAAAGGGGAGACTGAAATGGTTCTGTTTGGAGTTTAATATTCATGCCAGGGCCTGGACACTAAACTGCTCTTCAGGAACAAAACGATTCTAAAAGAACAATACTGTCAATGCAGAAGGCTAAAGCAGTTAGCGCTCAACTGCTAATGCAGAATGATGAATGTGGGTGGGCCAACTATGGTGAACAGGAAGGAGAGGCATTACACATAGAACTGTTGCTGTTAGCAGTGGGTAGAGAAAGAGATGGGCAGGATGACAGATGAGCTAGAGAACGATATTTAAAAGATGTAGGGTGGAGGAGGGATAGGAGAGCTGGTGGAGAGGATGCTGCTGGATAAAGAGGATGAATGGTGACATGTGGACAGAAGAAGACTGGCTGATGGAGACGACAAGGAAAGCCAGTGGTCTGTAGGAGGAGTACGTCAGTGCTGTCAGAGGAAGTGCTGCATCACGGGAGAAGCCACGTGAAAGGAGAGTGAGAGGATGAGTGTGCTTTAGTAATCTATTATTCACTCCTCCTTTGCTGCTCTGGCTGGGAGCCAAAAAAAGACCTCTCCTCATTACTATTTCATCCACATAAGGATTCATGCAACAATAGGGTGTGTATGTGTTGACAACGCCAGACACATGACTAGTATAACAGCACAGAGAAGAAAGTGAGAGTATTAATGTATATATTTATAACTAATGTATATATTTATAACAAAAGTTGAAAAGGTTATATTTGAAATGGAGCCATTTTAAACTGTTAAAACCTTGGAACACTGACTACTGTCAAACTAGACCTGGGTAATAAACTGAACATTTACCGTTACCGAAGTTTACTGCGATAACCAATGTTATTTTGCCCATGGTATTTAAATTTTTTTTTAAAAGTATTTTTTGTCTATTTCGACTGTTTGTGCTGGTACGATACGTTCAATCCTCTTCAAGACTGTGTGGAGTGTGTGTAGTCACATGAGTCCATCCACCCAGTCTGAACAGGAAGGGAAACATGATGAGAAAATGACGGATGTTTGAAATGAAGAAGCAGTTGACCAAGTAATGTGTGTTGGTTAGCAACTGGGCATTGCCTTCACAGCAAAACATGTCATACAAAACAATTATCACTGTATCACTAGACTGATTATACATTATATATATATATATATATATATATATATATATATAGTTAGTCCTGGACAAACATCCTGCTGCACAAGTTAAAGTTTGTGAAAAGATAAATGACCATAAAGTTTTTCACTTCTGTGTGTGTGTGGGTGGGTGGGTGGGGTGGGGTGGTCAGCATGGAATACACTGTTTATCACATCATAGATCATAGAAACACGGGCGTGCATATGAATGCACCCCCTAGCTGATTCCTCTTTAATCATACATTTATCATTATCAAGGTAAAACTGTCTACTTTATTATGATCTTAATTTGAGGTCATATCGTCCAACCCTAATTATGAGTAAGATGGAAACTGATGGGTGCAGGTACAGACTGAAGTGGACCCCCCCCCAACTGAACTGCATATACGGCCAAGCCACCTCCAACCCCACCCATTTATCATTATCGAGGTAAAACTGCTTAATATATCGTGATATTTATTTTAGATCATATCACTTATTCCCTATGTTCAACCTTTATTAAATATAAGTAGGTCTCTCATAAACAACCCCCTTTGGCTGCACTATAGTGAAAATATCAACAAAAGTTTACATTCAGGTCAGTGTGTTGAGTGGTGATACGACTGTACAGTAAATGTTCACCTTTTTTAGTTACTGGTACTCTTTTTGATACCTTTGTATTCCACGAATGTTAAAGCTATTTTCTAGTTTCAGAAGGATAGTATACTTGAAATTCCAGTTCTTATCTGATGACATAGCCACAACCCTTGACTTGGACAACTGGTCGTAAACTGACAGGACGGGTTGATGACGTTTGAAGAAATGTGTGTTGATTTAGTTGAGAGATTAAAAGCTACCAAAATGATTAATCAAAACCAAAGTTCAAAATTAGAGTCAGTCCAAAGTGACATTGTTGGCGTACAGACAGAGCCTATAGTTGCCCTGCTCCCAAAAGCTTTACTGACCTCTCTCTCTTGTACCGAAATCTGGCAGAAGTATTCATTCCTGTTTGACAAGAGAAACTAGCAATGAGTTTCTGTTTAACAAAATACAACGTCACATAATTTTTCATTAATTTTTGTAATTAAATGGTTTTCTTTCTCAGTAACTTTGACTGATTCTAATTAGATTTATTTAATTTGTGGAGCAATGTTTGCTCTGTGACATGGTTTGCATTATTTCATCATAAAATAGACAGAGGAGACAAAGCCACAATGAAGAAAACAGGAACTGTGTGTGTGTGTGTGTGTGTGTGTGTGTGTGTGTGTGTGTGTGTGTGTGTGTGTGTGTGTGTGTGTGTGTGTGTGTGTGTGTGTGTGTGTGTGTGTGTGTGTGTGTGTGTGTGTGTGTGTGTGTGTGTGTGTGTAATTCTATTTTTCTGGGGACATTGATCTGTTTATGCATCACACCATGGGGACCTCTCACCATTGGGACCAAAATTCAGGGCCCGATGTGGGTTAAGTATAAATAAAGGTCTCTACTAGTAAAATATAAATCTGTGTTATATATGAAAATTCATCCAAATGATGTTCTCTATAAACTAGAGCTGTGAAAATGAATGTATTAATACAGATTAAATTCATCATGATTAATCTGACTAAATATTTTAATGCAGTTAAATGAAACTGTTGTTTACAGTTGTTTTGTTGAAACTGTTGAAGGTGTTGAATAAACATGTTAATTTAAATAAATATATACACACACACACACACACACACATTTGGGCATATATTTTGGATATTTTAATCAAATTCTTGGTGTTTTTTTTCTGTATTTTACAAGAGTTTTTAAATGTTTCGAATTTTCATCGTTTTTTTATGTTAGTTTATTGTTTTGTGATTTTTAGTAGATTTTAGCATGTGTTTTTCTCTGCATTTTTTGCATTTCTCAGTGAGTTTTTGTGTATTTTGTGATAAATCTGAGTCCACCCCCACTCTACCAGAACAAAACTGTCGACCAACATTCAAGTGTTGTAGTCACGATGGGTCAAAATGAATCCAAAGCCATCTTGCAATTAATCTGATTAAAAATCCCTAAGCATTTGACGGCCCTACTATAAACACATGAACTCATTTTTCCAAAAGGCCCCATAAAGCATAAGGGAAACAGATACAAAGGGTATGTTGTATTGCATTTGTACGGAGTCCTCATGAAACATGGAAACCAGCGTGTGTGTGTGTCTCTCTATATGTGTGTGTGTGTGTGTGTGTGTGTGTGTGAATGAATCTCCACACCCATGACTAGCTGTTTCCTCCTCAGTCTGCCTTCTGGGACCCTGACTTCCACACACAAACACACACAGAAGTTGTTCAGCTGGTTTCATCCCAGCCCCCCCTCACCCTCACCCCCCTCACCCCCACCCTCTTTATAGTCTGCAGTCTGGTTGTTTTTTTCTTCTCCAGTTTCAGCTGCTCTCCCCTAGGAAGGCTAGACGTGCACACAACTGTCCAAACCAGCTCATATTCAGCAGTACTGTATGTGTTACAGTATACGTCTGCTCTACATTATGAAACCTTGTGTGTTTTTGTAGCTGTGGAGCGACACTGACCCACAGTACACTGACTTACAGCCCCTCATAGGGCTGCACAAATGTTTCCTTTACACTGCAGCCTCGGGTTGTGTTCACGTGCAGCAGATGGAGTCAGAGAGAGTTAGCTGTTTCCCCTTTCCCTGCCCTTTCCTGAATCTCCAGGCTCAAGGGTAGTTACCGGGGAAAACAACTATTTTAAGACAGGGTAACCTTTTTTATCTGGCAGGGGGGGGGTGAACAGTTCTCAGTCATCATACATCATTTAAACTCATCGGGTCATGTTGTCCCGATAGTTGTTTATGATTCGCTAACAATGACCACAGAGGTTTTTTTTTTTTTTTACTTTTATTTAGGACTTTTTGGTATGTGGCATATTTGAGACAGTAGGTGTTAAGGGTTTAAAATGAAGGCATTAACATGGATCAATCCATCATGATTAATGTCATTGGAAAATTTTGATGCAGTTAAATGGAACAGTTTTTTTTGTTTGTTTCAAGTTGTTTTGCTGAAAGTTGGTGTTGAATAAACAGGTTAATTGCATATATATTCTCATTTTTTGCATATGTTTCTGACATCTCATCACATTTTTTGGTGTTTTTTTTTCCTTTATTTAAGAGAAGTTTTTGAATATGTTTTTGTATTATTCCAATTTTTTTGGGTGAACTTTAGTGTATTTTAGCATGTTTTGTATATTTTTCTTTGCATTTTTTCTATTATTTTGTGGGAAATTTGATTACCAAAAAACATAAAAGTCTATAAAGTATTTTTTACACTTTGCAAGATGCAGTTAATCAAAGTGAATCCAAAGCAACCCTGTGATTAATCTGATGAAAAATTGTAATAATTTGACCGTTCTAGTTTTATTTAATGAGATGAAAACATGCTGTTTGTCTCCTTCCCTGTTTTCTAACGTTACCCGTGCTCTTTGTTTATCTCGGCTTCACTTCCTCATTCCCTTCTGGTGATGCATACTCAGCACTCCAAGTCATGGCGATGGAAACCAAGGGAGCGAGGCTTCTCCTCATTCTTCCGTCTTCCTTTGTGTGAGGACTTTTGGCCTCATGTTACAGGCAATTTTTTTTTTTTTAATTTAATACACACTCCCTGCAAAGGCATTAATACCCCACCCATAGATGCACATCAAGCTCCTCCTCTTGTACTTCATAGCGTTACTGGCACGTGTTGAAGCCCCCTCTGCTTCCTGGTTTAGGTCGTCCAGTCTCAGGCGCCTCAGTCTGCTTCAACATATGTTTTCCTCTGCTCCCACTCCCACTTACAGGCTGACTCGCTCTTCATCTAAATGATTTCCAAAGTGAAAAATCTAAAAACTTTGCTTTTATTGTTTGTTTGTTTTTTTCAGTATAGATATTTAAATGTTGGGGATATTTTCTCCACCTCATGAACCACTAACATTTTGTTGGAGCTGCAGAAAATTTGAAGGTTGTGGACATTGAAGGCCAGAAAAAACTGGATAAAAACTGTTTTTAATCAAGGGCTGTAATAGGATTAAGAGATGGACAGTATTATTATGTTATAACTGTATTAATTATTTTACACCTTGCACATTGTGCTGTTTTTATATATATTTTTTTTTTATTTTATCTAGGATACTCTTTTTCTTTTTTTTTTACTGCTTTTATATATGACATTCATTTTCTGGCCTAAAGTGGATTGAACTTTCGATTTCATCATACTTGTACGATGACAATACAGACATTCTATTCTAATCTATTTCTACAAAAAAACAAGTCATTGCCTGTCAGATGGACTGGTGGACATTTTATGAAGTGAGCACAGAGCACTTCATTTTACTCGGTGAGAGGATAGAAGATCAAGCCGTGACGTAAATAACTGCTTTTTTTTTTCACCCTGCTAGTGATGGCGAAATGGAGGAAGTACACTATATGCTCTGTTTCATACATGTGACCACATGACATGAAGAGGAGGGTGGATTAGATGAGCAGATAGCATAGGTCAAGAGCGTCTCTGTCGGGCAGTCTGTTATAATACTCTAAATGCATGGATTCAAAAATGTAGGAGGACTAAGCCATATGTGATGAAATTCAAAAACGTATTTATTTTTTCCACAGTATGAAACAAAAGGGAACTCCGTGGCCTCCCTACCTAAAATACAAGAGTCTAAACAACAAAGAAAAAAGGTCCAGAAGGATGGAAAACAAAAGGTAGCGCTGTGGCCCGCCTAAGTACAACACTAGAATACAAACAAAAGAGTTTCTGACAAATAACTAGTCCAATACAACAGTCTTCACTGTACTGAAAACACACACAGAGGAAGAGGAGAATATATAGGGTGAGAGGAGACTGTAATCAGGTGTGAATCAACACCAGCTGCAGACAATGAAAAGTACATTTATTTATTTATTTAAACTACATACTTCCATCTTCATACAATTCATACTCCCTACTGCCTACTCAGTGATCAGACAGTATCCAAAGCATTTACGCTGTAGCGTACTAAATGATAACCCACAATGCATTGTGCTCCTATACGAGCAAAAATCAACAGGGTGAAACTGATTTCCCCTGAGCTCTAAATTCTTTAAATACACAGTTTATTGATTTTTTTGTTTTTTTTAAATCAGAGGAGAAATAACCTCTTTGGAATGTAGCATTTATTTGTCTAAATACCACCTACTTAAAAAAATTTTCAAACAAATTTGGCAAAACGCTAGGTAGCCGTAGTGAGCAACGCACTTCTGGTTATTTCCACAAAATAAAATAAACCTTTCTCTTTCTTATATGAAAAACCACATGAAGGAATCTGGGCTTTTATTTTGTAAACAAGAAGCGAATCTACATTTAAACTACTAACTTGACACCATCGTTTACACTGATCCCACCCCATTTACAGAATTTGGCTGGCCATGTGACGATTGCATGTCACGTCGCATCGCGTTGCATCTTGGGTAATGTCAGTACAAGTAGGAAGCTCATGATACATACTCGACATTTCTGCTGAATCTAGTACACTGCATACTCAAAAAGTTAGTACCAGTAGTACAGGGTTCTCACCAGTGCATTTCAGCGTAACATAAAACATTACGCTGTGATTAGGGCTGCTATGGTGCCTTTCAAGTTGTGGGATTGTGTTTTGAGCATATTTCCTTGCATAATATTTCCATATTTATCTGAGAAAACTTCTTTATTGGAGCAGTTGTCACTGTGAAAGAGATATTTTGACATGTGCGGTTTTTTTTTATCGACTGGATGCCTATCTAGGTTAATTTGTCTCCCCACCATGACCTGTTCCTGTCTAAAATTAAGAGTCTCTTCCAATCTCTGCCTCAGTTGTTTCTGTGATGCCATATATGGTCATAGCTGCCAACACTCCCGTATTTCCTGGGACTCCCCCATATTTCAGACCCATCTCCCGCCCCCTCCGGTTTTGTAATTTCTTCCGGTAATTTATTAAGTCTGAACATTGTTAGAATCTGGTTCTGATGTGAGGTCCTGGGTTTCGGCACCATCTTTTTTGTTTAATATTTTTAAAACATCAAAAACAAAATCTGAAGACATCATTTGGATGATGTTCTCTAGTTGACAGAGATCATGTATGGAATGTTTACATGTAATTGGTTGACTGTCTGACAACTCATAGAGGCGTAGTTGATCTGTGCGCAGTTTGAAACTTTTCCCCTGGACAGTATCTCAAACACACACACACACACACACACACACACACACACATGCCAATGGTGGAAAAAGCATAATCAATCAATTTATGTGTGAATGTTTGTGTGATTAAAGTGAGAATGAGTTAATAAAGTTAATGTGAATTTAAGCTTAACAATAATAAAGTTAATGTGAATTTAACAATCCATGCCATCCATTGAAAAAATAAAATTATATTTCTTGATAAATACAGTCTTAGAGTATTTAATCATACACTGGAAACTAATAACTTACCACTTTACCATCATATATCATCATAAAACCAACATTTACTAATTTTTATGAATCGACCTGAATCAGATCGTAGTCTGTTAATTGAGAATTGAATCGGATCGTTTTGTGAGTGAAAGATTCACACCCCTAGTGGGTAGTGACCTTAATCACAAGCATTTGGACGTTCTGTGTGACGCTCATTGGCTGACATCTGCTCCAGCCGCTGGCGAGATTTAATGAAGGCTATTGCGTATGTCCCAGTTAACGTTACGCTGTACAAAATTCCTGGAGAGAATCCTGTAGTGCGGTTTTGAACACGGCTACAGACAATGTGTATACACAACAGGAAGACAAACCCCTTTGTTGAGCTACATATTGTAATAAACATCCGAAATGTAAAAACTTTTTCATTTTGTAATAAACTGCCCCAATGCATTTTGTAATAAATTTTCCCGCATTTCTATTTCCAAAATATATTCGGAATTTCAAATCGTCCATGTCTAATATGTTTTATTACCAGCCAACACATAAACCACTTGGAATGTTTCTCAAACATCTCCTTTAGTTTTAATGCCACACCACCATACACCCTGCTGCTGCAATATGGAAAAACTTATTACATAATGTGGCAAAATGTATTAGAAAATGCAGCAGTTTATTACAAAATGCAGCAGTTTATTACAAAATGAAATGAAAAAGTTATTACATTTTGAATGTTTACTACAAAATGCGGCTCAACACCCCTTCACCAGAACATGAACAAAACAAAAATGAAACAAAATCGACATAATTGACGATGCATGACACAGGGCTGTGGTGTGAGTGTAATAGCTGTTTGGTCTAAGTGTGGTTGGTCTCCCAGTTCATTGTAAATCCCTTCCACATATAGATCTGAATAGTAGAACAGCCTTCCAAGAATTTATGTCTTGGGAGAGGTATGGGAGGGGTGGGGTCTTAGTCAACAAGAGCCCAGCGGTGACGTCAGAGTGTTGGAGGTATGCCGTCTGGTGTTCATCAGATGCTCTCTGCTAATCTTTCAACCCATTTGGCTGGAGTTTATTTTGATGGATGGAGTCCTATCCTGCACATCAGGACAAGACCGGTCACAGCTGGTTCTCAGAAGTCCAGCAGCAGACGTCTGAAGTTTCCACTCACAGCAGCAAACCCTCTTCCTTTTTAATTTCTCACTTCTTTCCTTTCAAACAGCTTTTCCAGTTTCCTCTTTCGCTCACTTAGCCTCAGCATATTTTTTTCCCTTTGTTGTCTCTTTTTTTTTTTGACGTCTCACACTGTTAGAACGTCAGCAGAGGGGAAATTTGTTTTAGTTGTAATTACGGCAGTTTTTATTTGGATTAATCACAGGGTTGCTTTGGATTCATTCTGATCAAAACAGTTCAGTCCACTTTTCCTCTTTTTTTTTTTTTTTTGTACTCAAATTTCCAACAAAATACACAAAAAATGTGGAGAAACAAAACTACAAAATCATGCCCAAATCCACCAAAAAAAGAAATCAAATGTAAAACATATTCAAAAACTGTTCTAAAATACAGAAAAAACCCACCAAAGATGTTATTAAAATATCAAACACATATGCAAAAATATGAATATATATGCATTTAACATGTTTATTAAACGCTTTCAACAGTTTCCACAAAACAACTTGAAAAAAAAAACTGTTCCATTTAATTGTTAATATTTTTAATCAGATTAATCATGATGATGATTTAATCTGCATTAGCCCTAGTTAAATTATATAGTTAAACTGTAATAGTATTTAATAGAAAATGTGCACAAAACTTCTTATCAAGGAGGAAGATAATTATCATCATTTTCTCCATGTAGACATTTAATGTGAAAATTGTATTCCCTGTATTTAAAGAATATTTTGGGCATTTATTTAATATTTAGAGCTGTCAAAAAATTAACATTTTGAATTACATTAATCATAGGGTTGTTTTGAATTAATTTCAATTAAATCCATCTTGCAGAGTGTGCAAAATACTTTAGTTTTAATCAAATTTCCCACAAAATACACTAAGAAATGCAGAGAAAAATATACAAAGCATGCTAAAATCCACCACAATTCACATAATTCTTATTAATCATGATTAAAACACTTTGTCGGTTGACTGTTCTGTCTCAGATTTTCAGTTTCTGTTCTCAAATTTCCCCCCAAATACACAAAAATACACTAAGAAACAAACAGAAAAAATAAATTACAAAACATGCTAAAATCCATTAAAATTCACCCCAAAAATAACAAAACACAACAACACAGTAATAAAAAATTCTAAAGCATATTCAAAAACTCTTCTAAAATACAGAAAATGTGCTAAAATATCCAACACATATATATGCAAAAATCTGAATATATACATGTATTTAACACATTTATTCAACAGTTTCCACAAAACAACTAGAAATAAAACAACTGTTTAATTTAATTGTGTTAACATTTTTAATCACAATAATCATAATGATGTGTTAATCTGCGTTAATTCTGACAGCCCTACTTTTAAAGAAAACATATATTTACATTTAAAATCACACGTTAAGGGGTTAAATACTACAGAAATGATAAAGACTAACTGGAGAAACAGAAAATTGTGTCTGCTTAAAGAAGGCTGGATCAATAAGTGGGTTATATTTGTCCTGTTTCCAGGTAACGCAGTGCTTATCATGACTCATCTGAAGGATTATGGTTTAACTTGTGACCAGGGGGCCAGTCGTGAGCCAGTTCTGGGCCTGTTGAAACCTGTTCAGTTGTGATTTGATCATGTCTGGGTGAAACTATTGAATGTTATGAATGCAGGTAAAAGGAGATCAATGAAGGATGACTGGTGTTCACAAAAAACCCCCCAAAAAAACACTGCATACCCCACTGGAAAATACACATATTTTCTCCTGTTTCTGTCATCATTAGATTTTGTCGTATGCTTGAGCTGTAAGGAAAGGAGTGAGATGTGTGATAGTAGATAGAGATGTGTAACGCTAGGGCTGTGGGATATTAGAAAAAATGTTAATTGTATATATATTCCTATTTTTGCATATGTTTTGGACATTTTATCATATTTTGGGTGTTTTTTTTCCCTTTATTTTATTTTATTTTGGTGAATTTTAGTGGATTTTAGCATGTTTTGTCTCCACATTTTGTGTTTCTTCATGTGTTTTTGTGTATTTTGTGGAAAATTTGAGTAAAAAAAAAACCCTCAAAACAACCCAAAACCATGAGTCAGAACAGTTGACAAACATAAACTGTTTTAATTATGATTAATCAGAATTGATCCAAAGCAACCCTGTGATTAATCTGATTAAAAATTTAAAAATGTAACAGCCCTAAAAAAACAAAATGTTAAATTAAGTGGAGATAATTATTTTGATTACAGCATATACAATAAATATATAGTTTGTGTATGTTGCATATTTGAGACAGTAGGCATTAAGGGCTTAAATGAATGTATTAATGTGAATGAATCCATGTCATCATGATTTACAATTTGACATCTTATTTAAAATTCTGATGCATTTATATGGAACAGTTGTTTTGTTTTGTTGAAAGTGTTGAAGGTGTTGAATAAACAGGTTAATTGCATATATATTTATATTTTTTCATATATTTCGGATATTTTAGCAAATTTTTTGTTGTTTTTTTTCCACCTTTTTTTTTGAGGAGTTTTTTTATATGTTTTGGATTTTTCATCTTTTTTGGTGAATTTTAGTGTATTTTTTATATTTTTCTCAGCATTTTGAGGCCTTCACCACAGACCGCGTCCGACTCAAGACCTATTGAGACCAGATCACACTCAAGTGAAGTTAGAGCTATGAAAATTGGTACACATATTCATCGTGAAGAGACAAAAACAAAAAAACCTTATGATAGCCACGCCCATAAACCAACAGGAGGTCCGCCATCTTGGATTGCGTTGTTTTTGTGCTATGATGTCACACAAAAACGAGCCTTTTACACAGCTTGCAGTTTTAATTTTGTATTATTTATTAGTGTATTTTGTGGGAAATTTGATTACAAAAAATCTCCCAAGACATAACGGTTGATAAAGTATTTTGTACAGTCTGTAAGATAAAATTCATCAGTATTAATCCTAAGCAACTCTGTGATTAATCTGATTAAAAATTCTATCATCATTTGACAGCCCTAAAAAAGTGAACTTTAAATGAAGTGTAGATAATTAATTTGACTATAGCATGTATAATCACTATATATATATATATATATATATATATATATATATATATATATTTTTTTTTTTTTTTTTTTTTTTTTGTATGTTGCATATTTGAGACAGTAGGCGTTAAGGGGTAAAATATCACTAACGTCCAACCAAAATTAAAATATTCTGCACCTGTAAAGGTCTGATGTTTTATCTTTAGGTGACTGTTCTGAAGCTAAAATTAGTGGCTATTCAAACACTGAGCCCATCTGTGTGTACCCTTCACTCTGCCCAGATACACTGACCACACACCTAACAAAGGAGCTATTCAGAGAAGAAGCAATAACAAAGTCAATGGTGGGTGTCATTAAAAAAAAGCTACCTGTCTATCTACCTAAAGCTATGTATACAGACGTTCTGCTCTCACATTTTATTACTGGAATATTCTCTTCAACATATTGACGTTCATATTTAATCTGTGATATAATTGAGCTTTAACTTAAGCAGCTTAACAAAGTTGTGTTTATTAATAACCTTTCCAGAAATGAGATGTGGTTTTACTTACGAAGGCAAATTGCATTCAGTTAAATACTGGAAATGCTTCTGTTTACAAACTGTGTAACTTATTCTGAAGGCGGACCGGGAAAAACACCGGCCATACATTCCTCTGATGATTAGAAAGTCTGTAAAACACCAGTGCTCTCTGAAGAAATCCTTATTTAGACCTTTCAGGGATTACAGAAGAAAAACACCTCCTGCTTAATAAGATTTAATAGTGTAAAAGACCATGATTAATGTCCTTTACATGATAGAAAGTATACTTTAGTTTGACCTAATGTAGAGTCCAATGTATTTTTTGTTCCTATAAAAGATATATTTAAATGGAAGTGGTTTAAAAGTAGAATCTTGATCTTGTAAAATTTCATATAGACACTAAAAATGGGTGAGCAATGTTGATATGAACAGTTTTACTATATATATATATATATATATATATATATATATATATATATATATATATATATATATATATATATATATATATACATATACATACACCCTCAATTTACATGCATTCACATAAGGATCATTGCCTCTCATTGCACAGTGTATTGTTGAGTACAGATAGTGTTTCATTATCTTAATCTTTTATTCCTGAGTCACTATTTTATCTTATTTGTTTTTATTTTATTTTTAACTTTCCTCTATGTAACACTTTGAGATTTAACTGAATGAAAAGTGCTTTATAAATGCATTATTATTATTATTGTTATTATTATTAAGGTGCAAAATATATTGTTTGAGCACTGACATCACAATGTACATGATCACAATAGTCACATCACAGGTCCTGCACTTATTTTTATTTTATATTTTATTTATTTGTATATATTTTTTTATTTATGTATCTTATTTATTATTGTTTAGAATTTTATGTATGTATTTTTTTTTATCCCTTTATTTTTTACATAGTTTTTATTCATGTATTATTTATTTGCCTTCATTTAACTTTAATTACATTTTGAATTACATTTTTTTTTAATCTATTTTTAATTATTAATTTTAACACTACAAGAAGGATTATACTGAAACCTGTTAGAGCATTTGTGTTGGCACTACACAGCTGTTATATACTCCTGAGGACTATATGTGTGTATATATATATATATATATATATATATATATATATATATATATATATATATATATATATATATATCCCATTGTCATTTTTCTTTCTAATATCGTGCAGCCCTACTTGCCTCTGTTCATCACTTATGTAGGTCACACTGAGACGAGACATTTAGTTTGGTATGGATGGTAATCATATTGCCTAAAATGTTTGACTATTCTTTCTAAGAATAATAAGAGTGACTTGTTGTTATCTGTTCGTGCCTGAGGCTTTGTGCAGTGGTGTTCACCAGCCTCACCTGTCTCCTGGGCTGGTGTGTTATTGACTACAGCCACAAAAAACACTCTTATCTCTTCCTCATCAGGTCTGACATCTGCCCCTTCACACACACACTCGCTGTGTCTCAACATGCTGAACCCATTAAATCCTACTTCTTCTTTCATAATGGTTTGGTTAAACCAGTTTGTGACATGTTTTTTTTTTTTTTTTTTTTGTAAATCAGTGGTCTCAGCTGATTGTGACTCAGACCTTGTGAACCAGAGCAGCACATGTGACGTAAGCATTAAGTAGAAGGACAGTGCTCAGCATCTCAGGCACGAGAGGTGGTTTACTCTAGTTTTGGCGTGCTAGCGTACACACAGATGGTGTGCGGGTTTTTTTTGTTAGTTTTTTTTTTTTTTCTAGCAGCTGTTTGCTTTTGTGTTCAGGTTTTTAGGCAACAGCATTTTTTTTTTTTTTTTTTTTATTTGTCTGAAATGAACATGCTTCCAGACTGAGCAAACATGCCTCAGCATATTCATGGAAAATGTCAGATATCTGCATGTATTATCTGGAATCTAAATGTTTATTTCATTTTTCCTAAACCTTCCCAGACGTCATTACATTCATGCATTTATACTCCTGCTATGTTCAGTTATCAGGAACAGCGATGGTGTTCTTGGGTCAGTTTGACCTGGTGCATGTTGAATTACACTGGTCTACTGGTCTGTGTAATACTTAGAATGAACAAGAGAATAGGTTTTAGTCCAAAGGAATATTAGTTTCAGATCTACTTCAAAACACTGTCTGGACATTATGATCCATTCACTTTACAGGTTCTTTCTAGTGGAATATTTACCAAACAAATCCATTGTATACATGTACATAAACCAGCATATATGTGGAATAACACAACATCATATATATTAAAAACATGTGGTTCTTCTTAAAAGTTTAACACATTTAATGTCTGAAGCAGATACTTTCTTAACCCTTTAAACTTCTACTCAATTTCACCTACATTTCTTAATAAAGTCAATTGAATGTGGTTCTTTTTGTTAATTTTGATAATGTTCAAATTGTTATTTGATTATATTATAAATATAAATATTAAGATGAAAACTGATATTGGAGGCAGGTCCTATTAAATGATACGATAGCCATTTGTGGATATTTATTGATGTTTTCATATATTTTGGACTACATATGGACATTTTTTTTAATGTTTTTGTTACTACTTTTTGTTAGAATATAATTCCTCTGTGGATAATTACGAGACATAAAGGTTGTATTTTAAACAAATGACTGATTGTACCTGCTGTGGTTATTTTATCTGACAGTGGTTTATATCATCTGAATATGTGAGAATGTCCATTGTCAAACTACATTAGGTCATGTGACATTTGGGACAGATTTGAGACTACGTTCCAACCTATATGTGGATCCTGAGAAATTGAAAGGATTAAAAACATCTGGAATCTAAATGTTTATTTTTCCAAAGCTTTCCCAAATCTCATTAAAGTCATGAATTTGCACTATTAATAGAGCAACAGGTCAGACATAGATAGTGAGCCATTCTCAGATAGTCTAAAAGGAAGTGATGAAGCATTAGTGAGGAAATGTGAACCTGTTGACACTGCACTGTTGCCCTGGATTCGTCATGCTGACCACATCGTGTTCACACAGCTGAACAGTTATGTCTCATCTCCTCCTCACTAACTGGTCTCCTATAGTCGGTCAATCTCCTCCTGAAAAGTGTAAAAACTGGATTTTTCTGGTTCAGAGAAACAGGAGTGAAGTCAGCCTTGTTAATTTGGATGTCATGTTGGTTTCTCAGAGCTCACCTTTGCTCTAATTAATCTGGGGAGTGGCGTTTTTTTTTGTGTGTATGTGTGTGTGTGTGTGTTTTTAATGTTGGGTAAGTGTGTTCAAACTGCTGCCTAACAAGCTGCACCCCTGTAGTGAACACAGCAGCTGAATGAAGAGGACAATGAGAACGACTCCAGAGTGGAACTCTACTATTTATGACCCATAATAACACTTCTACTGAAGAGTTAGATGCTCATTTTTATTTCCCTTCCTGCACTTCATTCACTACCGTCAATAATACACTGTAGACACGTTGATACACAGGTGTCAAACATAAGGAACGGGGGCCAAATCTGGTCCGCCTAATGGTCTAGTCCGGTCCTTTGGATGAATCTGTGAAATGTAAAAATAACAGTAAGATATTAATCATTTTATTTTAGTTGAGGTTCCACATTCAGACCAATTCACTCTTATAAAATCATTTATAATTACTCACAAGTCAAAATGTTTTCATTTAGTTTCAATAAGTATAATTTCACACAAAATCTGTATAACTGGAATAAATATGAACAACCTGAAATGTCTTAAGAGAAGTAAGTACAATTTTAATAATAATATTCCACCTGTTACTAAATATTTAGTGTATTTGTAAGCTGTAATATACACTTAAATGATAAACTAAAGCCTAATAATGTTAAAATTACACACTTATTTCAATGTGTTCATGCTATTCATATTATTTGAAAGGATGGTTTGTACATAGAAACATTTTCATAATGTAAATGGACTTTTTTTGCTCTAAAACATGGCTTTCTGGTTGATTATTATTTATATATTTTTATTTTACTGGTCCACTTCTGATCAAATATAGCTGAATGTGGCCCCTGATATAAAATGAGTTTGACACCCCTGCTATAGAACGTGATGTCCTCCTTTCAGGGTCAAATCAATACATCATCCAGATCACATGTCATAAATTAGCCATTCTACATCCTGAGATGAAATCTCTCAAACAGATGTTGCTCTCGCACCCTCGCTTTTACTTTTTTTTCTTCTTTTTTTTCTTTTTTTTTTTCTTGCAATGTTTTTGACATTTTGAAGTAGACTGTTTACTCTGTGAATTCTCCAACTTAAGAACAGAGAGTACTCTTGTATTGAGTTGTGGATTGAACATCATTATGCAAGACTGTGGCTTTTTTTTCCCCTTCTTTCCTTCACTTTAAATGGTGGACAAAAAGTGCAGTACAGCAAAAACAACCAGTGTGTACTTTGCAGTGACAAAGCTATCAATAGTTAGTCATGTGGAGCAGGATGGTGAAATGTTTGCATAAAAAAAAACAAAAAAAACAACCTTTCAACCTGAAAATGACATGATTCATAAAAATAACGTTTAAAAAAATAGATTATTGTATATGTGTGTATGAGTATAATCTGTGTATTTTAATTTGATTCAATTATCAGTTATTTCTATGGATTTAACTTTGTATTTAGTTGTAATCTTTACATTTTGGGAAGTTAAGTTTAGTCTAACACATTGACTATAAATGAAGTAAAACATAAGTAATAACGACACCCATGCCCTCACAGAGGGCTCTGTCCTGGAGGCTAATCACCATACTGAATGTAAGTTTAAGGGATTTGTAACATAATACTACCACTAATACAGTATGTCACAACTTTTCAGACAATTCTAGATATGTAACTTTATGAACTTGTCATTTAAAATATTCCTAGTCGCACACCCAGGCAGTGTTTATTACCTACAGCAGTTCTGCCTGTTTTCCAGTCTTTGTGTAATTATAATTAAGCAAATTAAATCAGCTCCTGGTGCATTATACTGTTTATATACAAACAGATATAAGTAAAGGAGTGACTTTAGCTTCAAACTTAATAATATTCAAACCGTCCATTCCTTTGGCCTCACTGGAACACAGTTTGTAACACCTGTGTCACTTTTACATGGTGTTTGACTTGTGCATTTAGTGCATTAAGGACGGATTGAAAGCTAATGCACTCAGATCACAATCTTTTTTTTCTGTTCTTACACTGAAATTTGAGAACAACAACAGTCTGTGTATGGTGTTTTAGAAAATGGATTATTGATTTTTCCCTAAGCCCAATCTCATAATTGTAATGTAAATCTTGTAATTACATGCCCTGGTGAGGTCAACAGTTGGTACATTTACATGCACTTAGAGAAATTTTAATATTAGTCGGACTAAGGCAGTAATTAAAATTTCTCTAAGTCATGTAAATACTTTAGTCAGACTATAAACAAATCGAACTGAAGTTTTAGAAGTGGGACTAACCAAGTCAGATAATGTGATTTTAATGGAGTTTCTCCACACATGTAAAAGCTGTCAACCTTAGCTCCACTACTGATTGGTCTGGACACGCCCCCTTTAGGAAGTGACCAGAGTCACCATGACAACATGTACGTTACTGCAGTGGTTCTCAAATCTAGTGCTCGTGGCCCAGTGTCCTACATGTTTTAGATATCTCCCTTTTCTTCAGCTTTTTTTAAATAAATAAAATAATATATATATATTTTTAAATAAATTAATTAATTACCTAAAAAATAAATAAAAAAATAAAATAAAAAAATGTAAAGTAAAACAATTAAGCAATTTACATTGCACCACACCTGGATGGCATTACATTATTATCAGGTTTCTAAAGAGCTGATCAATAATTGAACTATATGTGATAGGGAAACAAGTAAAACATGCAGGACACTGGGCCACGAGGACCGGATTTAAGAACCACTGCTGTAATAAATGAGTTTAACAGTTTGTACCAAATATACTGAGCAGCTGCATGGATGTCGTCGCCTACTACGTCTGCTTCAAATCTGACGCCTTTGTTTACTCATTGTTCTACTTCTGCCGCCAATCAAAAGAATGCTACTATGAAATGACATGGAATGGAACAATAATCCAATTCTATTGTTGCGTATGTAAACCGAGATTTCTCAGAAACTCCAGTTCAGTCCTTAACTAGATTATTGTAAAGTATTATTAACACACAGAGTGACTTTGTTTCTTCTGTTTTCTCCGCAGCTGCCCAACATGTTTGGAGACTTGAGGTCCACCTTTATTGCCCTGATGATTGGATCTTATGCCTCCTCTGCTGTCACCTTTCCTGGCATTAAAGTAATCTTTCATTCTTGTTTTTCCAAGTTTCATTTTACACCAAAAGATAAATTCACTTTCCCTGTCACACAATGTATCTACTGCTAACACAGAGCTTCATTGATTCTCCATTAAGATGTGTTTATTTTTGTAGGTGATCTACGACCTGGGTGCCACTTTCATCACCATCCTGCTTGTTTGGGCGGGCTGTGCCTGCCTCGTCTTCTTAAACTGCTTTGTCAACTGGCCTCTGGAGCCTTTCCCCGGACCGGAAGATATGGACTTCACGTAAGATAAAAATCTGCGACATATGACACACAAACACACAAATAGCAGAGAAACATTTCCGTACCCTCCGGCTTCTTTTTCAGCAACAATTCTACTGCTAGGAGCTATTTTTCTACCTGCCTTAAGTGGATTCCTACTGAGCTCAGACATCTGCTTTTGTGCAACCGGTATTTTCCATCACAGCACTTCCACATGCACACATACTGTACATGTATAAAACTTCATAGATATGAATGACCCCCCCCCCCACCCCCCTCACTCCCGAAGTCTAAATCCCATTGTAATGCAGCAGAAGCCCAAGCCCACTAAAGACAGGAAAGACTATAAAACCAGATGATCAGCAGGATTTGTACTCATTCACATGGATCTTTTTTTCATCCTTGCCTGTGTTAACCCTTTAACCCCTGATGCATCAGTGCTGACACGTTCTGAATGGATGGTTTGGTTTAAAAATTCAGAAAAATGTAATTAAAAAAATTTGTTTTTACAGAGTTTTGTTGATGGAAGTGAGCTATAAATAAATAAAATAAACAGATGTCAAAAAGCAACTGACTGAGAAAAAAAAACAAAAAAAAAACCCAAACTAAAACTATTGGAACCAAATTACAATACAAGTTCATTCTTTTCAATTTTTTTTTTTTACTAAATTGTTTCATATTTTTTGTAGATTTATTTTTGTAATTTAGTAATTTTCTTCAATTTTGTTCCGTTTGCATCTTACGTTGTTCATGTTATGTATTATTTTGCTGGTTTATTCATTTTTTTGGTTCATTTTTATTAATCACTTTGGCTGTTTTTGTTCATTTGTTGCTTATATTATTTTCTTTTTCTTCTTCTTTTTTTTTTTTTTTTTTTACTGTGGAACTACTAAAGTCTCAGGAGTTAAAGATTTTTCCTTCTGTCATATTTTCTTTCCCTCATTTCAAATATATTTAACAAAATGTTTCACTGTGTTCCTTCAGGGTAAAGATCAAGTTCAGCTGGCTGGGCTTTGACCATAAGATAACTGGGAAGCAGTTTTACACGACAGGTGACGACCGTCGGGACGCCGTCTCAGTGTGGGCAACTCCATAAAGCAACAACACCAGCCACCTAAAGACCTGGCAACACAGGAGGCCAACAAGCTGTGTCTGTCCACTGTGGACCTGGAGGTGAAGTGCAAGACGGTGGAGGAAAGTAAGTCCTCACTGGAAATCACTGTATAAGTTAGATCTGCACCATATTAGAAAAAAAACAAAAACATTGGGATTTTTTTTTTTAACCCTATGATATACTATAATGCAATATGAAAAAATACTGAAGAGTATATAACAACTGTGTGGTGCCGACACAAATGGTCAAACAGAACATACGTTTCAGTATCATCCTTCTTGTTTCTGAAATAATTAAATAAAATTAATAATTAAAAATAAATAAATAAAAATAAGATAAATGATAAAAAATTTTTTTTAAATGAGACAAGTAAATAAAAAAAACCCAAATAAATGCATAAATAATGAAACATTTAAAAGTAAAATAAATAAATAATGAAAATATATGCATATATATATATATAAATATGATAAATATAAAATAAAAAATAATTGCAGGACCTGTGATGTGACCATTGCACACACGTACATTGTGATGTCGATGCTCAAACAATATATTTTGCAGCTCTAGTATAAGTACAGTGCCACAGTAACTTATCTGGTCATTCCAGTTCATTTTAAGCTGTATTCCAAACATGTCTAAGTTATGAATCTGAGGTCAAAATGAACAAATAAGGAGTTTATTTAAAAAACGTCTCTCCTAGTTTTCATCATATTGTGAACTGATTTCAATTCACTGTAGCAATAATATTCCTTTATCACACCTACACCTTAATTAGTCCTGTATTGAAAACTAACGGCCACAGATAATGCTTCAAATATGCAATTTATCTGTCTCATTAAGGACTGATCACTTCTCTTTAGTACTTTTTAAGGGAAAATATCAGTATTCCTTTGTAGATATACAGGATAAAATAGTTGAAGATAAATAGAAGATTATCATTCAGCATTAAGTGATTAAAAAAAAAAAAAACGACTACAATGAAGAAGTTAGTCAATTTTTCTACATTATTCTTCTTTCAAGAAACTTATAACTGGAAAATGTAGTTGAGTTGGTTTGGAGTTACCCTTGAGTAACTTGTGGCATGTAGAAAACAAGTGCTGGATTGAGGATTTCTGGAGTTATGTTCTGTCATGTACAAGGTTTTCCCCCTGTGGCTTATTTTGCAATCTAATTCTCAAAAGTGGATATTCCAGTATCCTGCTGAAATAAAATGCTGTTGTCAGTGTATCACTGAGTGACAAGAAATACAAATGTTGTAGCAGAATGTTTCAGAAATACTCCTTGCATCTGTAGAAATGATACGCTCACTATTTTCCATGCGTCCTTTATTTAACTTAGCATCTAGATCAGGGGTGTCAAACTGGGGTCCTCGAGGGCCGGGGTCCTGCATGTTTTAGATGTTTTCCCTCTTCCATTACACCTGGAGCCCATTGCATCATTATCAGTCTGATGAGGAGCTGATTATTAACTCTTTAAGTGTCAGCGCTGATGCATTCTGAATGGATGATTTAGTTTAAATATTCAGAAAAATATTTAAACTATGAACAAAAACTGACCAAATAATTAGTAACATGAACAAAATAATACACAAAGTTTTTCTTCATTTTGTTGTTCATTGTTTTTTTTTCTACATTTACTTTTTATTTAATTATTTTTTCTTTAATTTTGCTCCATTTGTGTCCTACTTTCTTCATGCTACTAATTATTTTGTCAGTTTATTATTAATTTTTGTTCATTTTATTGACGACTTTGGCCATTTTTGTTCATTTTGTTGCTTATTTTCATTATTTTTACTGTGGAACTGCTAAAGTTTCAGGAGTTAAAGGGTTAAACTGAATCATGTGGAAGATGGAAATATCTAAAACATGTAGGACACTGGCCCTCGAGGACTGGATTTGGACAATCCTGGTCCTCAATAATTAAGAAAGCATATATTTCCACATAACTTATGTTGCTTTTCTTTGTTTTTGGGTGATTTTTCCTCTTGTTTTTTGCTCATGTTTCAGTTTTACCAGTAACTCACTTTGGTTCAAACTGCTTCAGAATGACTGTGATGTGCTCAGTAAATGAGAAAATATTTAGCTCTTCCATCTCCTACATTAACAGGACCTGTCATGTGACTATTGCGCACATATACATTGCAATGTCTATTATCAAACAATATATTGTGCAGCTGTAATTTATAGAATACACATTTTTAATACGTACAGTATATACTAATATGTTTTCAATAACTCTCTTTATCAAATACATAAATGATTAAATTATTTTCTTTTAAATTTAAAGCTGCACAATACAGTATTTTACAACCAATGACAATAATGTGGCAAGATAAAACATCTCAGTCTGCAAAATATAAAGCCTCTGAACTTGACCCAGATCTGTATCCATCAATTAGACACAATCTCCATACATCCGTGCGGTACCCCCACATATCTTTTTACCTCTGCCCTACATCCACACTAAGCTGACCTCTGTTACCCCTACACCTTTGAACTCACATACTCCCTACTGCCCCACTCCAGCTTTCCCACTTAGGGCAGTGACTCCCAGTGGGGGTGCTCTGGTCGTTCCCTGCAAGGTGTCTTTGGTACCAAGCCGACCGTGGAATCCGTTCGGACCTGGTTCCTAGAAAATCCGCTCAGCAGATGTGTAACACTCTGGCACGGAGCAGGAGCATTGTTATGGGTTAAAGGTTGAAGAAGTGTGTATGTACAGTATCTAAAAAAAAAAAAAAAATGAGTACACTCCTCACATTTCTGCAAATACCATCTGAACCAAAGGAAATCAAAGAGTGAAATAAACACAAGCAGATGGAGAACATGGAATACTGGAACCATGTCCTGTACTCTGATGAGACCAAAATAAACTTATTTGGTCGAGATGGTGTCAAGTGTGTGTGTGACGGTGAACAGGTGGGACTCCCTCCAATTCTCACTCATTTTAATGCACACTAGGGAGCGGGTTCATTGAGGGAACCATGAAGGGCCAGTACATCCTGTTTCCACCCTTTGGAAACTGGGTCACAGAGCAGAATTCCAAGACGATAACGACACAACCCCCCACCCCAAAGACAAATACTACTTTGCTAAAGAAACTGAGGGTTAAGGTGATAGAGTGGCCAAGCATGTGTCCAAACCTAAACCCTAAATTGACCTAAACTGAACATTAGTGGAGCATCCATCATATAGTGAAACTGTAACGTGATGTGTGATCAGCGTAGACACTGATTGGTGGAGTTGTCTGTGTGTTATCAACGTGTGATCCGTCATTAAAAAAATAAATAAATAAATAAAAATAGAAAAGCACTCTGAGAGCACAGACTTCTGCCAAGGTAGAACATACCCCCCCCCCCCCCAACCCCCACTTTGCTAACTAATAGACAAACAAACAAACTCTGGCAAAAACATAACCTCCTTAGTAGAGGTAACTAGATTTGGAGTTACACTACACAGACTGGTTAGTTAAATTCCATCCACAACGCAATTATGTCAATTTGCAAAATTACACCGTGGTCGGTCGTGGACGTTGAGACATTTGGGTCTTTGGTCAGCACAAGCGTGTTGATGGCATCTCGGAGTGGAGGACAAGTCCAGTAACATCTGTGAAGTTCTGGAGGGTGAAGGCAGTGCTGGAAAAATAATGGAAAAGAGTGACACATTTTTTTTTTTTTTTTACGTATTCGTGTACTCATTTTTGTTGCTACTTTTTTTAGACATTAATGTCTGTGTATTGAGTTACTTTCAGGAGATTGTTATACAATCTGTGTTTACAGCTTGACTATTTCAGAATGTCATTTCTTCAGTGTTGCCCCATGAAAAGATAGAATTAAATATTTACAGACAGGTGAAGGGTCTACTAATTAGACTTATTCTCTGTATCTCCAGTATTACTACCACTATGATGATGATGATTTTTTCTATAATATATCTTTTATATAATTTTAATCATCAGAACATACTCTCCATCACTCAAATCACTCTTTGTGCTTCAGAAACAGTTTGTCAGAATAGCAACAAAAGTTTAATTCACTTTTCCTTGTGCACCATTGTTTAAAAAGCTAAAAATCCTGACTATATATGACATAAACAGACTACAAATTAGTCTTTGGATGTATAAGATAATAAATAAATTAATAAATTAATTAATAAATGTTACTGTCTTCCTGATATTTACCATAACACCTTCTTATTAAACTCAGATTTCCACAACCACCACACACGTCAAAGTTATTATTTAAGGACAATTAATGCAAAATCCAACCAACAACAATTTACTATCACGGGCCCCGACGTTTGGAATAACTTGAACAAATCATTGAAATAATGTTTTTAGAAATAACCCCGAATTTTTTTTGTTTCCTTGTTTATTATTTGTCCTTAAAGTCTCATGTCCATATGTTAATGTCCATATGTTATTCTAGTAATGGTAATTTCTTTTGTATTTGTGTTTTTATTGTATTGTTTTATTGACTTTTTTAAAGTTACTTTTCACATTCGATTAATTTTGAGTGTTCAATAAGTTGATGAAGAGAGGCCTCCATATAAGCATATTAAGCTTTTAGCTTCTCTTGGTTTTTTTTAGTTTGTATTTTTACTTGCTTATGTGTTTGTTATCTTTTATAGTGCATAATAAACTAAACAAAAATCTAAACTAGCTGAACAGTTTGGGCAGATACTGATAACATTTCATAATCAGTACAAATCAGTAAATACTATATGTAATATTTTTGTGCTTGTTCCCTTATTAACTTTATAGGTATTTTTTTTTTTAGAGCTACTGCTTTTTAGTTACTAGTACCTTGACCAAAAAAAATGTTGAATTATACATCTATTTACAGTTTTCATTCTAATCAGAGACATCTACTACAATGACTCCAACCACAAAATTACACAGAACAGGAAATGTACATAAAACTCAATATCAATACCAGACAGTATTCACCAAATGTAAAACCTATAACAGTTATACAATGTTTAACACTATTAATCATACAATAAGAAAATATAGATCAGACATATTTTACTTTATTTGTGATAATCATAATGTTAATAAAAGAAAAAAAATACATGTAAACATTACCTTATCAGCATAAGCTGTCACCAAACAATGTCCTTAAAGAAGGTTCCAGTGGACACTTGTTCTGGGTAATAAACCCTGCACTTCCATCTGTGCACCAGCAATTAACAGCTTCATCCACTGCTTCACCATATGGACACTTGTGTCCATTTTCTATTTCTATTCACAAGTTTGATTAATGATCAACTTTTCGCAGAAGCCACTTCTCTCTGAACCCCCCCGGGCCACTCACCTTTCTCCTGCAGGTTAAGACTTGTTACTATGGCACATTAGAGCGAGTGGGAATATTTATGACAGTCCAATGAAGACTTACCTCAGGGAGACACTGGATTAGTGTTCCCATTGTATAAGTAGGAATGTTATATGTAGTGTGAGAGGCGTGTTCAGGCCTGTAGACGCCTGTACTGTACTGTTGCTTTTAGGTCATGTCTTACAGTGTCACAAAGAGAAACGACATTCACTCACATCTTGCAGTTATGCTATATCAAAGGTGTCAAACATAAGGCCCGGGGGGGGGCAAATCTGGTCTGCCAAAGGGTCCAATTTGGCGCGTAGGATGAATAATGATGAAGATGATAACGGTGTAAAAAATCATTTTAAATCGGGTTCTACATACAAAATAATTAGATCTCAATTGGGCCAGAGCAGTAAAATATGACCCTAATTACATATAAATAATAAAAACTGCAGATTTGAATGTAAAAAAAAAAAAAGGAAAATTACATGAAATCTTTATATTAAAAAACTGGATAAATACCTGAACAAATATGAACCACCTGAAATATCTAAAAGCAAGTAAGTGAAATCTTACAAATATTCTGCCTGTTGCTAAATGTTTAGTGTAATTTGTAATTGAAATGTAAGTTGTTCTGCACATTTGCAAATGACAAACTGTTAGACTGAGGCAGAAAATTGTTAAAATTGCACTTGTTGTTTTTTTTTTTAATTTTTTTTAAGACCTGTCAAGTTGTTGATGTTATTCACATTTTGAGGGAAACATTATAGATGTAAATATTAAAGGTAAAGTACTTTGTCATTATACATGGTACAATGAAATATGTCCTGTGTATTTAACTCATCCTTCATGCCATTGGGTCACCTCTAAGGACCAGTGGGCACCCATAGACGGTGCCCGGGGATCCATCTCCAGCTGTAGAACCAGGCTAATGGTCAGAATCACCTGGCTGGAGGATTTCACCCTAACAAACATGTTTTTGGGTGATGAGGGAAACCATCCAGACATGGGGAGAGAAACATCCAAACTCCCCACAGAAAGGCCCACACTTTCTGGGAATCAAACCTGGGTCTTCTTGCTGCACCACCATGCCACAGATACTCAAATGTGACAAAATAAACCAAAAAAAAAAGATTTTAGTGGCAAATTCAATTCAAGGAAAAATCAGTTTCCTGCTGAAATAAAGCACAATGATGTTGACACTGTTTGAAATGAAATCAGAAGCTATGATGTGCAGGATCTAAGAGTAAAAACATCTGATCTGACATAGGTCTAATGTGCACTCGTCTCTCATTTCCTCCGCAGCCCAGTCCTTCATGAAGAGTATCTTGAGTCCCATCTTCTTACTGAGTCTCATCACTATGTGTGTGACCCAGCTACGCCTCATCTTTTACATGGGGGCCATGAACACCATCCTGGAGTATCTGGCAGATGGAGACCTCAGTACCGGTGTGTGTCTGTTAGTAAACTGAAGATGCAAACAAGGATGATTTTTTTATTTTTATTTTTTTTGTCTTTGCTTGTTTGTTTTTTTTTCTTCTAATATTCGTGTTGCACAGGGTCATGTCACTTCTGTTTAACTCTTCCGAAACAGCCTCGTCGCTCTAAGCTGCTCTCTGCTCAGCTAAACCACCTTGTTGCTGTTTTTTTTTTTTTTTTAACTCCCTCCGTCTTGTCTTTTCTGCTCACCTCTGTCTTGCCCTTTGTCTTTTCCTGTCATGCTGGCTTCCTGCTGTTGCAGTGGAAAGGATGCAAGTGGGTAAGAAAATTTAAAAGCTCAAACCACCCACACTTTTCAGCCTCTTCCACAGCTCTCTGTTCACTGTGTATGTCTCATCCTGTAACAGCATGTAGTCTCAAGTAAAGTGTGTTTTTAACCCTTTGATGCATGAATTATGAGAACTTTAGTCAAGACTTTTTTTCCCTAAATGTTTTTATTCCTCTTTAGGTATGAAAACTAAATGTGAACCTATTTTTTGTTTTAATGTCCACTCAGCTGGACATGTGTTTAAACTTTGAAGCAAAGAAATGTGTATTTAAAACACAATATCAGAAAACTATGGGAAAAATTTGTATGTAGTTTTTGTTTAAGAAGAGACTGTTAATTACAGTGTGATAACAATATACAATTGATTTACACCAGGGGCCTCAAACTCATTTTCTTCAGGGTCCACATTCAGCCTGATTTAATTTCCAATGGGTTGGACCAGTAATAACATAATATAACATTATAACATATATATATATATAACATAATAAACTATAAATCGCAACTCTAAATTATTGTCATTGTTTTAATGGAAAAAAACATTAAATTATGAACATATTTTTATTAATAAATTCTCCAAATGCATAAAAAACTTCAATTTCATAAGGAAAATAATGGCAATTTTAACAATATTCTGCCTCGACTTATCATTTTTCCATGTGTTTTATTATGAATCACTTCAACAAAGACTCTAACAGAAGCAGAAAATGGTTCAAATTCTGTCAAATTTTCTTTAGGTTGTTCACATTTGTTCAGGTTATTCACATTTAATTGTTACAGGAATAGTTTGTAAATGTAAATATTGTCATAATTTTATATTATTTTTGCAGTAAAACAATGACAAAAATTTGAAGTTATCATCATTTATAGGCAAAGAAAAAACTGAGAAGAAAATATAGAGTCATTTAATAGATTATTATGCTCTTCATCCCATGGGCTGCATTGGAACTATTGGTGGGCCTCATGTTTGAGACCCCTGATTTACACTTAACATGTTGGTTCAGATCAGTATTAGTTACAGTAATGATACGAACTGACTGATATGGAACTAAAACTTGAATATACAAGCGAACAGCTGTAGAAGAACTGTCCAGTGTAGAATTCACTCCCCCATCCCATCCATCTGTTCCAACATCAACACTTTTAAATCACTTTTAAAAACAAATTCATTTAAGATTGCGTTTAGTGTTTAAACACTGCTTTTAATGTGTAAGTGATTTGATTTCCATAGTTTTTTTTTTATTAATTGTGTTGTACGTAAAATGTCTTTGAGTGCCATGAAAATTGTTATACAAATATAATGCATTATTATTAGTAGTAGTAGTATTACTATTATTCGTATTAGTGTAGTGTGTGTATCTGCCTCTAACTCCTTTTATGTTCATAGTTTAATAGAAAAAAACATAATAATGACTTCCTTTTACCTGGGATGTTCTCTTTCAGTGAGTGTCTATACATCCATCTTTGGCGTGCTCCAGCTTTTGTGTTTGGTCACCTCTCCTGTGATTGGTTACGTCATGGACTGGAAGCTTAAAGAATGTGAGGATGACAATGATAAGCTGAGCAAGAGGTGAGGTTTAAGTCCACACACAGTAGAAAGAAAACACTAGTGCGTGAAAATATATTAAACCCTGTGTTTTTTTTCTATTAGGGAACCTGGTCAGCCCCGTCGCCCAGACAAACAGATTCAGAAGATTATCAACGCCACAAGAGCCTTTATTTTCACAAACCTGCTCCTGGTTGGCTTTGGCGTCACCTGCATCATCCCTAACCTCCCCCTTCAGGTACTAAAGAAGACAAAAAGCTTATGGAGCAGTTGTGTTGACAAGTACATTGCTCTTTAATTAATAAATCTTAATAAATTAGACACAGTTAGTTGCCCATCTAATGTTTCATCCAAGCTCTCAAGTTAAAAGTTCAACCTTAAAATAGAAACACTGCATAGAAATCAAATTATTATAAATTCAATCCATTTGCATGGCTTTTTTTTTGTTTTTTTTGTTTTTTGAGCCAAACTCTCAGCTGACTCCTGAAAATAGCATGTGTTTATTTTTCTGATATGTATCTGCAACAAACTCTTCAACAAACCCTGTTATAAAATGGTGATTAGCTGCAAGGCACATTTATTTGTATAGCACATTTCGTGGTGCTTTACATAAAACATATGAGAAAGTAAACAACAACAACAACAAAAAAAAACACTTTTTCAAATAGGAACAATAGTCTCCTTTTATCGTTTTCTTGGTTATCTAATGCTGGTATAAAATAGAAGTGGTGGGGTATTTTTTTTAAGAATTTACAAACCAAATTATTTGTTAGTACATACAGTCCTGTAGCTCAGATGTTGATCTTTATTGAAGGGCAGCTGTTACTGCAGTATAAGGATTACATTATGTTGCAACAGGAAGATTCACATGTCAGTGAAGCTCCTGATATGTGTTGATGTAGTAGTGACACCTACTGGAAGAGTCAGGCATTGCAATTTATTTACTAAATGTGAATCCCATTCATCAAATACCATGGGTGGTTTCTTATTAACCCTTTATTGACGTCCATTGAAACCAGCCACTGAGATTTCTTTTTGTCATTTGTGCAATAACAGCATCAGAAAATGTCTTTTTTTGCCAATTATTGTTTAACCTTTTGTCAGGAAGAAACTACCTTTCAATATATATATATATATATATATATATATATACCCATTAGTTATCATTATTATATTTAATAAGTGTTTAAAACAAAGTGTTATATATATATATATATATATATATATATATATATATATATATATATATATATATATATATATATATATATATATATATATATATATATATATATATATATATATATATATATATATATATATATATATATAACAGACTTTAATTTTTTATCATATTTACTATGATAATGAAATTTTATGAGATTACAAAATAGACTTTCAACTGTTTTACATGTGCTCAAACATTTTTGTGTCATTCTGCATCCATGTTCCAGCTTCTTATTTTTTAATTATTTCTACCCATTCATCAATGAATTTGTCATATCCCTACTCACTGTCTTTTTCCCTTCTGCTTCCTGTCACCTTTCACCTTAATTATTTCACCTGGTCCTCACACACCTGTCCTCATCACTTCTCCCTATTTAAGTCCTTTCCTTTGCTTTGTCCTTTGTCAGTTCACCCCATAACCTCTTCAAAACCCCCGTCTCCTTCCTGACGGTACCCACCAGATCGTGTTTGTATGACTTATGGTCTATTCTTATTTCTGGACGTTTGAGCTCAGAATAAAGGAGCCTTGTTTGAAGTCTGAAGTCTGTATTTTGGGTCCTCCTTACTACGCCGCGTAACAGAATTGTATAAAATGGAAAAATGGTATGGGGCCATTTTGCTGCCCCCATTAAAAATGCAGATGAACAGTGAAAGAAATCAGTAAAACTTGACAAAAAAATACACTAAAACAACACTAGGACAATTATGTAGAATTATTTACAAGAGTTCAGCACAATAGTATAGTTAAACATCACTAAAATGCTGCTAAAAGTCATAAAAATCTTCCCTCTCTCTCTCTCTCTCTCTCTCTCGCCATTTACCGTCTGCTGCTTTAAGCTCCGCCCACTTCCACCCCTCTCCCTCAGCCAATGCAGGCTTCTACCCTGATGTGTTATAGAATAGAAAGTACAACTAAAAGATGAAGTTTAGATTTTTTGAAATGGCGCAAACCGTGGATGTAAAAATGCGTCACCAGCGACTCAATCGTCTTAAAAGGGTTAAAGAGCAGACAGACTACAATGTGACCAAGTATTATATGAGGAATTGATCTTTTTTCTTTCTTCTTCAGATTCTGTCATTTATCTTGCACACCATTGTCAGAGGCTTCATCCACTCTGCAGTTGGAGGCCTCTATGCTGCTGTGTAAGTGTGTCACATGTTACACTGCTGTATTATAATGACAGACAAAAAAACTACAATGTTTAGTGGAGACACTACATGGTTGACACCTGTGTGATTCATTAGGGATTGTTTAACCTATGAGGAGAGGTTTCTCAATTCATAAAGGGACAAGTAATCTTCCAGTTTATCAACACATTTAGTCAGAACACAGTTTGACAGTTAATAGAAATGAAAAATAATAAAGTATGTGTACCTTAAGTTTGGGCTTTAACAGGAGAATCTATTTACTACCCACCACTGATCACCAGTGAAATTATATAACATGTAGAATCATGTTTAGGTTTTAAGTCATGTGCTTTCCCACCAAATATAGACTAGCTTATTGTTATTTAATTTGAGCTAAAATTACAACTAAAATAACAGGTATTACACCAAAGCTGCACAATGTATTGTTTGGGCATCGACATCGACAATAGTCACAGGACCTGCAATTATTTTTATTTTGTTTTTTATCTATTTGTACATATATATATATATATATATATATATATATATATATATATATATATATATATATATATATATATATATATATATAAATACATTTTATTTGCAAATATATATTTCACAGGGTTAAAAACAACAATTGCAATGTCAGTTTTGTTTTTCTAATATTGCACAGCCCTACATTACGTTGTGTCTATTTTTACTTTAGAGATTAAGCTACTATAAGTTATGGTCATGAAGTTAAAACTAACCCATGAATTTACTCTTGAATAAGACTGTGTTTAATTTGATTGACTTCACTTGGGAAATTTGACTTTTGAATCCTGTCAGTCTTCCACTGGTTGGTGATGTGTGTCATTAAGGGCTTTTTGTTTCCTGCAGGTACCCGTCCTCTCAGTTTGGTAGCCTGACGGGCATGCAGTCTCTGATCAGTGCTCTGTTCGCCCTGCTCCAGCAGCCTCTGTTTTTAGCTATGGTGGGACCTCTGGAGGGAGATCCATTATGGGTAAGATGACAAAAACATGTGGTGATTTCTACAAATTCACATTTTTACATTAGGCATAATGACCTATTAATAATTATCCAAATTTTTCTCATGGTTTTAGTGTGAAAAAAGTCCAATTACATGATGAAAATGTGAATAATGTTAACAACCATGCATATATTTCTTAAGAAAAATAAGTACAATTTCAGCAATATTATTAACACAATTCATATATTTATATTGTTAAAATTACACACATTTTTCTTTAGACATTTCAGGCTATTCATATTTCTTTAAATGATTCACATTTTGTTGGGAAGCATCATTTGTAAATGTAAATATTTTCATAATGTAACTTTTCTTTTTTCAGATTAAAATCAAGAATAAAATATGGAGTTGTCATTATTTATAGGGTATTACATTATTAATTGAGATCACAAAGGGCTGTATGTGGCTCATGAACTGAAACGTCTTTGATTATCTTTTGTATTTTGTAAATTAACCTTCAGAGCTGGTGGACCCTTTGACCTTCCCGTTTTGACATTTGACACCCTTGCTCTAGGCCAGGGGTGTCATACTCATTTTAATTCAGGGGCCACATTTACCCTAAAATGGTATAAAGTGGGCGGGACTGGTAAAATAATAGAAATAATAGAATAAAAACATAAAAATTATGTCAAAGTTTTCTCTGTTTTTCAGAAAAAAAATAGTAAAATTCCATCATGAAAATGTTTACATCTATGAACTGTACTTGAACATAAAATTAACAACCTGAAAATTATGAAGAAAAATAAGTGCTATATTAACAATATTGCACTTTAGTTTATTATTTATGCAAGCGCATCACAAGTTAAAGATAACAGTGACTTTACAAATACACACATTTAGTAGCATTCAGAATATTTGGTAAAATTCCACATACATTTTAGGTTATTCACACTTTTTGTAACAGGCTGGTCTTTTTTATTTATTTGTTTATTTATTCCCCTTTTTCAAAGTAGAAAATTTGTGTGTGTGTGGGGGGGGGGTTCATAATGTATTGCTTATTATGATTCTGCTCTGATCCATTTTAGATTAAATTGATGTCAAATAATTTTAACTTCCTTAATTATTAATATCTTTTGTGTAATTTTTGCATTTCACAAATTCATCCCAGGGGCCAGATTGGACCCATTGGTGGGCCGATTTTAGCCCCCGGGCCACATGTTTGACACTTCATTTGACTGTGTTGGTTTCTGTGTCTTGGTCACGTTGAAGAAATGTGAAAGACACACAATGTGATTTGATTACGATGTCTTACGATGTCCTTCATATCGTCTTCAGGTCAATGTGGGCTTGTTAGCAGTGAGCATGATGGGATTCTGCCTTCCACTCTACCTGCTGTTCCACAGCCGTCACCTCCAACGCCTGAGAGATGAGCAAGATGAAGATCCCAAGATCTACGTCAAGATCAATAATGACAGCAAACCGGAGGCCTTCGTCTAGACAAGGAAGAGGAAGACCAGGAAGGAGGAAGGAGGGAGGAGACAACGGTGTTCACTGTTTGACATGGAGGACGCCACTCATTCACTCTGTCCTCCCTGACACTGCAACACCTCTCACATTTTGTCTGCACTCAGATGTGTCACATATCCCTCACATTCCCCCTCACACACCATGAGACTGCCGTTGTGGTGTAGCAGAACCACCACCACTACCCCCCCACTGGGACCCCTGGTCTATCCCCACATGTACACTGACTGTGCACTGTGACAAACGCACAGCTGCTCCAGCCCACTGGAGGAGTGTGTGGAGGGGCTGAAAACGCTCCAAACACCCCCTTCAACTGCATCTGTTAACTGAGGAGAATAATGATAAACAGGGAAAAGACTCTTCAACTCCACAAATGACTCCTCTTCTTCATACTTTCACTTTAGTTATTTGTCATCAGCCGTTACACACTGAAGGTCAACAGCTTCTGCCAGTCTGTTCTCCTACTTCGAAGAAAATGCCAACTATTGGGAGCCAAAAAATGAAGAGACTTTGGAGACAAATCTGTGGCAGTTTTGTGTGTTTTTTTTTTAATAGACCTGCCTGGTGTCTTTTTGATTTTTGAGGACGGTATCCTCTGGGAAATAAAACAGCCAGACACCCGTTGTTAAGGCAACTCTGCTTCCTTTGTCCCCTGGAGGGCATCACCTGGATACACACCCACAGTATTGGTAGCAGTTCAGACATAAACACATCTAGTAAGAGTGAGTTAATCATGAAAATACTGCATGATACCAGTGACGAAGCTGGTCAACTCAACACCCAACTTCTGCCACCAGTTACTTTTGTTACATTTCTATTGTTGATTTAGTTTCTTTCCATTCAAATGTATGTAACGTCTTGCAATATGATCTTTGAATTTCCTGTTTAATCTTTGTTCTTTTCATATATGTTCAGGTAACGTGGAGAAATGAATTGTTTTTAGACTAGGTAGACGGGACACAGATATTGTAGTGTGTAGAATGAGCTATTGAAGCGTTGATTCGTTGTAGCAATAAGTGCTTCTGTGAGGTGCTGGGTAACATTTGAACACATTATCACACACACACACTGAGGCGACGACTCACAGAAACAAAGACAAACAGGCAGCGTCGTGAACATTTCATATGTGTTTATCAAAAGGTGCTAGATAAATCACAGAAATGCATCGTTTATATTTATCTTTTAAACGCAAGCGAGATCAATTCTGTACAACAATTTTAAAAAGCCTCTTCAAGAGCTTAATGTGGGTTACATTTTTTGACATTATGGATCCCAAAGAAACTAATTAAGTTTACGGTTTGTTGTTACGGCTTTGATCTTGATTTCAATTTTATAGTAAAGCATCTCTGTGACACTTGAATCAAATTCTCACACACATAAAGGGAGAATTATATACACGTCTGACCCTCCTGTTGTCCTCAGGTCAATATGACCCACCGCTGTGTTCACAACAAACAAACAAAAAAATCCCCATAATGATTTTTTTTTTTCAACCTGAAATTTGGTGATTTTTTCCTAAATTGACCCCATCATTAGACAAAGTGAATTGTTGCCTTTATCTATGTCAGCTGTACAAAAAAGGTACAAAGATCTTTGGGTCAATATGACCCAACAGTCAAACTGAGTGTAAATCACAGTCACAGTTGGTTCCATAGAATGTGAGAACAGGTGGTCTTCTGCTGGACTGTACTGTCTTTGATCTGACCCACATGGAACAATATTAACCCTTTGATCTGACCCACATGGAACAATATTAACCCTTTGATCTGACCCACATGGAACAATATTAACCCTTTGATCTGACCCACATGGAACAATATTAACCCTTTGATCTGACCCACATGGAACAATATTAACCCTTTGATCTGACCCACATGGAACAATATTAACCCTTTGATCTGACCCACATGGAACAATATTAACCCTTTGTGGATTCCCAGAGTATATAAAGTTTCTACATCTGACAGTTTCCTCAAATATCAGCCAGTGTTGTGTTGAACAGCCACAGTTTTTGTGCAGCTGAAGAGGGAAAACTCATGTATTCAACCAATTTGTGGTGAATGACAAGTTGTTTCTGTAAACAAAATAAGATTTGATGTTTCAAATTAAAGTAAGCTTCTTATATTGAGGGTTACGTGAAGAGGGGTAATTCTGACCCCGGAGGACCCGGAGGGTGTATAGACAATATGAGGACAACAGGAGAGTTAAAGGTAGTGAGATGAGACTGAACAGGTGCAGAAAAGGCTCTTTGTGTTTTGATAGAAAATCGTTTAAGGGGAGAATTATCACTGTTTCATTCAGTCTGCTGTCGGAGTAAAAGCTCTGCCGTATTTTCAGTAGCTCACAGGAGCACTTCCAAAGATGGCCGTGATCCTCAGGGTGCCTCTCTGTGTGGATACAGGCAGGATATGGCAAAACCAGTCCCTCTCTCTCTCCCTCTCCCTCCCTCCATCTCGCCCTTTCATCAATGCCTCATGAGACATTTACAGCCTTGGGTTAGTGGCTTAAGACACAGGTTACTGAGCTGAAAGATGAGCCTCTGCCGCCATCATTGTGAATGACGCAAGTGAGAAATGAATGGCACATGATGCACTTTAGACAAATCAAATGGACCTCTATCATGTTTTACACACACGGTGCATGGCTCTGCTTGCAAGTGGCGCATGATGCAAAGAATGTATACGAACGACTGATTTTTAATTCAGAACATGGGAACGGAAAGATTCAGTTATTTTTATATTTCCCAAGTAATATTGCTTCACATGTTCTTAATATGGCCTTTAAATGCACGGACGCTGCGGCAGAGTCTCGTCTCGGCTCAAGAACCTGGACATATTGTACCACTATTGGCGTATTCATCTCAACAAAACTATATTGTTTCCTTATTTGTAAAGAATTATGTAGAGTGAAATGAATGCAGTGAATATTTGCAAGTGTTTTATTCAAGACTGACAAAGTGGAAAGAGGTTAAAAGAGTTATTTTTTCATAGATGTAAAATCAAAATGCAGTGACGAACTATTTGATAAAATAATCGGTAACCCTTTATAATACCTACACACATTCCACTATGTATTAACCATTTGTTACCCATGTATAAATGGGTTATTCATGATGTATTAATCATTTGTTACCTATTTGTTCATGTTTATTAATGTATTGCTTATACACAATTAATCATAAAGCATTTGTTCAAACAACTACAAATGGTTTGTTCATAGAAAATAACAACAAATGCTTTCTTTATGATAACTTGTGTATGAATAAACCATTAACAAATGATTAATACATATTCAACAAACATGAACAAATAGGTAATAAATGAGTAATACATAGTGAATTGTGTGTAGGTATTATAAAGTGTTACCAAATAAGGTTAAGATAAAAGTATAAAGTATATAACAGTTTTCTTTTTTTCATGAGCTTTTTACCAAATTGATAAATTTACAATATTTTAATCAGAGGTTTGTTCAGATATCAGTTTCATATGTAACTGTAATTAACCCTTGATTATTTATGGTAATTTTTCAGCATTTTGTTTTAAATTTTTGTTGATCATTTTGGCTGTTGTTACGGCGTTTGGCATGAAATTGGGTTGAAATGTTTGTTTTTTAGTTATACTTTTAACATCCAGCATCTTTTAATCTTATATTGGGTTTATTTTCCCATGATGAATTTTTCTCCCTCATGGACAAAAATTTCCATGCACAAAAAAAATTACTAAAAAAATCATCATACATTAACATTTTTTCTTGATTTATAATAATAATAATAATAATAATAATAATAATAATAATAATAATGATAATAAATCTCTTAAACAACTTCCCTCTTGCCCAAAACTACCAAAACATTCAAAATTTTACAGGATTTTAAGTCTGTTTAATAATTTGAAATCTGAGTGATTTATTAAAAAAAAAAAAAAAAAAAAAAGAAACATTGAATATTTTTCACAAGTAAATATTAAGTGGATGAAATTTTGGTTTACTCTAGGCTTGGATAGGTCACAGATTAGCAAAGGTATTAATTTGACATCATTTGTATTTTTTCTGGAAAGTAAAGCACGAAAAATCATAAAAATATCAAAAGTATTCAAAAATAAAGCCCTTAAAAGTAAGTTACAGTGGAGACAATGTGTTCCACGCTACATTATAATGTGACAAAAAGTTATTTTACACTTACGTACATGTACTATTGTCTATTAACAATGAATACTGGGAACTCAGTGGTGTTTACAAGTACAGCTAATACATCATGTCATGAAGTAGCTCACGGTACTTAGTTTTGTGGGTACGAACAGGGAAAAAAAACCCTCACAATTAGAGATAAAAAGTAATCATTTTGAAATGGAAACTCAAAATTTTTCATATTGTCACATCTGTTTAATTTGACAAAGTATTGAGTCTATTCTGAGAATGTAAGGAAAATAAAGTACAGATATTTATGAATAAATGTAGGGAGTAAAAGTAAAAATTACAGATGGTTAAAAACTTGAGTGAAGTACTTTTACTTAGTTACGTACGTCCCACATCTGATGCAGATAGATCTCTAATTTCGTACTTTTATTTATGTCTCTGAAAACCAAATTGACCTTTACCAGTCTTTGTAAAACCCCATGTAAATAGACACTGCATTCATTTGAATACACAGGTGTCTTATATTGAATCAGATGATCTGATGCAGCCCTTTTCCTCCAGCATTATGAATGTGAGTGACCATAGACACTGGTTCGGTTTATCTGGTGACCCATCCTCATTTCACTTTGTCTTAGTAATAACAAATGTCTGTGGGATTAAGTCACATTTAACCCCTTAACGCCTACTGTCGCAAATATGCAACATACTAAAAAAAAATGTTTTTATTGTCTGTGCTATAGTGAAATTAATTATCTTAATGAATAATTAATTTGAATGAATTAAAAAGAGTACATTTAACATTTACTCATTTTCAGGGTAGTCAAATGATTAAATTGTTTTATTCAGATTAATCACAAGATTGGTTTGGATTCATTTTGATTATGTCGGTACTTTATGTCAGGCTTTATGTCACTCAAATTTCCCACAAAATTACATGAAGAAACACAAAAATGCGGAGATAAGAATACAAAACATGCTAAAATTCACCAGCAAATAAACTAACACAAAAAAGTGCTGAAAAATCCAAAACCTATTCAAAAAAGTCTACTAAAATATGGGAAAAAAAAACACCCAAAGAATGTGATAAAATATCCAAAACATATGCAGATATATATATATATATATATATATATATATATATATGAAGTTAACGTGTTTATTCAACACCTTCAACTGTTTCAACAAAACAACTGTTACATTAAATTTTCGTTTGGTGTTAATTTGGACAGCCCTACTTTTTTAAAAATAAACTTCTACTTAAATTCAGGCGTTAAGGGGTTAATGTCACATGCAGTAAAATCCCAGCTTTACAGAGTGAATGAGTGATGAGTTGACACATGCAGCGACACTTTCCTTCACTACCTTAAACCTTAAACCCTGATTCCATCCCCTTATGGACCTGATGGATGAGACTCACACCAACCTCTGATGAAAAGGATTCACTTTGACTTTGATAGATTCACTGACATGTAGCAGGGGCGTTGCTAGGGTCTGTGGGGGCTCCGCGAAAGATGTACCCCCCGCACACACACACACACACACACACACACACACACACACACACACACACACACACACACACACATATACACCTATGCACACCACAATAAAGTAGACACAGTTACGCAAATAGCTACACCAATACACAACTATAGTAATACACAACTACACAAAGGCGAAACTACACACACACACACACGTAACACACACACAAATATGTCTAGGAGCCCCCTAATGGGCGTGGCTCCAAGCATCTTACTTGTCCTTAAGCCCCGCCCCTTTAGGTGAACACTTCCTAGGAATCCTTGGTTGGTGGGCGTGTCCACAGTTTGTGTAATAATTGAACAGATGGATTTGAGCTGAAAAGTCGACACTCATTTAATTTTCTATCATGTTACATTTTTGACTCTATTGTCTTTTATTCTGCCTTTTTTCCCACTGTTTATGGAAACATCTATTTTTTGTTTGTTCATGTCCTGTATATTTGAGTTTGTCTTGTACCACAGTATAGCCAATGTCATTGCCATTTTAAGTCACGTTTTCAACTGAAAGGAAAAAAAAAAAAACCTGATCAATATTTGAAGTGAAATAAACAGTCATTTTTATGGACGTGTCTAATGTTTGAATTATTTCAGATGCCACATTACACTTCACAATATAATAATCCAACAAGTATATGATACAAAAAAAATTGCTATGAGAATATCACTGTAATGTGGAATGACAGTGTTAATAAATATATATTACATTACAAAAACTGCATTTAAAAGATTTAAAAAATTATAATTATTGAGTTTTGTTTTTTTTTCAGCTCAAGTTGAAGAGATAGAAATTAATGTAAGAGTAAAAAAACAGAGTAAAAAATTTAGGCCTATTTATTTTTTTAACAATTCCACATAGTGTGCTTTTAGTATGGGCCTTTCTGGGAGGGATACCTGACATTTAACAAAATTATTCTATGGCCCTCGAGAACGTTGCAACAGCTCCCGTTCACTTTGAATTGACGTTCCCAGCCTTCAGCGGGCAGATTTTTTTTTTGATAACCGCCCGCTGCCCATGGCAACAGATTTTGTCACTTCAGATTCACGGTACCGTATCACTCAACAGGTGAATATTCGATTCATTGTAACAACTGTTTTATCCAATGTTAACCTATCCTGATAAATCAGGGGACATTGTCGTCCTCCTCTCGTACAGAATCTCCAGGGCCGTAGTAAGTATTTTACCCGGGGGTTAACTCCTCTATTCTGGCTTTTAGAAAACAAGGAGTGGTTTCAGTGAGCTTCGTTTTCATTATTTATTTGCAATAACGGGACAACACCTACTCCAGTCGCCGATCTGACTGTTTACATCCGTCTCTCTCTGTCCCACCTAACCTGCATCTTATTGGTTATTTCACAACACTAGTCTGTTAGAGTAGTGACAGTAATAAACTGTAATAACCAGTAGAATAATTGGGATAATGTATGGCCCATATCATAAAAATATTCCCCGACGGGGCCAAACAGCACCTTGACGGCAAAAGTGGCGGGATGTATTGTTGGGGGACTGGGCTAGCTGCCCCTAGCAGCAGCAAATCTAATTTGTTACCATATAAGGTTAAGCAAACCTGACTATGATAAGAATACATAGTCTGGATACGATAGACATAGACTGAGTTTAAGCATGCGGGTGGGATCAACCATGGGCGTCGCTGCCGTGGGGGATGGGGGTGTTGCGACACCCCCACTTCTCCAACCAGATGATTTCATAGCCTCCACTTTTTCCTGAGTTTATATATTGTATCGTTACTGGATCCAGGAAACGGACACAGACTTGGTCTCACCTCCTTTTTATTTCAGGATAAACAGTTACTGTCGTCACAATCACACCAAACAAACATCAATAACATTTCGGGGCTGTTACAATATCTATGGTTTAAACTGTTTACCCGCCCGGGCAGTACAACAGCATATGTAAATGAAGCGCACCTCAGTTCACCAGTAATGTAAACAGTTCTTCTTCACGGTGTTAACAAACAGCCGTTAACCAGTAAGTAATGAGAAATGTTACTGTTGTTAAACTAAGTTAAATAAACTATGTCTTGTTCTGTGACATTTACCCTAAGACAGTGGTTCTCAAACTTTTTCACTGATGTTCCCCCTGAGGAACATATTTTTAGTCGTCTCCCCTGACATGGACAAAACATTTTTGTAAGAAAAAAAGAGGAACATTGTCTGTAAAATCAGTGTCTGATTTTTAAATTCAAATTTCTATCAGTTTTTTATCTCAAAATTTTTTACTTTTTATCTCATAATTTAAATTTTTTTATCTCAGAATTTTGACTTATAAATGTTTAATTGAGGAAAACCACTTTTTTTTTTTGGCCATATATTACTTTTTAAATTAAAAATGTAGCCATTAATGGATTCAGAACATTTTGCTCATGTACCACAACCTAGAACACCCCCACATTTTAAATAGCTGTGACGCCCCTGGGATCAACAGCTGACTTTCAAACTGCTCTGCACCTAATAGACCAGTGCTATGACCAATCAGACCAACGAACAATGTGACATATATATAGAGCAACAAAAATAAGTCTAAACTAGCGTCTATCTCGTTGTTTTAGCATCCTATAGGCTAGGCTAATTAACATTAACACACCGCTAACAGTGGAGGAAAAATATCCAGTTTAGTCCGACCACAGACAGTATATAAGTTCATACTACTTCTGCAATCTACCCTGTCACACAACCCTGTCATCATTGTGCTAAGCCCGCCCTACACAGATGGAGTGTTATGATTGGATCAGTTAACTGGAACTGGCCCTGGCTGAGGCTCTATGGAGTGTCACTAGACAAATATATCATGTATCATATATCATGTATACATGATGTATGAGTCACAGTTCAGTCTAGGCTGCCCTAGGAGTTAGAATGCTGGGGGAAGTACAGACACTGAGTTCTTTCTTCTCTTTCTCTCTCTCACACCTGTTTTTTTCATTTTTATAACTTATCTTTCATACTAAGTCTGTTCATGACTAGTCATCTGGTGTCCCCTTTCCCCCCTGCCCCCCTGGGGGGAGTGGTGGCTCTCCTGACAGTGTCTGTGTGGGAGCCATGGACGACAGGATCTGCAGTGTCTCGCCTGTGCCGACCTGTGACCCCGGACCCCCGGCCCTGCTTGTCTGGACCAGCCCCCCCTCCTTCATTTATAAATGGATGTTCATCTATAGCCTGTCCGTCCATAGGAGTGGATCTCTCCTTCAATGTGGTTCTCCTCAAGATTTCTTCTTTTTCCCACTGGGTTTTGAAGTTTTTTCTTGCCAAGAAGGAGGGTCTAAGGACAGGGGATGCTTGGGACTGTTCATATATCTCTGTAGTTGATTGTGTTTTTGTAAAGCCCTGTGAGACGACTTTGTTGTGATTTAGGGCTTTATAAATAAAATTGAATTGAATTGAATTGAAAAAAAAGGCAAAAAAAATTAAATGGGCGAGTTTACTAGTCTAGTAGAAGGTCTAGTTATGCTCAATACTTATACTTTTTCCCTGAAACTGTCCGACGTATAGAGTCAGAGGGTGGGCGTAACAAAGTGATGCTGCAATGATTCAGAGAGAGACAACCAGAAACAACCATAGAAGAAGAACAACCACAATAGATGGCTGCTGACTGGTTGGTAATTTCCTTTTATCAAAGATGAGTAAAGAATGTGAGAAAACATCAGCAATCTTTTAAATTATTTTTACAGAAGCAACAACAGTCGTTAAGCTCCATAATCCACCATTTTGTTTAGTCAGTCGTAACTTTCTCCAGAGTTTCCAGCGCTCTAACTACGTCATCGTAAAGACTATGCTGATTGGTTGTAGTACCGTCCTATTGGATACAGAGGGATTTGAAAGACAACCTTTTAGCCCCGCCTCCCCTGACTATGAAGCACCACTAGACCTATACATGTAATGAATGGGGATAGCACAGTTAGGCTAGGCTGCTTTTGAGTTCTTTTAGAGGAGAAGAAGCTGTAACTGTAACTTTCATTCACAGAAGAATGGCAAACAAATATATTCAACTCATATTAATATACCAGTATTTATAGAAATCTTATAGAAATCTTTTATTTTGGTAACTTCCTGGTGAGAAGAAAAAGGAGCAAGGAAACAAGCTTGACATAAAAGAAGCATAAAAGTATATAAAAACAAAGTTTTAGCTTCAGTCAAGAGGAGAACAGGGTTTGTATGTGTAAAATGAACTGTTTTAGAGCTATAGGAATTGTTTATTATTAGAGATGTAATGTGAATGTGTTTATTTACGGAAAGTGACTAATGTAGAAGCTAATTTTGTCGTTGAGGTAATAACCGTTATTGTGATTGTACCTATTTGTTCTCATTCTAGCTCTTACATTGGTTGACGACTAAAGAAAGGAACCATTAAAGCAGGGGTCTCAAAGTAATATTCTTCAGGGACCACATTCAGCCTGATTTGACGTCCAATGGGCCAGACCAGGAAAAAGAAAACATAATAACCTGTAAATATTGACAACTAAACATTTTTGTCATCGTTTTAGTGCAAACCCCCCCCCCCCCCCCCCCCCCCCCACCCATTACATTAAGAAAATACTTTTATAAATCATCCAAATATTAAAAAAAGGAAAATAAGGGTAATTTTAACAATATTCTGCCTCGACTTATCATTAGTCCATGTGTTTTTTTTATGGATCAGTTTTACAAAGACACTAAACGTTTAGTAACAGAAGTAGAAAAAGGTTCAAATTGTGTCTAATTTTCTTTAGATATTTCAGGTTATTCACATTTTATTGTTACGGGATAGTTTGTAAATGTAAATATTTTCGTAATTTTATATTTTTCTGCAGTCAAACAATGAGACAAATTGGAATTTGTCATCATTTAAAGGCAAAGAAAAAGCTGAGAAGAAAACATGGGATCATTTAATAGGTTATTATACTCTTCATCCCTCGGGCCGCATTGGAACTGTCAGCGGGCCGCATTTGGCCCCCGGGCCGCATGTTTGAGACCCCTGCATTAAAGTCATTAAACCATCAACCATTGACTGGATGCTACACTCACTATCCCACAATTTGTAGCAGAAGCACAATCTACTTTAAAGCAGTAGGGGGCAGTGTTTCACTACTGCACTGACAAAACCAGAAGACCCAAGTTGTTTTTTGTTCTGTTTTTTGAAACAGTTTAAGAGTTTCCTTTGTCTCCTAAACTAGTTGAACCAGAGCAGTAGGTTCTTTTCTGCCTGTACTGGTTCAACAAGGATCAGGCTACTGATCAAAGCTACTCCACCCTGCAGGAAGTAAAGATGAAACTTTCAACTATCCCTTAGAAACAACTAGCACAGATGAGCTCAAGTGTTCAATTTACATGTTTAACACAAAGGGAAAAAAGGGTGATGTGAGCCGCATAAACCACACAGGAAACATGTAAAACCACATATTTAAAACTACATAGTCACATATTCGTTCTTTCTTTATTTCACACTTTAAAAAGATAACAAATACAAAAACAAGTACAAAATATAAATAAAATATAACGGTGCAAAAAAAGGCCAAAAGCTTAAATCTGCTTATACAGAGACTTATCTTAATTAACTTAATTAACACTTTAAATAAATCAAACAAAAATAATTTAGGTAATAGGTAAATGAAACAATACAATAAAAACACAATACAATAAAGAATTTACCATTACTTAGGTTAGACTCTAATATTATTTTGACCTTTTAGTTATTTGTGACCTTGACATTTGACTTTTACTCACATGGATCATTGCTTCAGATGTGCATTAGCTATATGTATATGCCCGTGTAATTTCATGATGATATCTCAAGTATTAATTGAGTTATAGCGTGATATGTCTCTGTGTAATGTTAATATTCTAATGTATGGTAATTAATGGTGAATCAAACACAACAATGGTTCTAGGTCTTAACGTTTTATGGACATGTGTCATGTGAGTTTAACAATAAGAAGAACAATAAACAGAAGTGGAAAGAAACTTAATAAAAGTACTTTGTTAGTGTACTTAAGAAGATTTTTTTTAGGTAATTGTACTGTTTCTGGAAACATTGTACTTTTCCTTCTTACATTTGTTCATAAATATCTGTACTTTATTCTCCTTACATTCTCAGAATAGACTCGTTACTTTTTCAACCTAAACAGATGTGACAGGAGAAAAATAAGTCACTTCAGGGGGAAAATCAGTGGAGGAGAGAAACTGTGATTTTATATATTATAATTATGACTTTTATCTCATGATTGTGACTTTTCATTTCATAATTTGAAGTTTTTATCTGACAATTTTGACTTGCTTTTTTTTTATCTCATATTTATGACTTTTTATTTAATCTTCATTGTGATCTTTTTTTTCTTCAATTTCTCCCACAGTTTTCTTCCAATATACAGCAACTACACTGTAACTCACTTTTAAAGTCCTTTTTTTTTATATACTTTTGAAAGTTTTCAGATTTTTCCTGGTAAATTAATTGTTATTTTATCCATGGCAAAAAAAATTGCTGTTTTACGTTTTACTTTTTTTTTTCTTTTTCTCTTTTACTTTATTACATTTCAGAAGTCAAAACTGAGTGAGTAACACAAAACTAATCACAGTGACCCAAATCAAACACATTATCTACACAGTAACTAACTTTTAAGGGATTTATTTTTGGATATTGAAACTTCTATGATTTTTCCTGGTTAAATAAATATTGTTTCATTCCTGGCAAAAAAAAATGGTTTTCTTGTCTTTCTTTTTTTACTTCATTAAAATTGATTTAAAGGAGTTGAATCAGTACTTCTACTTTTACCAGAGTACTTTTTCACACAAGTAGCTGTACTTCAACTTAAGTACTGAATGGAAGTACTTGTACCACTTCTGATCATAGAAAGCAAATGTTATATTAATGTTTGCGGAACGTTGGGTCTTTTCATATTCATGGTTGTATCAGGTGCAGAAGCAACGAAATTGAACAAAAGAACATAGAACAAGGGGCTTGAACATGAAATATAAATAATATCTGTATTCTGTTTTAAAATACCTTCATATAAAAGCAGTGCAACCTTATGTGTGAAAGCAAATCAGACAAAAGAACACTACACGTTTGACTTTATCAAAGATTGTGACTCATCGGATTGCACCTGAATGTCTCACTGCACCTTACCTGAACAAAAGGGGCGTGTCTACCCCCCTCCTCCTCTTCCGTCTTCGACTCTCGTGTGGACCTCTAGGCCACGCCCCCTTGGTTACGGCATCTTCCAGGAAGAAAAGCCCGAACCCACAGACGACGGCCGGTGAAAGTGCGTCTCCTGTCTGCTTTAACGTCATTTTCCTGGGCTTTTTCTTCCTTTGTTGTGCTGTTTTTTTCACCGAAACCTCCTTCGAAATGCTTATTAAAGAGTTGTGAGTATCTTAAGTTATTTATGAATTGGACAGAGACACAGACTAAGTCGAAACTTTGACAGTTATGAACTACTAGCTTCATAGTAAACGAAGCCACTTAACCTTGTTACTCGTTCATATGCTCCTGTTTTATTAAGTTATACAGTTTTAAGTTAACGATTTAAGCTAATTTATTGTAATTATACCTTCTGCCATTTACGTTTTTCAATGAAAATCATGTGTTTTCTTATACGGAATTCATTGGTAATGTAGATGTTTATAAAACCTTAGAGTAGAATCAAAGACTATTGAGATAAAAAAAAATAAAGAAACCGTCAGAAAAAAATGACTTTTTCATCAAAATATTTCATTAATTGGATGAAACCAAACCGCTGTCATTTGTCAAACTACATATCAATGTTGTACAAGATGATGATGTTTCTATGTTAATTATAGAGCCTCTGAACATCCAAATGACTCATATATGATGACCATGAAAACCTAATGAACTGCATTTTAGCTGAATTATTTACTTGTAAATATATATTTAGTGATTCAACAGGTGTTAAACATTTTAGTTGAGTAGATGCATTTAGGACTTTATGGGTTTAAAGTGTAGTTTTAATGCCCTGAGTTATACTTTTGAGATAACATGGTGAATATTGTCTACTTTTCAGTTCTTCTAACTCTTGACTCCAGGCAGTTTTATGACTGTCCTGTCATATGTTCATCAGTTCTGGAACAGCATCCAGAATGTAGCTGTCATCTGACCACAGTGCAAAGTACAGCCAGAGCCTCAGCAATGTTCAAGAAGATCACCATAAGTGCAGGAAAATAATAAATGTTTACTGATAATGATAAGAGAGTCTGTTCTTGCACTTCCAAATTCTGCTCAACACATTCAATTCTTTCCAAAGCTGTGGTTCAGTGATATTATCTACTACTACGTTTTAATGTGGATACAGTAAATTATATGATGATATATTTTTTTTATTCAATAATAGGTGGCACCTTTGCATGAAGCAGACAGTTGGCTTTATTTTGTTTCTTTAAAGCAGCTATTGAGTTCATGCATGGCAGGCTTCTCTTCCACTCTGATCTGTTCTAATGAAATATTCAGGCCTTGTGAGACTGGCAACAGGTGGCGATTAATTTGCTATTGTATCGTAGCACATGAGAGGGCCACACGCATACGCAAAAGCACACAATTGACAAATTAAAAGAAAATCAAGTGGGGGTAAATTTTAGACTGACACTCTGCTACAACAACAATAACATTGTGAACCTGATGTATTGCACAAAAAAGACGCAGTGTAGATAATGTTTTGTAAGATCCATACAGTATGTTTGCGGTTGCATTGAGGAACATGGCCATTAGAACTAGAAACTGTCAGGTTTAGTGTTACTCTTGGCATGAAAGATTATTGATCTGCTGAAACTGAAACAGAGGTATGCTCTTTGTTTTTCATTGAAATGGTCCTTCATGTATGTTTTGTTTTGTCTTCTTTGGTTATGTGCATTAGAATAGGAACCATTTTGCACCTGAATATTTTGTTAAGGCTGAGCTGTTAAAGAATGCATACTTATTAATTGCTATGGTTTCATCTTTGGAATATTGCTGTGCATTACATTGACTTCATTTTATTGAGATTTTACTTTCGGAAACTCCTTAAAAAAGATATTATTTATTGTTATAGCACACGTTGCATGTTTTATTCTGACCTCACAAAGGCAGGAACTAAACTGTGATCAAGTGGGAGTCTACCATTACACTGAAAAAACACAGTTTTGGGTCATATTGCACAGCTTTATTTTGCAGTCTTGTCAACCTATGTGGTTTGGAAATTCAAAATGAAAGATCTAGTTAGTTCAGTCAACATCAGAACAGCACATTTATTTATTTATTTGGCAGGTACAACCATGCAGTCAAACATAATTCCATACTTGCAGCTGATGTAATGCTACAGTTTATAGCTTGTGCTAATTCTCAACTTCTGTCCCTGGTTTGGCTTTTCTACAGTACTACAGTAGATTAAAATACATTACAATACAATTCATAGTATTAATATGAAAGGAACATTATGGTGTATCTCCTGAAGAACAAAGAATCAGCACTAAAACTCTTCTGACAGCCTTAGACACTACCTCTGTTTTTCCTTTAATTTGTCATTAGTTTATTTGTCTCACTTGTTTACAGTTTTATAATTTCACCTTTGTATTCTCTGGCTTCCTAGTATTTATTGATGAGGTTTAGGTGCACCATTTTACAGATCTAATACCCTTCAACTTGTACACAAACTGTAACAAATGAGTCATAAAGTTAATTATGTTTTTAGAATGATTTTATGACTGGTTGGAGTAGTTTCATCAGTTTGTTGCTTGACAACCACAGCTTAATCTGCTTTACAAAAACTATAACTGACAGTTATTTTATTGAATGAAATGTCAATGTTAAAGCTCGACCTCAAATTAAGGTTTGAAGATTTTGATTGTAGGCTTTTAGAAGTTGTGAGTTTTTATTAATATGCGTAGAACATGTATCGTCTTAAATCGAGCACTGCTGTTCTCTCTGTGTTGTATGGTAATGCTAGCATGTGTATGTCGCAACATACACATGCTGTGCTTTCACATCACCAAAAGAACATCAGTTAAAAGCTCAACAATGGCAGTTTTCAGACAACGGAACCAAAATCAAAACAAGCTGACAATTAAGAGAACAGCATTTCATGAATAATTTCATAAAACATCAGACTAATGTGTAAAGCTAAGGCTAACCAGATCCAACAGTACAAATATTTCTCTCCCCTTAAAACTCAATGAATGACCCAAAGAAGTGCACGGATAAAGGTCACATTATGAAGCAATGATTAGGAATGTTGTCTTACCTTTACTTTTTTCACATCATAACTTAGTTTTATATGAATGAAGCTTCTGTTATTGGCTAATCTGTCATGCTGGATTACACTGAAATAATTCTGACTGGAAGCAAGTGGTTTAACATGGTTTAACAAGGTAAAGCTTTCATAGCTGAGGTCAGAGGGTGGAAAATTACAATACATACTGAAAAGGAATTATGGCCCAATCACACTAAAAAAAACTCTAAAGCCCTGCTGCTTTAAACAGCTCAGTGATTAAGGTAAACTACTGTAGTGACCACTGAAAACATGCAATATTCATGTTGTCAGCTGTTCAGTATTATGTTCTATTTGGGTATGATTGGAAGAACCGTCATCTAACACTGTCTTCCTTATTTTTTTTCCACAGCCGAGTCGTCCTGCCCATTTCAGTAGAGGAGGTAAGGACACATGTTATTTACTTTGCTTGACTGGAAATGATAAATGTCAACTACATTTTAATTTAATTCCTTTGCTTCTACCTGTAACTGTTTGTTTCCACCAGTCAATTATTGTAGCTGAGTACCAAACATTTAGCTCATAATTTGCAGGATATTTCCCACAGGCTCTGTTGTATTATTACCCCATCCTCCAAAAGGGAGGTGAGGGTGTTGTCTTTGGTTTAGTTGTCGTGTCTGTTTGTCTTTACACTAAATCTACTGGACCAATTTCCATGAAACGTGCGAGGTGGTTCAGAATTGATCTCGTTAAATGTTAGTTAGGGCTGAATGATATGAACTCAAATCAATATTATTATAAATTGGGCAATTTTACTTCGATAAAAGTGTGTGTGTGTGTGTGTGTGTGTGTGTGTGTGTGTTTCTATTCTACTTCCAGTTTGTCAGTTTCCACAACAAAACCTGGTTGCTATGCGACATCAGGTGATTTGCATTTTTTGTTCTTTTGCTCAACATTCTCTTAGTTGAACCCAAAATATTTCCAAGATACAGATGCTAAATTTCTTTTCGGAACAAGAACATCAGGATCAACTTGACCTGATGCGACTACGTCTTGTTTCAGCCGCTTCTTCATTTGAACCATCAGTCATTTCCTCATCGTCTGTTTCCCCTCTGTTCAGACTGGATGCGTGGAGTCATGTGACTACACACGCTTCACACAGTCTTAAAGGGGAATGAACACAGTCAAAATAGATAGAAAAAAAAATACTTTTGTTTCCTTTTTTAAATTAAAATGTCAGTTATCGTAGTACATTCGGTTAATTTTTGGTTTATTGTCCAGGGCTAATGTTGGTGAATGTCAGGTCAAGGTCATCAAAATGTGTTTTTGCAGTGATAAGAGGTGGGGCAAATCAGGAATTTTCCTTTTTATTTCTGTATAGTTAATTTAGTATATCGTGTCTTTTTACTCTCACTGTTGATGTGCATTGACATAAGCACCTTGAAGGAAAAATTGAAAGACTCAAGGTCACAATAAAGGTAAAAAATGAATTTTGGAAACAACTATTCATCTTGGAAACTTGTAATGAGTACCAACATGCTCATCTTTCAATTCTGCATCTTCTGTGATGTCACTTGTCTATATGTGTATGTATAGATTTTGACGTGTTGTTGACTGGAGAGGTTTGGGGTCATTGGGTCAACTCCTAAAAAAAACTACAAAGGACTTAAATGGGAAAAACCAGTTGAGATGGAGACTTGGTTATTATTGTTGACGGATAGAAAACCTGGCATGGGCTTCAAAATGGCACCATGACCTTTGACCTTGACTGACCTTCAGAAGTCAAAATCAATGTCACAAGATTTCTAATGGTCATAACTTCAAAAAGAATACATGTAGATACTTGGTTTCTGTTGGTTTGGGATTTTATTCTGTCCAGATCAGGATCAGATGATTTTAAATGGTTGTAACTCCAAAAATAGTAGTGATAAGTACTCATTTACTATTGTTGACAGATAACAAACCATATGTAGGCTTCAAAATACCTTTCAAACCTTTCAGGGGGATGTGTCCATGACGAGCTTAAAGTGTATGTGAGGGGTGTGGTTCATTATGCCTAGTTAGTTATGAAATAAATAAGCTTTCCTGAATATTTCATGGAAATTGGTCCAGTAGGTTTTGTTTAAAGTTGCTGACAGACGGACAAAAAAACCAAACAAACCAAAAACAATACCCCTCTCCCCTTTCGGAGCGTGGGGTAACAATAAACCAGCGGGTAACGAAAATGATCCTTATGTCCTTTATGCTCCCTTCATTTCATTTATTCTTAAAATCTTGAGGCGTGTCTCATTAAGGTAAAAGATATTTGGTTCCATAGTGTCTGGGTCAAACTGGCAGCACTAGTTTAACATATAAAGCACACTACATACATAAAATCAACTTAAAACTTTGTTAAAGAAAAGTAAATGTAATACTTTACTTGTAGTACTCAGGTATTTTGCATGGACACATTAATGTGACATAGCACCTCAATGTTTGTCTGTGTTTTACTTCTATATGTTTAATGGTGCTGTTGTCATGAAGCAATTTCCCAATTGTGGGATCAATAAAGCTATTCTATTCTATTCTATTTAGGGCTGCATGATATTAGAAACAAGTGACATTGGGATTTTTTTTTTAACTCTGTTATATGAAAAAGTCCTCAAGAGAATACAACAGCTGTGTGGTGCTGACATAAAGGGTCAAACAGATTAGTAGTTGACACAGCAGACATTTCAGTATCCTCCTCCTTGTAGCCAAAATAATAAAATAAAATGAATGATTAAAAATGAAAACGAAATAAATGAATGAATACAAAAGACAAATACAATCCAAATAAATTAATAAAAAATACATAAATACAAAACCAAAAAGTTAAATTGAACAAATTAGTTAATAAAAAAATTTGAAAATATATAAAAATAATAAATAAAATAAAAATAATTGCAGGACCTGGGATGTGACTATTGCCCACAAGTACATTGTGATGTCGATACTCAAACGTCTATCTTGCAGCTCTAATTCTATTCTACTCTAAAGAGACCAATAATAAAGAGGCAGATGAAGTTTACCTCCTGAAACATGCAGAACATTCACCCTTCTGCAGAGGTTTATGTAAAGCAACAACACATTTCTTTTTAAGCAGTATGTAACATTCCTGTAACCCGGACCGTCTGGGCCTTTCTGTGCAGAGTTTACATGTTTCTCTTCCTGTGTCTGGATGGGTTTCCTCCGGGTGCTCCGGTTTCCCCCATCACCCACAAAACATGTTTGTTAGGGTCAAATCCTCCAGTCAGGTGATTCTGACCATTAGCCTGGTTCTATAGCAGGACATGGGTACCCGCGTGCTGCCCATGGGTGCCCACTGCTCCTTACAGGTGCCCCAACGGCATCAAGCATGAGTTAAATGCAGAGGACAAATATCATTATACAGTGTATAATGACAAAGTACTTTACCTTTTACCTGTAAAGGTCATTTAGATGTCGTAGCTGATGAAACTGCTTCATATCAGGGCCTGAGTTTATTTAGTTATGTTTATTCTGGAGGAACTAAGTTCAGCTTCTTGACCTTTTTGTCCCCATGGTAGCATTCTTTCCTGTAGGGTACCTGTTTTTTTTGTTTTTTTTTAATTATTTATTGGTACCTGTGTGTGTGTGTGTGTGTGTGTGTGTGTGAACTTCATCATATCCACTTACTAGTTTCATACCACTGGCCCCTTTTCCATACAACACTGCACTCTTTGTTTTTTTCTTCTTCCATTGCTTAACACAAAGCAGAAGCAAGTACTTCATGAAACCACGTAATCACACTTTGCTTTGCCGTGTGATCCACTTCAGTGTCCGCTAGATTCCTGTATTAGTTGAGGAACTACCTTTTTGTTTTCCTGTTTCTGCCTGACAACATCACCTGTCATGTGTGTCCATTTGCAAACTAGGTTGGGTCACAGCGGGGCATGTGGTTTAAAATAAGCCGTGGAGTTCTCTTGTTCCTCTGTGATAAATTGCATAAACTGGAAGGATTATTTCATAAATCACCTGGGGAAAAAAATAATTGCTTCTGTTGTATTTTTTGCAAAGAAAACAAATTAGAGCTTTTAAAATGTTAATGACTGTCATCTTGGTTTTTGTCAGATCCACCTCAACAAAAGACCCAATGCCTGAATTTTCTCTGTATTGAACTTTTCTTGAGTGATTTATTACCATTTATTCTAATATTATCCTATGTATTTTGTTTGTTCAGATATCTTTTAGAGCTGTCAAATGATTCATATTTTTTTACCTGATTAATCACAGGGTTGTTGTGGATTCATTTTGATTAATCATAATTAAATATTACTTTTTATTCTATATTAATTGGCCTAGTGTTAGCAGAATCCCCAACTAATGTATGCTTCATGTTCACATACATTCTAAACTCTTCTAAAATACAGAATAAAAATGTGATCAAACATGGAAAAATACAAATATATGGGTGATTCTAATGAAATGTGAAACTATTGCAGTAATGAGAACGTGCATTGCAGTGATGTGATGACTCTATGGGGTGGCATACAGGGGCAGCCCCCCCCCAGTAAAAATATGTCCTACCATCCCATTTGACACCTATGATTTTTTTTTTTCATGTAATGATCTGTCCACAGAAACTCTGTCCTCTATTTCTTTCTATCTGTTGTTGTCTGATTTTTAACAACATGACCCCACCCCCCTCTGGAATTTTTAATTGGTTTCACCCTGACAGAAAGAGATGTTATTGTCTTCTCTAGCATGATTAATAGCTCGAGTAGAAGCGTCATGAGAAAACCAAGAGGTTGGTCAAAAAAGTAAAAAAACCCAAATGTTTCTACTCAATAGACTGATCATAAAGTAAACTAATACAGCCCTGTCCTTTCTATATTATATATTACATGTTGGTACACAATTATTTATTTTAGCATGACGATCTTTATTATCGATAATAATCAGTCAGCACCCATGCTAGCATGCTAGTCACGCTCCGTTAGCATAGAAGCTTTGGTTAGCTATCCAGAGTTGGGGAACAAACTGCTAGTCTGCAGAGGTTACAACAAAAATGACTGAATACTCTGTATTCAAAGCTAATTTGGGTCCAGTGGGTGTCCATAGTGTTGACATAGAACCTGTCCATTAATGTAGCTGTCTATCAGAGCTACAACTTTTTCATTCCCACTCTCCAAATACATGAAGTGAAATATGACTGATGATCACACATGAGAGACTAGATTGCTCAGAACAGGTGAGGGAAAACCTCCAGCCACACCACTGTTTTGCCACATATAATATAAACAAGTGACTTTTCAGCACCTGTTGCTTAGCCTTCCTGTCATCTAAGGACAGATAATGCTTGTTTTAGGGAAGGTGATGAACTTGACAAGTGATGTAAGCATGGTAAACAAAAGCATTGTAAACAACTTCTGTTAGAGTAAGATTAACTAGCCACTGGCATTGTAGTTTAATGTGAAGTGCTTATTTGTTGAAAAAGTTGTCATTCATGTTCATGTGCACCACTTATGATACAGTACTGTATGCCATTATTCATGTTCCCGACCGTGCACCAGTGTGCCATTAGATTTTTGCTGTTTTTTTGCCTTTGTGTGTCAAACGTTTGAGCAAGTACACTGCATTTTCTCTGCAGAAATGCAGCCTAATTTGGTGTAAATTACTTAAGTAATTGTTGATTATTACTTGTTATTACTTACAGGTTAAGTTTACAGACAATAGCTACATGACATGGTTTTCATCTACTAAACATGTTTTATAGTTTGATCTCTAATCTGTATTACTAGGGAGGGAAATGGACAGCAAAGCTTTTTGGGGTTTTTTTCAGCCCCCTAAAAAAGCAAAGAGACAGCAGACAGAGGTACGAGATCAGAGAGAGGAGCAGCATGAGGGAGAGGAGGAGAGTGAGGAGGAGCAGACTGAGAGAGAGGAGGAGTGTGAGGAGCAGCATGAGGGAAAAGAGCATGAAGAGGAGGAGCAGCATGAGGGAGAGGAGGTGCAACCCCCTACAGAAGCGCTCAGTGAGCTTCCACCTATAGCTCATGGTATGTTCAGTGATTAGTGTTTCTCAACCTTTGGGTTGGGACCTAAGTTTGGGTCTTGGGAGGTTTTCAATGATTGTGAATCGTTTAAATTTTTTGCATTTTGTTCAAATACAGTCATCAAAGTTTAATTTAAAAAAACGCATTAGTATACTCGGTAATGTGTCAATGTTACCTAAACTCTGCCTTACTGCACCAGTGTGTTGAAGTATTGTAATTGGACCTAATTCCCCACACACATTTATCTAGAGTCAAAGGCAGAACGACCAACACAACCACACCTAAAAGCCTTTCTCAAGACAGTGCAATGCAGTCCTTCTGCAGTGACTGGTATAGAGCATGTGTAAGGTTGGAATACTGTCAAGTGAAAAATGTTGTGTATTGTTTTGTCTGCAGGCATTTTGTCTTTTCAAAAAGCCCGACGACTATTTATGCGACTAAGATGGCTCACTCCAACTGGAAAAAGACCATATGCAAAGATGGTGGTTTTAGTCTACATAGTAAGACACATGTAAATGCTATGATAGCATGGGGGGGGGTACAAAAGAATGGTACAAAACATTAGTCCTGGGGATGATTAGCAACAGAAATAAAAAGCAAATTGAAGAAAATCAACATTACTTGGAAACTATAGCTGAAGTGTTGCTCTTTATAGGAACCCAAAACATTGCACAACGTGGTCATGATGAACCTGAGACTTCTAAGAACAATGGTACTTTCCTTGAGATATTAAATTTGATGGGTAACCATGATTGATTTGTTAAGAAAAGATTCGACGAGGGGTGTCGAAATGCCAAATACACATCCAAGATTATTCAAAATGACATTTTGAACAATTTGGCAGGAATGGTACTGGATGAAATTGTGAAAGTAGTTAGTCAGCGAGTATTTTTTAGTTGCAACATATGAGACCAAAGGTATCCGTAAAAAGGAGCAAATGTCTATTATCTTGTGGTACTATTATAATGGTGTAGTACAGAAGAGTTTCCTTGGATTTTCAGATGCTAAATATTTGGATGCAGGGAGCTTAGCTAATGATTATATCTTGTTTGGAGAACTTTGGGCTGGAGTACAGGGAAAATCTGGTGGGTCAATGATATGATGGGACTTCAGTAATGAGTGGCCATTGCTCAGGAGTCCGGGCTGGGGTTCAGAAGGTGGCCAAATATTCCTTTTATGTACATTATTTGAACCTTGTCTTGGTGGATCGTGTGGAAAAGGTTGTAGAAGCTGAAGAGTTTTTCACTTTGCTGCAGCAGTTCTATATGTATATAATCATGTCAGGCTCTTATGTTTACCAAAAGTGGGTTGAAAGACCCACTGCTTTGGTGGTCCACCACAGGAACTGCAAAGTCTCAGCGACAGCAGATGGGCGTGTCGGTATACTGCATGTGGAATTCTCCTTGATAGGTTATCAGCGGTAATGACAGTGTTGGATGATATTTCCTATGAGACCGATTCTAACAGAGGTGTGAAGGCACAAGGGTTACTGTGTCAAATTGACTTTAACTTCACTGGGTTGTTGACAGTGTTTAGAAAGGTCCGAGGTGACAGTGTTTGTCTGATCTGCTTCAACCACCAAACACAGACAGTTGATTGAAGCCTTTAGTCAGACTTTTGATGTTGACTGTAATAAAGAAAAGCACTTTGATGAGGTGTGGAATACTGTAGTTAAAATATGTGAACAGTGCAATATCCCTGTCACTGTTAGACTGAAGAGAGCTACAGTCAAAAAGACTGGATGTGATAGCTTTGTCACGTTGATAGCAAACATGCTTTTACGAGGAAAATATTCCTTCTCATAATGGAAGATGGAAATTTGTGAGATGGACAAGTGTTTCTCCAAGTCCAAAATACACATAATGAAAGGATTTCAGGGTCTAAACCAGCTATGTCTTCTTAAGAGAAGATTTGGTTGTACTGTTAGTTGAAGAATATGGCTCAAATGTCCAAGATTTGGAAAATGAACTGAAGCTGACAAAAGTACTTTTGACAAGGTTTCAAGAAACGGGGACAAACGGTACATGTTCACTCATTGATTTGTTGGAATGTTTTTGAACCTTTTTAAGGGAGGTTCTGTGTGAGCTGTACCGCTTGTGTAAAATAGCAGCTGTTCTGCCCGTAAGCACTGCTGGATGTGAGCGCAGGTTTTCAACTCTTCTAAAAGATCGCCTGTGTTCAACAATGGCAGGTGAGGGGTTGTCCCATTTAGCAGTGCTCAGTATTGAAAGCGAGCGTGCAAAAGCAATCAACCTAAATATGTTTGTGCACTGCTTTGCCGCTCAGCACAAAAACAGCAGTCTTAAATTGTCTTAAATATTTAGACAAATATTGCTATTCAGATATTCAGTTTTTTCAAATGTATGGTGGTGATGGTGCTATTCAATGTATTATTGTATTGAATTTTGTATTACTCTAAGTTAGTTATTCTGGTTCACAATTTCAAATCAAGTGGGCATAATATTTAACCCTTTAAGTCTATATTTTCTTTCTATACTACCTATATTCTCTTTTACATTGACTGATGAAGATAAAATGCATTTAGATTTTTTAATATGGTTTGATGTGATGATGGTTTTGATGGTTGAATATTTTTTTTCCTTGATGGTACAAACCATGACTCAATGACAATAGTGAGTTTTTCTTGATTCAGTTTCTGCACTTTACATAAACAGCGGCATCGTCAACCTATGCCCCCCTTCTGGGAGCTTATGCCCCCCCCCTCTGCCAAGGCAAAATCTCTAGGAGCGCCACTGGACCCATATCTGATGACCATGAAAAGATGACAGACTGACTTTTACTTGAATTATTTCAGCATACTGATAAGTTTAGTGGTTCAGAAGATACTAACCCTTTAACGCCTGAATTTAAATAAAAGTATAAAGTAACTCTGTCTTAATACAATTAAATATAACAGTTGTTTTGTTGAAGGTGTTGAATAAACATGTTACAGTAATTGCATATATATTCATATTTTTGCATATATTTAGGATTTTTCATCACTTTTTGTATTTATTTTTGGGGGGGATTTTAGTATGTTTTGTATATTTTTGTAAATTTTTTTGTGTTTCTTTGTATATTTTTGTGTATTTTGTGGGAAATTTGAGTCCAAAAAACACTGAGACAAAACCGTTAACCAACAATGTGTTTTAATCATGATTAATTAAAATGAATCAAAAGCAACCCTGTGATTAATCTGATTAAAACATTTTAATTATTTGGCAGCCCTAAAAAGAGTAAATGTTGAATTCATTGGAGATAATTTGATTATAGCACTTTTCTGCCATGTTGCCAAACAGTAGGTGTTAAGGGGTTAACCTTTTGGTTTTCTGTAGCTGTTTGGGTCTTTGAGGGTTAATCGATGAATCATAATCACTTTTATTGTAACTGGTCAAGTTGATGTGGTTGACACCCATTCAGTCGGTGTTCTATTCAATGTATAAATAATCAATACAATTTTGAATCATAGTCCACAGCTTATTTTAACTGGGACTTTCCCTAATTTGTTGACGTTACACAATAGCAGAGCTGGGAAGTAACTACGTAAAACAGTTTTTAGGTATCTGCACTTTACTGGAATATTTATTTTTCTGGCAACTTTTTACTTTTCCTCCCTCCATTTTTTTCATAAATATCTGTACTTTATACTCTTTGCATTCTCAGAATAGACTTGTTACTGTTTCAAACTAGATGGATTTAACAGTAGGTAAATACGTTGTATGTCAGTGCAGAGAAATTGTGACTTTCTGTCAATATTTTGAATTTTTATCTCATAATTATGTATTTTTTTAATCTCCTATTTATGACTTCTGTAGGTTCTTATTGTTCTTATTGAAGCGTTCACTTGATGCTCATCGGAATCAGACTCCCTCGTATCAAAACACTCCAAAAATAAATCCACAAGTCCACTTCTTCAACACTTGAAAACGTAAAGAAAATTTACATAAACTTAAAACATATCCAAGGCTTTAAAAATCAAAACAAGAGAGAGTCTGGAGAGAGAGCCGGCAAAAAACTATTGTACTCTATTCTCTTTTCTGATTCCTACTGACCCCTCCAAACCAAGTCAGTGGTGGGTTTTTAAATGTCTCAATAAAAGTCCTCACACACTTTAAATGAAATGTGCATATGTAAATAATGTTTAAAATCTTTTTCAATTGCATAAAATATTTATCTTGAGTATGAACTCGCCTCCTTTAATTAAAAAATATTCAAACTAAAATAAAGTGGATTCAGGCTCCTATAACTTATGAACTTTTCCATCATTTCCTGTCCAGATCCACAAAACTGAGCACCGTGACCCCATCAAACACACTCACTTTTAAAACTTTTAAGATTTTTTTTACCTGGTTAAATAATTATTTTATTCATGGCATTCATACTTTTTAATTTTGTACTTTATTACAATTGAGAAGTTGTACTTTTTTTGTATGTTTTATTTAAGTAAATGAGTACCAGAGTTCTTTTTCACACAAGTAGTTGTACTTCTACATACAGTAAGTACAGAATGTGAGTACTTTTACCACCTCTACAGAATGGACATATCTTTGTCTCCTAAACTCATGACTGCTTTTGTTCAGGTTCAGCCAGTTTATCTCATGCTGCCGTTGACTGTTGTTTTTGCGGCACAAGTATATAATGTCTGTATAACGACAATGACGACGTACTCTGGTTATACACGACAAGTCACATTCCTAAGGTTCGGCAAAGCTGAGCATCCACTATCACCCAAGTAGAGGACTAGGCTATCAGACGAAGACACATTCAATTACTCGTACTCGTTGTCTCCCGCTTCATCCGGGTCTGGGTCGCGGGGCCACCAGCCTCAGCAAAGCCATTAAATTACACTGCTCTACATTAAAAATTTTTTTTTTTTTTTTTTTTTTTAAGAAAGTATCTGCTTCAAGGATTCATGGTCACATTCACTGGCGTAGCACCAAATTCTAGGCCCTGTACATTCTCAATGTCAGTGAGCCCATATCCATGCCAATAAACAGGGTACAAAAGAGGAAAAAAAGGGGATATTTATTGAAAATAAGAAAGCATAAATAGGGTTTTAAGTTACACTCAGATTATATTCATGAGTGGTTCTTTAATTCACCACCTGAATTAATGCATTTAGACTATTTATGCTCATATACCTAAGACTAAACCATTTTGCACCTCCAAGAGGGGGGGCCCAGGATGTCCAATATGGTTGGCAGGACTGTGGCATAAAATGAATTCCCTCAGCTGATGTTATCAATATATGGAATGACACCAATTCATTGGAGAGCCCAATTTATTTGAAATAAACATCACAAAAAAAGTAAAATCAGGGTTTTAATGGGCCCATCTCCCTATTGGGCCCTGAATATTTGGGTCCACTTTTCCCCACGACTATGACGCCCCAGGTCACATTAGTGAGATCTCACAGACACACACTGACTTCTGTCCTAGATTATTTGTACTGGGAGATGGAACAGTGACAAATGTGAAAGTCTGGGTCCAAACTAGTATAATAATAGGCAAACAGATACTGTTTAGAGGGTGGTCAGCAAAGTGGGTTCCTTTATTTCAAGAATGGACTGCTGAACTGGCCAGAGTCAAACCATTTGAAAAGAATGTCTAATAGAAAGATTGGAAGGATGGACTTTTATGGGGTTCTCCATAGCCAGGGATAACTGACAAAATTTGGTACATGACAGAGTTTTTCTGTTTTGTTTTTGTATTTAGTTTTCCTTGTATTTGTAAGACACATTGTGTGAAAATGGTTCATGTAGTACAACTGGAACTTCATGTATGTTGGGTTTGGAGGGTGAGCAGACATGGTTCAGATGTTTGGTTTTTTGTGTCTGTGTAAAACGTTGAAAACAAGAAAAATTGTCAATCTTAAAAGAAAGTATCTAGCCTAGCCCTCCTAGCGGCAGCAGATCTTATATGCTACTGTAGCAGTCGAGTTGTACTCAATGTAACTTTTGGTTAGATTTCCCTGAAACTGGCCGACGAATCATGGTGAAGTATCGAGTCAGAGGGTGGGCGTAACAAAGTGAGAGAGAGAAACCACCAGAAACAACCATAGAAGAAGAACAACAACAACGGGTGGCGATTACCTTTTATCAAAGATTGATGTGAATAATGTGAGAAATCTTTAAGTTCTTTTTACAGAAGAGACAACAGTCGTCAAGCTCCATAATCCACTATTTTGTTTAGTTATTCGTAACTTTTTCCAGACTCCCCCGTGAACTTTCCGGTGTCTTTAACTACGTCATCTTAAAGATTACGCTGATTGTTTGTAGTACCATCCTATTGCATACAGAGGATTTGAAAGACAACCTTTTAGCCCCGCCTCCCCTGCCTATGAAGCGTTCCTAGACCTATACATGTAATGAATAAGGATAGTGCGGCTAGGCTAAAAGTATCTGCTTCAGCTAAATCTTCCATCCGTTAATCAGATGAATCAGAAAACAAATGACGTTAGTGCTGGTTAGTTCATGTTTTTAATATATATGATGTTGTGTTATTCCATATATATGGTGGTTTATGTACATGTATACAATGGACTTGTAAATATTCTACTAGAAAGAACCTGTAAAGTGAATGGATCATAATGTGCAGACAGTGTTTTGAAGTAGGTCGTGGTAAATCTTCCCATTTTGACTCATCAGAAGCTTCTAATGAAAGGTACAGGAAGTAACTGGAACTAGTCAAGCAGGTAAACAAACACTGCGTCTGTTTGTTAAAAAGAATCTACCTTTACATTGTAACACGCTGTTGTTCAATTCAGTTCAATTTAAACATGTATTACATATAATAATGATAATTAATTTGCATATAATCAATGTTAGGTTCTTCCTGAAAATAGGTTGAAAAGAATTGAAGGCATTTTTTGATGCTGTTATTGCACAAAACATAAAGAAATCTAGGCGGTCTGTTATAATAGTAGTCATTAAAGGGTTAAGGGAAATACGGTACATAAAAAAAACACACTACCCCTTTCACATAAGGGTGATTTTTGTGTGTGTTACATTGCAGTAGCCTGGCTGAGCTGACTGCAGCAGTATTGTGAGTCACTCTTTCCACTGTCACAACAACACTGCCCACTGAGGCAACGACAGGAGGAAGAAGAGAAGCAGAGGAGGAAAAGTCTACAAACATCTTACTCAGCTGCTTTTCCAATGCTTATGCCTGTGTCTCATATACCTAAAGGGAAATGGGTAATGCACAGTCATGTCCATGAATAGTTTATAGAGGTCATGACCCAAGGCTTTTCAAAGGGTCTTTAGATTTCAGCTGATGGGGTCAAAGTTCGTTATTATAGTGAGTAGAATATGTAGTTTTAATTACAAAAAATAATAATAATAAAGAAAAATACAACTGATCAATTGTAAAAAAAAAAAAAAAAAAAAAAAAAGAAGGGAAAATGAATGAAACAATATTTCTTTAACCAGATAAAATCATAGAAGGTTCAAAAAGTATCCAAAAATAAAGCCTTGCATTTGATAGGAGCCAGGGATCACAGTTTTGCGGAAATGGACAGGAAATTTGGGGGGAAAATTTCACAATTGAGATAAAACGTCATCATTTTGAGATTAAAAAAGTCTGAATTATGAGATAAAAAGTCTCAATCATGAAATAAGTCATAATTATAATACTGTATATGAAGTCCCAATTTTTCCACTCCACTGATTTATTTTTTTCCCCTTCTGAAGCCACTTACTTACGTACTGTCACATCTGTTTAGTTTGAAAAAGTAACGAGTCTATTTTGAGATTGTAAGGCGTATAAAGTACAGATATTTATATAAATGTAAGGAGTATAAAGTACAGATATTTATATAAATGTAAGGAGTATAAAGTACAAATATTTATATAAATGTAAGGAGTATAAAGTACAGATATTTATATAAATGTAAGGAGTATAAAGTACAGATATTTATATAAATGTAAGGAGTATAATGTACAGATATTTATATAAATGTAAGGAGTATAATGTACAGATATTTATATAAATGTAAGGAGTATAATGTACAGATATTTATATAAATGTAAGGAGTATGAAGTACAGATCTTTATGAACAAATGTCAGTAGTATAAATAAAAAGTTGCCAGAAAAATAAATACTCAAGTTAAGTATGGATCCCTAAAAAACCTACTTAAGTACAGTAACAAAGTACTTCTTCCCACCTCTGGTAAAAGTGTTTTATATCTGGTAACCATGCCTTATTGTTGTATGTTGTATCATATTTTCTTTTTTAAAACTTTTGCAAAACTAAACACACTAATTCTGCTGTTTGAAGTATGAGCAGTTACACATGGTATATTGTATGGTAAGAATTCAGGGTGTATAAAGTACACATGCTCCTTTTTGTCCATGCAGTATCAAGTGGGCCAGTTGTACGCTGTTGCAGAGGCCAGTAAGAATGAGACGGGTGGAGGTGAAGGGGTGGAGGTGTTGGCCAATGAACCCTATGAGAAGGACGGAGAGAAAGGACAGTACACCCATAAGATCTACCACCTGAAGAGGTAAGCATACACACAGTCAAATAATAACTGGGTCATTTTATGAATTTGGTGTCCCGCAGAAAGTAAACTACAAAATACGTTCAAACACATGAAATGAAAATATCCACGTGTCTTTGCATTACAACACGGAAACATATTTTAAATACAGTGGTATCTTAACTTACAAAAGACCCAGCTAACGAATAATCCAAGTAACCAAAAACCTTTACGTCAATTTTTCGCCTTTGAGTAGGAAAGAAAATTCAATTTATGAAACAAAACCCCCGAGACATAAATATGTACATTACTGTACGTAACTACATAATGTACGTAGCATCCCATTGGCTATGAGGGAGCTACCCATGATGCTTTTCGCTCATTGATCACAGAGTTACTGTTGTTTCGTGGATTTTTCCCAATGTGCTCATTGAAACGTTATTATCACAGTACTTATTCGTTATTCACATGAGCCCAAAAAAGTGATTCCCAGTGCAAATGAAAAGAAGAAGCGATCATTATCAATGGAAGTGAATCCGTAAAAAATACGAAAGTGGCACACGGTTGAGTGATGTCGCAAAGAAATAAGGCCAAAACCTGTCTCCCATCGGTACTGTATTGAAGCAGAAGGATGCATTAAAAGCAGTGACCCCTTAGAAAAGCATCTCTGCAATATCGAAAAAGAGGTCCTCACTGAACGACCAGATGAAGAGACTGTTACTCATTTGGATAAAGGAGAAAAAACCTGCAGGAGATACAGTGACTGAGGCGATTGCTTCAGAAAAATCATATTCACTCACCTTATAATGGAGGGTGGGGGTGAGGGTTTCTTTTACTTTTAACACATATTTCATACAAAATTGGTAAATTTTCAAATTTTTAAAGGGTTTGAGGGGTACTGTTTGGGGCCTTGGAAAGAATCGGGTCTTTTACATGTAAAATGCGACTTTATTTACGAAAAATTCACAGTATGAAACCACCAATTTTGTAGGTTGAGGTACCACTGTATTATATTTTCAAACATTTTATGGGTTTCTTAGGAATAGAGTTCAACCAAATGACCATGTCCCCACAGACCACATCTACCTTTTATTGAATATAAAACAAATAAAAATGGTCACTAGCCACAGTTTTTTCTGCTAATATAATAATTTATCGGTCTACTTTATCCTTAATAGAACAAATCTGAAAAATAAAGCTGTAATTATTTATAAAAGAGCACTATTTAGTTTTGTTCAACCCTGTAACAGGATATCAATCATGCCGTTTTTTTAAAATAATGGTTCAGTCCAACTTCCTCAGCACCAGGAAGTGACATCACCAAAGTCTTTTCTCAGTCAAACTGTAAAGAGAGTGTATTTAATAGTTTTTAATAATCAGATTAACATAATTGAACTCAACCTTTCAACATTGAGCCTGTTTACATGAGAGCAAATGATCATAAGATGACCATGTAAACAGTTGAAAATGACTCTTCTGAATTAAACTTTATTCCAAATAACGTTACTGGTTTAATCCATTTTTGATAATTCCTCTGACATGGGAACAGCTCATTCGTCTTTTACATTATTCCCATCATTCTGTACATGTTCCTGGTCTCGTCACGATGATGCACATATTTCGTTATAATGACACATATTCTGCGCTGCCGGCATGAGTATGTTTATTCACTCGAGCTACTTTGTAATTATTACATATCTGTTTTTTCATGTCACAAGTTGAAATGAAAGCAAAACAGGAAGTAGACGTGATAATTTTTTTGGTAGACATCCAGACGGTAAATGTCCAATCAGAACCCTCGGTTAATTAGAGCAGAATACACTCATTTCCCATGGAAACCTTTATTTGAAATGAACATTTCCATGTAAACACGAAGGAAATACCTTTAATTCTGAATTATTTTATTCCAGATAAATAATTCTGAATTAAAACATCATGTAAACGTATCCATTGTTATAAGAATAAATTATATTTTGTATTGTTTGGGGGGAAAAAAAATAAGTGTCTTGGAAAAGTTTATTAATTAATTTCTTGTTTTCCTCATTCTTTCTCCTGCTCCATACTCTCGCTAATGTGGATCTATGGTGATGTTAAGCTAAAATCTTCAACCCCGTGACAAAAACCCCCACTGTTACATTATGGGAATGAATCATTGTTATGGGGTTGAAGGTTGGACTGTACTTATGTCAGCCTCTAATGTACACCCAATTCAGAGAATCACCTGCCTAGAGTTACCTTCTGTTGGGATGGATGCCCAACTCTTTTTAATAAGACAATTGCACAACAATGTCTAATGACAATAAAGCCTCTTACATTCTATTGTTTTCTATCATATTCTATTCTATACTTAAGCAACCGAAAGGAAACAAAGGATGAACACATTTTAAATACACATGTCGTCTATGCTTTCCAACTATGCAAACATACGGTTAAGCCAGTGCTTGTTTATCTCTCTACAGTAAAGTGCCAACTGTTATTCGAGCAGTCGCACCAAAAAATTCTCTTGAGGTTCACGAGAAGGCCTGGAACGCATATCCCTACTGTCGAACCAGTGAGTCCCACCACACACACACACACACACACACACACAAACACACATCAATAATTTAACCCTGGATACGGGTTAGAAGAAACCCACACCAAGAGGAGTGTTAGATTAGTTTGAAGAAAACACCAACACTAACTCTTTGAGAAATAAGGTGTGTGTAAAGAACAATAGAAGAAAAGAAAAAAGAAAATGTTTGGCTCATTAACAGATTTAACACTTAAGTCCTTTAATTAATCGGCAGAATACACTTGTCTGGTATATTCTGATTGACATATAAACAGAGGTGTAAAGTAAGAAAGTAAAAGTACTTTCATTACTGTACTTAAGTAGATTTTTTTTAGGTATCTGTACTTTACTTGAGTATTTATTTTTTATTTTTCTGGCATCTTTTTACTTTTACTCCCTACATTTTTGTATAAATAACAGTTCTTTATACTCTATACATTCTCAGAATAGATTCATTACTTTTTCAAACAGTATGAATACCCAGTCATTTCAGAAGGAAAATTATTGTAGGAAAGAAACTGTGACTTTATATATGATCGTTATATGACTATTATCTCATAATTTTGACTTTTTATCTCACAATTTGCATTTTTTATCTCATAATTTTAACTTGTTCTCTTAAAATTATGCATTTTTATCTGATATTTTATTTATTGATATATATTTTTTAATCTCGTGACTTTTTATCTCAATTGTGACTTTTCTTCACCCTTTTTTCCTAAATTTCCTGCCCATATCCACAAAACTGAGTAAGGCTTAATTTTAGATACTTTTGAAACTTTTCTGATTTTATTTTCTGAAGTATTATTGCATTCATGACAAAAAAAAAACAGTTTTACTTTTTACTTTTGTACTTTATTACAGTTCAGAAGTTGTACTTTTTTACTTTTACTTAAGTAGAAGAGTTGAATCAGTATTTTTTCACACAAGTAGCTGTACTTCTACTTAAGTACAGAATGTGAGTACTTTTACCACCTCTGCATATAAATATATTCAGTCTCATATTTGCCAAAAAAGAAGTCTATGATAAAATATTTTGATAAGGCCTACTATGCGGACTGTGTCATGGTAAGAGTTGTCCACAGTTTAACTAGTTCTTAGATTTTTAGAAAGTTGACAACACAGTTTTGTCTTGTGTAGATGCATTGCACTGTATAAACAAGGTGCTTACTGTTTAGGAAAGTCACAGCATCACATTCATCACTAAAAAGTTAAAACTCACAATACACTGGTTAGTTATTCTGTCAAGGAACAGCAGTGATGTTTTTGTTGGCGTCTGTCTGTCTGTCTGTCTGTCTGTCTGTCTGTCTGTCTGTCTGTCTGTCTGTCTGTCTGTCTGTCTGTCTGTCTGTCTGTCTGTCCGTCCGTCCGTCCGTCCGTCCGTCCGTCCGTCCGTCCGTCCGTCCGTCCGTCCGTCCGTCCGTCCGTCCGTCTGTTAGCAGGATAGCTCAAAAAGTTATGCGTGGATTTAGCTGAAATTCTCAGGAAGCATCGATACTGACGGAAGGAACAACTGATTAAATGTTGGTGGTGAATGGTGGAGGTGTGTGTGTGTGTGTGTGTGGTGGGGGTGGGGGGGTCCTTGAGTGTGTTTCATAGGGTTGGTTGGGGCAGTCTGTTCAGTGGCGGGGGGGGGGGGTAACCTGCTTTGGTGGAGTTCTAGTTAAATATGTTATATATGTCACACCATGGTCAATTTTGTTGTTGATAATCTTGTCTATACTTTCTCCCCCTATGCTCTTTCCATCCTGGTCCACTGTGTCCTGAAATACAGTTCTCACAGTAAGTTCTTTTTATTTTAATAACTACAAAATTACCTTCTATGAATCTTCAAGATTTCCATTGAACTGTGTATTCACTGAATCACTCTTTTTCTTCTTCTTCTTATTATTATTATTTAATCACTCTCCAGTCTGGAGCAATGTCCTTTATTTGTATTCTTTTACCACCTCATACTCTGATTTCTACAGTGCAATAATTTAATTTATGTCAAACCTGTGTAATTTTAACCTGTGCAATTTCACTATCATCACACACTGTGATTTTTACTGTAAGATTTTTTAAATATAAGCCCGTGTAAATGAATTGTGGAATATTGCTACAACATTCCCTCTACCATCACATACTGTGACTCTTTTACTGTGCAGCATTTTATATTTATGCAAATACGAAAGTGTCAATTTCAAATTTCATTGTGAAACCAATGACAATACAGGCTTTTCTATTTATATTCCCATAAATGAAAAGTAGAAGTACTGCTACTTGTGTGAAAAAATACTCTGGTAAAAGTAGAAGTACTGATTCAACTCCTTTACTGAAGTAAAAGTAAAAAAGTCTAACTTTTCAATTGTAATGAAGTAAAAAGTGAAACTGTATTTATTTATTTATTTATTTATTTATTTTTTTACCATGGATGAAATACTTGTTTAAACAGGAATGTTCAGAAAAGTTTCAAAAGTATAGCCCTTAAAAGCCCTTAAAAGTGAATTACTGTGTCGAATATGTCACAGTTACTCAGTTTTGTGGGTATGGGCAGGAAATTTAGGAAATATAGGGGGGAAAGTAATCCTGTGACTAATCTGATTAAAATTCTAATTATTTGACAGCCTGAGTTCCAACATTTAACTAATTGGTTTTAATTGGGGTGTGAAGGAGGATTTTAAGTAATATAGTAAAAAAAAAAAAAAAAAAAAAAAGAAGGGTCCAGGAGAACATCTCAGACCCCACCTTTAATACTGTGTCTGTGTTTTCATATTCTGCCATTAAAACACAGCATGTTTTAATAGAATTCTGCTGACTGTGCACATGTACATACAGCACTGATAACTGTCATGTCTCCTCATGTTTACAGAATGAGTACATGAAAGATGACTTCATGATAAAGATCGAGACATGGCACAAGCCCGACATGGGTGATCAGGAAAACGTAAGTCTGCAGTGGTCACTTGGTTTTATTTAAACTCCAATAGATTTCAACATTCATCTGTATTTGCTTAATCTACTCTTAACTTGTTAATAGTGAAGATGCATCAATTTTTGATCTGACCCTTTGAACCTCTTCTAGAAGTCCAAACAAGTTGATCTGTTGATCTTACACACACTCCTGAATGAAAATAGACCTTTAGGGAGAACGCTCCAACTACAGATTTTTACTGACTTTTGATCATTGAACTGATGAATGGAGATGAACAGGTGTCAAACTACAACTGATTTACAAGAAGAAAAAGACAAACTGAAAACTACTAGAACCAAACTACAATACTACTAGTAGTTAGTTAGTTAGTTCCTTCCTTCCTTCCGTTGTTCGTTCCTTCCTTTGTTCCTCTGTTCGTTCCTCTGTTCGTTCCTCTGTTCGTTCCTCTGTTCCTTCGTTCCTTCCTTTGTTCCTTCGTTCCTTCCTTTGTTCCTTTCGTTGTTCCTTTGTTCCTTCCTTCGTTCCTTCCATTGTTCCTTCCTCTGTTCCTTCATTCCTTCCTTTGTTCCTTCCGTTGTTCCTTCCTTCCTTTGTTCCTTCCGTTGTTCCTTTGTTCCTCTGTTCGTTCCTTTGTTCGTTCCTTCCTTCCTTTCTTTTTCTTTCTTTGTAAATACTTCATTTTTGTTCATTTATTCAGTTTGTATCTTACTTTGTTCAAATCACTTACTATAGAGCAGGTCATCCAATAACCAAAGGGTTGGTGGTTCAAATCCAGGACTGTCCTAGTCAGTCCGTTGTGTCCTTGGGCAAGACACTTCACCTTCCTTGACCCCAGTGCCACTCACACTGGTGTATGAATGTTCAGTGGTGGTCAGAGGGTTGTCGGCCACACTTCTGTCAGTCTGCCCCAGGACAACTGTGGATATATATGTAGTCTACCACCACCAGAGGGATCATGTGAGAGTGAATGAATAATGGATCACTACTATAAAGTGATTTGAGTGTCCAAATAAATGCAATACAAATCCAATCCATTGTTATTTTTTTATATATTTATTATTTATTTAATATTTTTATTTAAGGCATTGCATTTGTATCTAATTAGGCAGAACAAAAATTGACCGTATTCACACTTTTCTCACTCTAAATCCAAAGAGAGTTTGAGCTTGGGCAAAGTAAGAAATTTGTTCGACACTTAATGAAATATTCCTGTATTTAATTGTGAATGTATGGTGGTATTTTTGGGTCACATAAGAAATGTGATGAGAGTAAGAATAATAAAATATGTTGATGATGGGTGGCGCTACTAGGTTATTAGCCCTGTTTACATGACAGTTTTTATTCCAGTTTAATTCCCAATGAAAGTTAATTCCTTTTTAAGATGAACCATGTAAACACCTAATTCCAGTTGAAAATGATAATTCCGAATTTAACTTGATTCTAAATGAAGTCAGTTTTTTTCCGATCTTAATTCCGAATTCGATAATTCCTCTGCCTCTTGTTTTAATGACTCACATATTCCGCTGCCGGCATTAGTTTATTGATTCCTATGGTTGATTCAGTTCAGCTGCTGCTTCACAATTATTACAAAATTAAATGCAAAATCACTTGTATTATCTGGTGTAACATGTTGATAGTTGAAATGAATGCAAAACAGGAAGTGGACACAATAGTTTTCTTCCAGTAGACATCCAGATGTTAAGCAGCTGTTCTGTCCAATCAGAACCCTCTGTACCTCCAGCTCTTAAAGCCCAATTAACTAGAACGGGATACACCCGTTTCCATGGAAACCTTTATTTGGAATTAACATGTTCATGTAAACATGAAAGAAATGCCTTTAATTTTGAGTGATTTTATTCCGAATAAATAATTGGGAATTGAAAAACACGTGAACGTAAAAGTTACTTCACTGTGTGTAAACCTCAAATGAAAGTAGAACTTCATAAAATGTTCCAAGTTATTCATTATGTGATGAGTGCGTTTGACTTTATTCTCATTATATAAATAGAAATATGACTTTATTTTCATTAAATTATAAGGTTTTTTTTGTTTTGTTTTTTAAACTACATCTTTATTTAATTGTATAATGACCTTATTCTGGGACAGCACAGTGGTTCAGTGGTTAGCACTCGTGCCTCACAGTAAGAAGGTCCCTGGTTCGATTCCCACACCAGACCTTTCTGTGTGGAGTTTACATGTTCTTCTCATGTCTGTGTGGGTTTTCTCCACTTTCCTCCCACCATCCAAACACATGCACTGATAGGTTAATTGGTTAATCTAAATCACCCATAGGTGTGAATGTGACAGTGATTGTTTGTCTATATATGTTCAGTCCTGAGATGAACTGGAGACTCATACAGGGTGTACCCCGCCTTCACCCATTGTAGCTGGATTAGACCCCCAGTGACCCCTGTGACCCTAGTGAGGATAAATGGGTTCAGATGACAAGACAAGAATGACTTTATTCTCATCGTAACAAGCATTTTTTATTTTCTTATGTGGCCCTAATATGCTATTGTATGAATGTACACAGTGTGGAAAACTATAAATAAATGACTAAAACCATGTGCTTCTGCTTTAGCCCTGTTACAGGATACAGGATTTGAATCTAATATAAACTCCCTGCCTCACGACTGACTGCACATGATGGATTGTTTTAATTCTGCAGGTACATGGACTAGACAAAGAAACATGGGAGAAGGACGTTAACGTTGTTCACATTGACATCGCTGACCGGAGTTGCATAGCTTCTAAGGTAAGACACACATGTGCAACTTTAATAGTCAAGTCCACAGTTCAGTTAAACTGCTCCGTAAATTTACAACTGTCCTATTTAGTTGTGTTAAAATTTAAAATCAGATTAATCATGATGATGGATTAATCCACGTTAATGCATGAATTTTGACACAGCATACTAACTGGTCTTCTTAAAAGTTTTTCTATATGATGAATTGATCCTGTTTATATTCAACCTGTTAACTCTCCGTTATCCAGATGTGCTTTTTACACACACTTTGCACTTCATGTTAATAACCTTCATATTATTTTTCATCATTTAAATAAAGTCAGAATTCAAAAGTTGTTCATTTTTACATGATTTTTTAAAATTCTGGACACCAACTAAAATATGAGCGTTGACTGAAGTCAGAAACACCTGGATTAATCAGTTTGTCCAATAATGTAAGACAAGAAACAAAGGGGCTGCATTAACTTCAAGAAGTAGCGGAACATTTGGACGATGTAAGGAAAATAAAATAATCAGACTAGTATCTGTCTCGTGCTAAAAACACACTCTTACTTCCATTATAACCACTGTTTTTGATCCCTAAGACATTAAAGCAGAAATCACAAAAAAGTGTTTTTTTTGCATCAAAAATTTAGTGACATCATGATCAGTAGTGTTAATTTTTGCATCCAAAATGTATTTATTTATTTTTTACATTACAGACATGGCATTTATATGGTTAAAATGTTACTATCATTGACTATTTGTTCTTTTTTATTTCCTTTTATATTTTTTTCTATTTCATCAAGTTGAGCTGTAAATAAAAATACCAAACTGTACGAAGTATTTGTTTTACATGAGTCCACAAGTGTAATTTTTATTTATTTATTTTGCACACTTGGTGTTTAGTATAGGCTTTTCTAGGAGGAACACCTGAGGGTTAACTTTGGGTTAACTTATTTTTTCTTTTTCTTTCGTCTGTCCTGTCTTCTTTCTTCATTATAAAAAAAACCCAAACATATATATTTAAAAAAGTTTCTTTATAGTTGTGGTAACTTCAGTTAATTTTTTTCTGTAGGATTACAAGAAGGAACAAGATCCAGCGATCTTCAAGTCAGAGAAAACAGGCAGAGGGCCTCTGGGACCAGACTGGAAGGTAACATTGATTGTTAGAGTCGATGGAATTTGGTACAAATGAAGCTAAAAGGCCTGAACACTGTGAATATTAAGTGTGTGTTTGTTCTTTTGCAGAAAGAGCTCGCTAACAACCCTAACCATCCACACATGTGTGCCTACAAACTTGTTACAGTCAAATTTAAGTGGTTTGGATTACAAAAGAACATAGAGAACCTCATTCAAAAGGTATTCACTGTCTTTTGTACAAATGACTTCAGTTAACTGCTGCCCCTTAGTGGTCAGATTATGAACTGCAACATAAGAAGTTACATCCTCTAGATCAGGGGTGTCAAACTGTGGTCCTCGAGGGCCGGGGTCCTGCATGTTTTAGATGTTTCCCTCTTCCATTACACCTGGAGGCCATTGCATCATTATTAGTCTGATGAGGAGCTGATTATTAACTCTTTAAGTGTCAGTGCTGATGCATTCTGAATGGATGATTTAGTTTAAATATTCAGAAAAATTCAACAGTTTTACTTTATTTTGTGCATGGAAAAGGTGCCAAAAAGCAAGAGGTGTTTTTTTTTTTTTTTTATATATATATATATATTTTAGTTTTTTTTTTTTTTTTATTGCTGTGACCAAATGTCAATCCTAGTTTTCTTTTTTAGTAATTTTTCCTCCAAAATTTTCCACCTTATTTGTAATTTTTTAAATATTTAGTAGTTTTTGTTAATTGTGTTTATTTTTCTACATTTTGGGTCTTTTAATTTTTACATTTTTCTTTGATTTTCTGCCATTTGTGTCTTACTTTGCTCATGTTACCAGTTACTTTTGTTAGTTCTCAGGAGTTAAAGGGTTAAACTGAATCACATGGGAAAGGGAAATATCTAAAACATGCAGATACACCGGCCCTTGAGGACTGGAGTTTGACACTTGTGTTCTAGAATTTAGTTTAGTTTCATCACTCACTGTCTGCCGTGTCCTCTCAGGTGGAGCATCGTTTGTTCACCCACTTCCACAGACAGCTCTTCTGCACCATTGACAACTGGGTGAACCTGACGATGGACGACATACGACGCATGGAAGACGAGACGAAGAACGAGCTGGATGAGGTGACGGCACTTCAGCCCAAATGACCGGAGTCACATCAGGCCCGATTTGTGTTTCCTAATCATTTCTATTGTCATGTTACAGATGAGGAAGAGTGAGGAGGTGAAAGGCATGTCAACTGAATGATGATGACTGCAACTCAACCAGTAAGTGTTAAAGTCATCCACTGAGAGGGATACCTTATATTTAATGGCATTTATTTTTTTTGTTTATTATTTTATTTCTATCATTATTTCAAACATTTAGAATGAATAAAATACAAAAATACAGCAGAAAATTAGTTTGGTAATTGTGTCAAAAACAAACCAAAATAGACTTTAAACAGAACTGTTTCACAAAACATGTACAGTTCACTGTCTATAAATAATCCTAATGAGTAAGAAAGAAACTATTTACAAAAGAACTTCTGTTCCAAATGGAATACACAATCCAGAACTGGGAAAACAAATTTCCCCTTGGGGACAATAAATCATGAATCTGAACATTGTAACAGAACAGAGTAGCTATAACAAATAAACACTGGTCTATGAGTGAAATGTTTCTGGAATAAAACTAATGTAAAGTTATCACATGTGTGTTACTGATAAAGAAAACTCAAGTCTTAAATGCTGGTTGGATCAAGTTTGCAGGATAAGTCTGGAGTCAAAATGTGAAATTGTTAGAATGAACAAGAGAATAAGTTTTAGTTCAAAGGAATATTGGTCTCAGATCTACTTCAAAACACTGTTAATGACCTCTTTTATGACCTGGTGAGTTCATCTGACATTTATATTTGTTTCCTCATCAATACATGTATGGATACAGACATTTGAATTAAAAAAAAAACCCAGACAAAATCAAGTTACCATCTATGAAAACACTGTCTGCACATTATGATCCATTGACTTTACAGGTTCTTTCTAGTGGAATATTTACCAATCCATTGTTTACATGTACATAAACCACCATATATGTGGAATAACACACCATCATATATATTAAAAACATGAACTAACCAACACTAAAGTCATTTGTTTTCTGATTCATCTTGTTAAAGTATGTAAGATTTAACACATTTAATGTCTGAAGCAGATACTTTCTACAAAAATTGTAAAGCAGTGGTATTCATCATGTCAGTGGCGACAAAAATCAGACAATACAGAAGAATCATAAGATCAAAATACTTGATGAGTCTTATAAAAAATATCTTAAGTACTTTAAAGGAACTATTACATTACTACATTACATGACTGTTGCAGTACTACTACAGTAACTCAACCACTAAGTGTTAAAATAATCCATTGAGAGGTACTTTGGCAACATTCATATTTAGTGCCATTTTTAGGGCTGTCAAATGATTAATTAATTTATTTTTTTTAAATCAGATTAAACACAGGTGTCCTTTGATGAATTTCAAATACTCATGTTCAAATCACTGTATGTTGGTTCTGTCTTAAAAATGTACAAAAATACACAAAGATTTTTAAAAATGCGGAGAAGAAAATATACAAAACATGATCAAATCCACTAAAATTCTCCCAAAAATATAAAAACTAGCACAAAATAGTGATGGAAAAATTCAAAAAGTCTTCTAAAATACAGAAAAAAAACTCACCAAAAATGTGATAAGACATGAATATATATATATACATATATATACAATTAACATGTTTATTAACAGTCTCAACAAAACAACTGTTCCATTTAATTGCGTTAAAATATTTAATCAGATCAATCACATTGATAGGTTAGTGTTAACTGTTGACAAACCTAGTCATTTTATTTCCATGTTTTTGTTTTTCAGGTCACCCTTCTTCCAAAAACTCTGCTGGACCAACAATGACAAATGGGCAAAAATCAACAACACACCACTAATACTAATAAAGTTTGCTCTTAATAAGAGCTCTTTCTTGTAAAATAGTTGTGTGTATTTATGCACTACATTTGAAGGCAACTACTACAGCTTCTCACTTTTTGCAAATGAATTTTCCAAACTGCAGGAGTTAATGGTTTGGCTGAAGCGTTTCTACTGAAGCCCAGTTTGACCTTTTCCTGTTGAGGATGTCACATCACTGGTTTCTTTTTTTAAATTGTGGTTTTATTGTTAGATTTCCTTCCTTAGATTTGTATTCATCAAGTCTCAATCTATTGTTTACTAACCTGAGTAGATCTAGAGTCTTCAGTCTATATCCAAAGCGCTAAAATGACCAGTCTTAGATGCTTTTTTAAAATAAATATACTTAAAAAAATCAACTAGGCTACACTGTTGTTTTTTTTGTTTGTTTGTTTGTTTGTTTGTTTAATTTATTTTTTCTCACAGCATTCATATATTGTTGGTTTTAATCTCCTGTTCTATTGCTATTTTCTATTAAAATATACATTTGTTGATGATTTGAAATCAAAAAATTCTTCCATGTCTTTGTGTTTCAAATCTCATCTCATGTTTCATTAAAACATGTTGAAACTGCAAAGAGACGTCAGGCGGATGTTTGGACTTTGAACTAAGGCTGCACGATATTATATGGTTTTATTTTTTGTGTGTATATATACATATATGATGTATGTATTGCAATATGAAAAATACTCAGGAGTAAATAACAGCTGTGTGGCACTGGTCAAACAGAACATATTCTCCTTCTTGTTGCTGAAATAATTAAATAAAATTAATAATTACAAATTTAAAATGAATGAATGAATGAATAAAAAGAAATAACTAAAAAATGAATAAAATTAAATGGATTAAATTTATATATACATATACACACACAAATAGATGATGTGATGTCATGTGACTATTGCGCACTTGTACATTGCGATGTCGATGCTCAGACAATATATTGTGCAGCTCTAATTTAAACTGATCAAAGCAGTTTGTTCAGAGACATTTATAGTGTTTAATGCAGTAGATGCCAGTTTTTATTTTTTTAATGATCATTTAAATTCAAGTGTAGAGTTGGTAGTGATGCTTAGTGTTTAAACTCCTTTTACCCCGATTTAGAATTAAATTATGTGAACGTTAACCCTTTAACTCCTTAAACTATAACGGTTGCACATTCAAAATAATAAAATAAGCAACAAAATGAACAGAATCAGCCAAAATTATTAATAAAAATGAATAATAAAATGAGATCATAAGTAACATGAACAAAGACACAAAAGTGGAGAAAAAATAATAAAATAAAAAAAATAAATGTAGAAAAATTTACAAAATGAATAAATACTGATAAATATTGACAAAATAACTAAAATGAAGTAAAAAGAGAGAGATATACTTGTAATTTGGCTACAGTAGTTTTAGTTCTCATAATACATATGATCATTTTAATGGTGAAGTTCATTTTTTATCATGAATTCATCCTAAAATGTACAGTATACACTGAAACTATGATATGAAACATGTCAATTTAACCATTCAATCAATGAGCCATTGGCAACTCCACAGTAACACAAGGCAGTCAGAGACAGCAGACCTCCACCAAGGCTTTATTTATTTATTTATTTATTTATTTTTATGACGTCAACATGTGACGTGATGGAGCCATAGGTGTTGAACCATCTGATGTCTGAAGGTGAGACGATGTGAACAAAAAAAAAACCCAGATTATATCTTGTTTGGAAAAAAAGAGCCAAATTGTATATAAATAAAACAAATACAAATGAATAATAAACCAACAAAATAATTAAAATGAACAAAGTAAGACACAAATGGAGCAAAATATATTTCTTACTTTTTTATAGTCTGAATAAAAAGTCTGAATGAATACTGAGCAAACTGTTGAATTTTTAGCTTTTATTTCACCCCCAAATCAGACCATTTTCTCAGTTCATTACATGGATGATTCTTCTTATTAGTTTTATTATTATTATTATTATTATTATTATTATTATTATTATTATTATTATTATTATTATTATTATTATTATTATTATTATTATTACGGTAGGTGTTTCTTTTATTTTGAAAGTACGCCACTTCCGGTTGAGGGGCAGGAATAAGAATATTAGCCTCTGCACTGTAACGATAAATTCCTGCAGCCTTTCTGTTGTACTTTAAATTTGTCTTCAGCCAACAAAACCACCAAAAAATACGCCTTCCACCAAGGTAGTATACTGCAAAAATATTGTCATTAACTGAAGTGTGAAATGTCGACCTGGGTTAACCTCGGTTACTAAGTTTTGCTAGTTTGATGACATGATGACAACAGCAGCATCATGATAACGTTAGCTAGCCTGATAGCATTCTATGGCTTTAGCACGGAGGGTGTTTTATAATAGTGTGATGACAGTGATAACCGTGTAAAGTCAGTGCTGATGCATATGTTGAAGTGAGAAAAAGTATCGACTGTGCTATAGCAGTGTTAGCTAACAGACATGGGGATTTGCTATTGCTTATGTGCGTCAAGTGTTGGAAGAAATACTCCCTTACTACAGTAAAAGTACAGTCCCTCTATTATAGAAGGAAACTGTCTGTACTCCACCTATTATAGACTATATTCAGCTAAAGCAGAGGTGGAAAATAACTACGTAAAAGTACTGCGTTACTGTACTTAAGTCGATTTTTTTTAGGTATCTGTACTTTACTTGAATATTTATTTTTCTAGTAACTTTTTACTTTTACTCCCTACATTTGTATATACATATTACTTTTTCAAACTAAACATACTGTATGTGACTGTATGAAAAATAAGTCACCAGAGGAAACTAACTTTATATATTATATTTATGTCTATTATCTCACAATTTTGACTTTTTTCTGACATAATTTTGGCTTTTTATCCCATAATTTTAACTTTTTATGTCATAATTTTGACACTTTAACTCACAACTTTGACATTTTTTCTAAGAATTCTGCATTCTTATATTTATAACTTTTTTTTTTTGCAAATCCCATTTTTCCAAAATTTCCTGCCCATATCCACAAGACTGAATATTGTGACCTGATTAAACACATTATTTACACCAGTGTTTCCCAACCCTAGTCCTGGAGGCACACTATCCTGCATGTTTTAAATGTTTCTCTCTCCAAACACACCTGATTCAGATGATCATCCTCTCATCCAGCTCTGCAGAAGAATGATAATGACCATCAGGTGTGTTCAAAGAGGGAAATATCCAAAACATGCAGGATACTGTACCTCCAGGACCAGGGTTGGGAAACAGTGATTTACACAGTAACTCACTTTTAAAGGCTTTTTCTGTTGGTTACTGATGAAACTTTCCAGGTTTTTCATCCTTGTTAAAAAAAATGTAGTTTTATTTTTTTCCTTTTTTTTTTTTTTTTTTTTACAATGGAGAAGTTTTTTTTTTTTTTTCAGTAAAGGAGTTGAATCAGTACTTCTACTTTTACCAGAGTATTCTTTCACAGCAGTAGCTGTACTTCTACTTAAGTACAGAATGTGAATACTTTTACCACCTCTGGGCTAAAGTATGATGCATTAATCTTTTCATTGTTCACTGAAGGTATTTCCACTACATTAATATGTTTAATTTTAATGGGTGAATTTTTATTGTATTTGTATTTAACCCTCCTGTTATCTTACAGGTCAAATTGACCCGTTTTAAACTTTTAAACATCCGAGAAAAATATTTAAAATAATTTTTTTAATATGAAACTTCTTCTCCTAGTCTTAATGAGTGTAATCAACATATACTATGAAAATGGTCCATCTTATATATTTGTAATCACCCCCTTCATGTTCATATCATATACATCAGAGGTCTCAAACATGCGCCCCGGGAGCCAAATGCTGCCCACCAAATGTTGCAATGCGACCCATGGGCTGAACAGCATAATAACCACAAAAAAAGACTATATCAGTCTATGAATGATGACAACTTCACATTTTTCAGTGGAAAAACTAACATTACATTATGAAAGTATTTACATTTACAAGCTATCCTGTAACAATAAAATGTGAACAATTGCAACAAATATGAACAACCTGAAATGTCTAAAGAAAATCCAGTACAATTTTAAACATTTTCTGCCTCTGTTAGTAAGTATTTAGTGTCTTTGTAGATGGACAAATGGACAAATCGTGGACAAATGATAAGTTCAGGCAGAATATTGTTAAAATTGTCCTTATTTTACTCATGAAATGTCACCTTTTTTCAAGTTATTTACATATTTTGCATTTGGATACTTTATAAATCATGTTCATAATTTAGGGCCGGGGGGGGTTGCACTAAAATAAAGACACAAATATGGAGTTGTCGTTATTTATAGGTTATTATGCTATTATTTTACTGGTTTGACCCACTGGTGATCAAATCAGGCTGAATGTTGCCCCTGAAAGATGAGTTTTTGACCCCTGATATAGATACAAAGTGACCCAGCAGATAAACTGGAGGCAAAACATGGTCAGAAATGTAAGACAATTTCATTCCTTATAACTGTGATACCGGTGGTGCAGTGGTTAACACTCGTGCTTCACAGTAAGAAGGACCCTGGTTCGATTCCCACACCAGACCTTTCTGTGTGGAGTTTACATGTTCTCTTCGTGTCTGTGTGGGTTTTCTCCAGTTTCCTCCCACCATCCAAACACATGCACTGATAGGTTCATTAGTTAATCTAAATTGTCCATAGGTGTGAATGTGAGAGTGATTGTTTATGTTCAGCCCTGAGATGAACTGGAGACTCATACAGGGTGTACCCCGCCTTCACCCATTGTAGCTGGATTAGACCCCCAGTGACCCCTGTGACCCTAGTGAGGATAAAGTGGGTTCAGATAATGAGACGTTATGTTTTATATGTTGGTCTATTCATTGGTCTTTCAAAAGTGGTGAAACATTAAAAAAACATGGAATGTATTTTTTATTTATTTATTTTTTTATGAAAATTGAGTAAATTATCCCAATTGAACCATTATCTCAAGGTTACCTTATTTGTATCCGTCGGTAGATTTGTTTTACAGAAAAAAAATAAATATTTAATTTGGTAACAAAACAATACAGAATACACATAGAAACCTGTCAGGCAGGTACTTGATCAAATGTCAAGACAGAAAAGTGTTCAGTGTTTCACCGTTCATCAATAATAGCAGCATGGATAATTAAAAAGATAAAATAACTAAAATTACAGCTCAATAAAAACAAGGTGCAGTAAACCATGATAAAAGTCCTCACGAAATAAAAAATACTTTAGATAAAACCATAAAATTAGAGTTAAGGAACACCATTGCACTAAATATTGGTAGAATAGTTAGTAATGGGATTAGTAATGAAATATTAACACTACTTGTTAGGATTTTGTTTCTTTCTTTCAGACATCTTTTGGATAATTAAACATGTACCAGGTCTAATTGACCCTGACAAATGAATATAACAGGAGGGTTAACCAGGAAATATCCCATTGAGATTATGAACCTCTTTTACAAGTGTGCTACTAATCACTGGAAAGGGCAAAAAAAAAACCCAAAAAGGAACTGAAATGGAACTGGAAAGGACCAGCAAGGGCCAATTGTGCCAGAAAGGACCGAAAAGGTGATTGGTTCTGGTTTTTTCCGTTTCAATTTCAGCTCCTTTCCGGTGATTAGTAGAACAACTTTTTACAAGGGGACCCTGGTCAAGATAAACAGCAGCAATGCAACACATTATAAATACACATAGTATCAGTGATGCGCGGGTCGATGTATAAACGACCCGCAACCGACCGCTTTTTTAACTAAACCACCTGCAGCTCGGACCTCAATAAATATATTTGAAAAGAACAGACCTGATCCGCTTCTCGACCCGCATTTTAAAAATATAATCAATGGTCTTCATGAACATCACATGACCTTACTCACATACCTGCATTTATTTCCGTGTTAAAATCTGATGTCATTGGGGTCGGCAACCTGTAACATCCAGAGAGACATTTGAACCCGGTTTCCATGGAAAAGAAAACACCGGGAGCTGCTCATCATCTTTAAAAATCTCAGTGAATGTGTCCCAAACGTAACTTTTTTGTTTCTATGTTACCGATGCTTCCACTCTCCTAACTTGACTTTCTCTCTTGCTCCCTCCATACTGTAGGATACTGACGACCATTCAGTTAATGAAGCGTATTTACCAGGTTATTTTAATGGTTATCTCAAACGACCCGACCGACCGCAACCCAAATATCATTAAAAATATTTTTCAATGACCCGTAACTGTAGATGACAGCGGGTCAGCCCGCGCATCACTGTTAAATACTTACTTTCGAGTTATTAAAACAGAGTATTTTTGCACTGTGGCGTTTCTCTTTTTACTCAGGAAACATTAATTCCTCTGTGACTGGTCGTTACTTGGTCCAAGCTTTACCTGTGGTTAGTCCCGTAGTAGAGGTTCATTATTTATTACATAATTCTTTTCTTTCCAGGTATGGAGGAGACTGAGGAACAGTCGGATACCCAGCGGTCAGACCTCAGTTTAATGAAGGGAAACCACAAAGCGGACAGTTTCAGGTAGTGTAGTGTTGCTACATCCATCTGTGGATATTTTACACAAATGTGTTTATGTGATGATGCAAGGACCTGGTTATGTGGTCATTAAGCTCATGCACATGCAGCAGCTTTGATTGAAATGTGTAAATCACTGTTATGTATAGAAGATTATTGATTGCCAAACTGAACAGAGTCATATGCAAGGTTTTCAAAGAACAGTAGGTTCATTGGTTGGTTGCTACTTTTTCAGAAGTTAAAGAATAGAATAAAATAGAATAGAATGTCTTTATTGTCATTGCATATAAAATCCAATAAAGTGCTCCAGTAAAGTGCTTAGGTCACACATGCATCACATACACATCTAGTAATGTAATAAATATAATAAATAATATAATAATAATAATGTAAGATATAGGTACAGTTTAGTGGCTGGGAACAAAAATGTCTTCATAATTTTTTTAACATCTTTGCTATGAAGAGAAGTTGAATTTCTTTCAATTAATGGTCAGTCCTGTTGTTTACACTACGTTCTCTATATAAAATAAACTGCAGTATTTGTTTTTACAGAGAGTCCAGGTCATTGTTTAGATGACTTATTCCTCATGCCAGTTCATTTCACTCATGGCAGAACACAGAAGCGGGTCATAAAATGTATTATCAATCTGATTTAAGTGTGTTTGCCAATCTACAGAGCTGACTGCATTCCAGCTTGTGGATTTGGTTTTCCAAACAATAAACGCTTAATGCGGATCTAAAAACAAAAATGCGCTTTTGACATTTTGCCCACATGAAGGGCAGAGTGCGGAAGAGAAGTTTATTCTTGTGAACTCTGGTGTAATAGTTTTTTTTGTTTTTTTTTTATGTAGCGCTAATGAAGAGACATTTTGCAATGAGATTATAGGAATTTTTAGAGGACTTGTAGAGAACTTAAATACTTTCCTAATCATTTGGCTAATCTAAGAGCTTTGACCCAGGGCTTTTTCTTTCACTCAGTGGGTTTGTTCTTCACAAACCACAAAACAAGACTCTCACACTATTGAACAAAGACATACGTGGAGATTTTACCTTTTAAACCTGACTTTTTTTTACAAAGCGTCGTCTTTGTTTTTGACCCATAATGGATGAAATCCGTCAGTTTTTCGGTAACTCCGGGCGCCACCGGACTGACAGCACTGTCAGCGGTGCCACACAGTCAACGGGCAGCAAACTGATTTTACGCCAACGGCTCAATCAGCTAATGACCTGTGTGGACGATCTGGACCCCAGAGATGAGCTGCATGACAAAGTGGCTCAGACTCTGGACAACGCCTTCGTCATCTGCGGCAAGAGAGCAAACAAAGCCAAGAAACGCAGCTTCAGGTGGAAAGTCACATCCTCTGTCATGCTACCACCTTTGGTTGTAGTATTGTACAGGAATGATCCTGCTTTACGTCCTCGTTTTTTGTCTTTCTACCATTTGATTTTTCATCTATAAGTTGAATAAATATTTTTTACAGGCCAGGACAGGTGGGAAGTAACTAAATAGAAGTATGACTTTACTTAAATATATATTTATATATCTGTACTTTACTGGAGTATTTATTTTTCTGGAAACTTTGGACTTATCTGTACTTTATACTCCTTACATTTATATAAATATCTGTACTTTATACTCCTTATATTTATATAAATATCTGTACTTTATACTCCTTATATTTATATAAATATCTGTACTTTATACTCCTTATATTTATATAAATATCTGTACTTTATACTCCTTACATTTATATAAATATCTGTACTTTATACTCCTTATATTCTCAGAATAGACTTGTTACTTTTTCAAATGAATTTCTTTTTTTTCTCTTTTGATTTCCATGTATTCTGTGAATTTTTGAAATAAACCATTGTGGCAACAAGTGGCAACAAGTGGCTTCTGAGGGAAAATCAGTGGAGGAGAGAAATTGTGCCATTTTATCTCATAATTATGCATTTCCTATCTAACATTTATGACATTTTTGATCTCATAATTTAGAATTTTCTTCTCAAAATTCAACTCACATTTAACTTTTTTAAAAATCTCATAATGATGACTTTTCTCAATTGTGACTTTGTCCCCCATTTTTCCAAAATGTCTTGTCCACAGCCACAAAACAGTACTATGACCTGATTAAACACAGTATCTACACACTAACTCACTTTTAAAGGCTTTATTTTTGGATACTTTTGAAACTTTTATGATTAAATAAATAGTATTTCATTCATGGCAAATAATGCAGTTTTACTTTTGACTTTGTTTTTTTTTTTTTTTTCTGAACTTTATTACAAGTCAGAAATTTTACTTTTTTTTTTTTTTTTTTTACTTTTTTCTTCAGTAAAGGAATTGAATCAGTGCTTGTTCTTTTACCAGAGTATTTTTTCCACACAAGTAGCTGTACTTCTACTAAAGTACAGAATGTGAGTACTTTTATCACCTCTGATTTTAAGTGAAACATTAGTTGAACTTTATTTTACCTTCACAGCTGAGGAAAGAACATGCATTAATGTGGATGTTATAAATGTTCATGAATCAATGAGTGTTTTCATTATGTCTTAACTGCAGGACATTGACATGCTTATGAAAATCAAACAGTGTCTGTAGTGTAAAAGCATTCAGAAGTCACTTATATTACAGTGAAAATGGTGAAAGGTTTTTCTGTTTCCTCTGACTGCAGGTTACACGTCGTGACATGGAACGTGGCCACAGCTGATCCCCCAGATGATGTGTCCTTACTTCTTCATCTGAATACCCCAAAGACCCCAGACATCTACGTCATCGGGTAAATGGCAGAGGCGATGTAGATTTACTGGTGCACACGGCGCTTTGTCTTTAGATGGTGAATATTAGTATTAGGCTATGTAATTGAACAAACAGATAGGACATTGTAATGTAACCCAAGCTCCTTTACAGGATAGATGTTATGTCTAAAAGAGAAGATATGGATAGAAAAACTATATTTTATAGCTTTATATATTGTCTTATAAATTTTTTACTTAAATGTGATGTAGTGAGTTCAGTATAAAATCGGTCTATACCCAGAAAATGAACAAAATATGGAGGAAAATTAACAAAATAAGCAATAAAATAAATTTTAAAAAAAAGAACTAATTCTGAAAGAAAAAAGGGACAACATTTTAAAAAATGCACAAAGTAATTGATAAAATTCACAAAAATAAACAAATCAGTGAAGAAAATGAAGACCATATGGAGGAAAATTAAAAACACACCTAACACTGGTCTATAAGTAAAATCTTTTACGGAATAAAACTAATGAAATGTTCCCACGTGTGTGTTACTGATAAAGAAAACTCAAGTCTTAAATACTGGTTGGATCAAGTTTCCAAGATAAGTCTGGAGTCAAAATGTGAAATTCTTCGAATGAACAAGAGAATATGTTTTAGTCCAAAGGAATATTGGTGTCAGATCTACTTTAAAACACTGTCTGCACATTATGATCCATTCACTTTACAGCTTCTTTCTAGTGGAATATTTACAAATCCATTGTATACATGTACATAAACCACCATATATGTGGATTAATATATATTAAAAACATGAACTAACCAGCACTAAAGTAATTTGTTTTCTGATTTATCTTATTAAAGTATGTAAGATTTAGTACATTTAATGTCTGAAGAAAATACTTTCTAAAAAATTGTACAGCAGTGTAATCAATGCGTGTTTTCATTCATAAAATATAAAGTATGTGAATGAATAAATAATTAACAAACTAAATACATTATTTATGAAGCTCTATACCAGAGGTGTCAAACATGTGGCCCGTGGGTCAACTTTGACCCCTGGGATAAATTTATGAAATACAAAAATGATAGTTAATATACAGATAATTTTATTTGAGGTTCCACATACAGTCAGATCAGTAAAATACTGTCATAATAACCTATAAATACTCACAACTCCACATTTTGTTCTTAGTTAATTTAAACAATTTCTTGTCATTTTCCTGTATTTTAAAGAAAACAAACTATCATTTAATTTTCTAAAATAATAAACTTGTAGAACAGTGTATTTTGATATGAAGCAAAATGACTGATTGTTAAAACTGTGTGTTAGTCTGCAGGAGGTGTACTCGAGGCCACTGAGATTCGTGTCGGACATTGTTTTCGATGACCCTTGGAGTCACCTGTTCATGTCCACTTTAGCACCGTTGAATTATGTCAAGGTACAAATCCAAATGATGTGAAAACACCTTCACAGAACCCATGGGTAACCCTAAGGCTCCAGCTACATTATTCAGTTTTTCTTCTCCATCTGTTGCAGGTGTCATCCATTCGAATGCAGGGTCTTCTACTGCTCTTCTTTTCTAAGCTGGAGCATGTTCCCTTCATCAGAGACATTCAGGCCACGTACACACGGACAGGCATATTTGGCTACTGGGTAAGAAATACAAGCGCACGCATGAAAATAAGTGCAATAAAATACCACATGTTTATGTGTCATGTTGTAAAACCTAACCACAGAATCAGTGGTTTGTAGTGGTAAAAGCACTGCTGCACATTTAACTTATAATAATGGTTTAATAGCATGGGTGTAACATTGCATATGGACGCTATGGACATGTCCATCCCAATATTTGGATGGGAAATTACATGACCTTTGGGAAACAAAAGGTTACTGTATTTTCCAGACTATAAGGCGCACTTAAAAGACTTTTAATTTCCTCCAAAAACTACAGAGCTCTTTATATATGGATTAATTCTGGTTGTGCTTCGTGACGGACTTTATTTAGACTTTTTTTCTCATGACTTTGACTTTATCAAATAATTTTGACTTTTTATCAAATGATTTTGACTTTTTATCTCAGAATTTTGACTTTTTATCTCATAATTTTGACTTTTTATCTCATAATTTTGACTTTTTATCTCATAATTTAGTCATTTTTCTAGTGATTTTGACTTCACTTAATGTGCTTTATAATCCAGCGCACCTTATATATGAAGAAGAATAAAACATTCATTGACAGTGCACCTTATAGTGACTAAATATTGTCATCAACAAACCTTTATCACGTGACAAACATTGGACCAAGCTAGACGTAAATGTGGGTCTTGTGACGATAACTATAATTAAATATATAATGCAGTTATAGATGACCAATAAAAAACATTCCTCAAATGTCTCTTAGTTTTTATTGACCAAAACAAAATGAGACATTATTACAATTCTTGTAGCCGTGTTCTTATTTATTTATCATTGTTGTCTCTCACAAAGAAGTCATCAAATTATGTCCCCACCAGTGTCAACATCATGATTACTCCCACGGTTAATGGTCCCTCTTTTCTATCTCAGGGTAACAAAGGTGGCGTGTCGATCCGTCTGTCTTTCTATGGACACATGCTTTGTTTCCTCAACTGCCACTTGGCGGCTCATATGAACTACGCCACAGAGAGAGTGGATGAGTTTGAGTACATCATGGACTCACAGATGTTTAACTGCACTAAAGCTCCAAGAATTATTGACCACAGGTGAGCAGATGCTGACATTTGACACACAAACTACACACATATGTGTGGTATGATTAGTTTAAGTGGTTTCTGGCTAAATTGCTTGTTCCTACACCGACACCTGTAAAGCTAGGTGAAGTAGCAGAGAATGAAAGGAACACAGTCAGGCTCTGAATCATTTCATAATGTTCGTATTTATTCACATGTTTTATTTAAAATACAGGAAAATGACAAGAAATTATTTAAATTAACTAAGAACAAAATGTGGAGTTGTGAGTATTTATAGGTTATTATGACAGTATTTTACTGATCTGACTGTATGTGGAACCTGAAATAAAATTATCTGTATATTAACTATCATTTTTGTATTTCATAAATTTATCCCAGGGGTCAAAGTTGACCCACGGGCCGCATGTTTGACACCGCTGGTATAGAGCTTCATAAATAATGTATTTACTTTGTCAATTATTTATTCATTCACATACTTATTTTATGAATAATGAAAACACACATTGATTACACTGTAAAGTATTTTCTTCAGACATTAAATGTACTAAATCTTACATAGTTTAATAAGATGAATCAGAAAACAAATGACTTTAGTGATGGTTATTTCATGTTTTTAATACAAATGAGGTGTGTTATTCCACATATATGGTGGTTTATGTACATGTATATAATGGATTAGTAAATATTCCACTACAAAGAACCTGTAAAGTGAATGGATCATAATGTGCAGACAGTGTTTTGAAGTAGATCTGAGACCAATATTCCTTTGGACTAAAATCTCTTGTTTATTCTAAGAATTTCACATTTTGACTCCAGACTTGAAACTTGATCCAACCAGCATTTAAGACTCGACTTTTCTTTGTCAGTAACACACATGTGGGAACATTTCATTAGTTTTATTCCGAAAGCATTTTACTTGTAGACCAGTGTTAGTTCTGTTTTTAATTTTCCTCCATATGGTCTTCATTTTCTTCACTGATTTGTTTATTTTTGTGAATTTTCTGGATTACTTTGTGCATTTTTAAAAATGTTGTCTCTTTTCTTTCAGAATTTGTTCTTTTTTAGTTTATTTTATTGCTTATTTTGTTAATTTTCCTCCAGATTTTGTTCATTTTCCGGGTATAGACCAATGTTACTACATCATATTAAGTAAAAAAAATGTTTTATTAGACAATGTATAAAGCTATTGTCTTGTTACTTATAAGAATTTCACATTTTGACCCCAGACTTATCTTGGAAACGTAATAATAATAATGGATTAGATTTCTATAGCGCTTTTCAAGGCACCCAAAGCGCTTTACATTATTGATCCATTATTCATTCACTCTCACATGCTCCCTCTGGTAGTGGTAAACTACAGAGCGAGAATCGAACTGCCAACCCTTCGGTTAATGGACAACCCGCTCTCCCAACTGAGCCATGGCGATCCAACCAACATTTAAGACTTGACTTTTCTTTATCATTAACACACACATAGTAACATTTCATTAGTTTTATTCCAGAAGCATTTTACTTATAGACCAGTGTCATTGATGTATCAGTTTCTTTCTGTTCCTCTCTTGTTACAGGCTAGTGTTTTGGTTTGGTGACCTCAACTTCCGTATTCAGGACCACGGCATGCACTTTGTCCGCTCCTGCATAAACAATGAAACCTACAACCTGCTTTGGAGCCACGATCAGGTTTGACATCGACGCAGTACCAGGCCAGCTGCTCCCAGAGCCAGAATAATTCACTCTAGTTAATATGACAGAATGACATGACAATGCGTAAACAGGTTAATATTAGACACAGTTTGTTTGTATGATAGTAACGTTATGGTATGTTTGTGTCCTCCTCAGTTGACCATGATGAAGAAGAAGGAACAGATGCTGCAGGAGTTTGACGAGGGGCCTCTGGACTTTAAGCCCACGTACAAGTTTGACTTAAACTCTGACACTTACGACAGCAGGTAATCTTTCTCACACAATCATAATCAGATCTTTAAAATCTTAGTTTTAAAATGATTTAAATTTTCAGACCTCTTCTCAAAGTAGAAATGATTAACTACCTATTCTACACATCTTTTCAATTTCACAGGCTCTACAGGACATGGTTTGGCTTTAAGTAAGAGTTTAAATATCTACGTCACTTATCACACACCTTTAATGTTGCGTAACTCTACTCTACATGACACGCTGTATTGACCAACATTGTCCTGCTTCTTTTATTCCTCATGGTAACATTTGCAGTAGTTTTGAAAAGGCTCGATGAAGGTGATGATGCCCTTTGTCTATAACATACACTACTGCAAAGTGAACAAACAGAACCAACCATTTCTACAAATTAAGACTGAGATTCTTGTCCAGAACTCAGAGGCCTGTTTGTTTCGGGAGTCAATACTGTTGCCATTAAAGTACCACTGTGGAATTTTTATTTTATTTTATTTTTTTCATGATGGTAGCATCATGATACATGAAAGCAGTGACAGTGTGAAAAGGTTAGAAGAAGAAAAATAAGAAAGCAAACATTGATATTTACAATTGAGGCTTAAAATGTGCAGAATATTGGATTTTTCCATATTAAGCTTCACTAGCATTTGAAAACGTATAGACTACCAAATGTGAAGACAGTAAAATAATTAGGGGCTCAGTTGGTAGAGCAGGTCGTCCATTAACCAAAGGGTTGACGGTTCGATTCTGTTCTAGTCAGTCTGTTGTGTCCTTGGGCAAGACACTTCACCCTCCTTGCCTCCAGTGTCACTCACACTGGTGTATGAATGAGTATGAATGTTGGGTGGTGGTCAGAGGGGCCATAGGCGCGAAATGGCTGCCACGCTTCCAGCATTAGTATGTTGATTCGGTCCAGCTGCTGCAACATAATTATCACAAAAATAAATTTAATTAAAATGGCAAGCAGTCTCAAAGGCCTTCGCTGTCCCTCGCGACCACCTCCCCTGGCGCCCTCCTCCTCACGTGACGTCCGAGTCAAATTTGAACCAAATCTGTGTTTGTATGCCCGATCTTATGCCATTTTAGTAAAGGCAAATTTGTAGGGGGCGCTATAGAGCAAAATCACAATTTCTATTGCTAAACGTGTGTAGGACCAAGAGATAGACGTCTGAGTCAAATTTCAGCCAAATTTGTGTTCGTATGTCCAATTTAATTCCATTTTACTAACAGTGTATTTGGCAAATCTGAAGGGGGCGCTATAGTACAAAATAACAATTTCGTATGGGAAACGGGTGTAGAGCTGGGAAACAAACATCGGAGTTAAAATTTTATTTTAATAAAAGTACATTTCTAGGGGGCGCTATAGTACAAAATCAGAATATCTTTAACTAAATGGATGTAGACCTGGAAGATAGACGTCTGTGTCAAATTTCAGCCAAATCGTTGTTCGTATGCCTGAGCTGAAGCAATTTATGTAGTGGAAATTGTTCCCAAAAACTTTGCACATTTTGCGACGTTGTAGCACAAAAACTATGCAACTTTTTCCAAAAATTTGAATAACTTTTGATGTCCCACTGGTCTAGATCGTGTTCACCAAGTTTGAGCTCATTGGACCCAACGGCCAAGGAGGAGTTCGTTATAATACAAGGACAGCGAAAACCATGACTCAACATGTTTGAAATTTCAATCCAAGATGGCGGACTTCCTGTTGGTTTATGGGCGTGGCCATCATAAGGTTTTTTTGTTCGTCATCATATAATGAACACGTGTACTTATTTTCATAGCTCTAACTTCACTGGCCTAATACAAACTATTGTCACTATTCTAGGGGGCGCTGTAGACACATTTATTTACCGACTTTTACGAAACCTATATATACTTTACATTTTTCACACTTCTGAAGGGCGCGCAAAATTTGGTGAGTTTTCATGCATGTTCAGGGGGTCAAAGTAGAGCTCAAAGGGCTGGCGTCATTGTGATCACAGCAGACTCAATAGGACTTGCGCCGTACGTGGTCCACAACGAAGGCCTAATTATGTTAGGTAGTTAAAAAAAAAAAACTCCACAGGATTCCTTTAAATGGCAGACAATGAGTGGCTCATACTACTGTAGGTTATTAACCCGCATTTAACCTCTACCATGTAATATTATCCTGCTTCTGTTTATGTCAAAGCTGGTAAGTAACGTCTCCCTGAACAGCTGCCACATCATAGCTAACATGCATGGGCAGAAATAGACTGTTAACACCACAAGCTCTGAATATGGTTATAGCAATATATGTGTGTGTGTGTGTTTAAGATTATAACCCTAACCCTTCTGATCAGTATAAAAGATAGTAAATGTTCCCAAATACTTATATGTTTTCAAACATAGTCATCAGCAGAGTTGTCAAAAGTACTTCTATTCTCTACTTAACACTTTAACACGTTAGACTTTAACAGTTCCAGTCAAAAATGTATAAAATAACTAACAAAATGGACAATAACAACCAAAAATGTGTAATAAACCAACAAAATAATAAGTATCATTAATCAAATAAGACACAAATGGCACAAAAGTGAAGAAAAGTAATTAAATAAAATATTTAATGTAGAAACAAAATGAACAAAAACTAATAAATATTTACAAAATAATAACTTGCCTTGGGTAAAATAAGCTAAAATGATGTATGTATAAATAAATAATATTGTAATTTGGTTCCTGTAGTTTTAGTTTTGTTTCTACATTAGTTGCTTTTTGACACCTGTTTATTTCCATATGTCAGGTCCATAAACAAAACACAGTAAAATCACAGTGAAAAACAAAAATTTCTTTCTGAATATTGAAATTAAAGCATCCTTTCAGAACGTGTCATCGCTGAGGCATCAGGGGTTAAAGGGTTAAATAGAAGTACAGCTACTTGGGTGAAAAATACTCTGGTAAAAGTAGAAGTACTGATTCAACTCCTTTACTTAAGCAAAAATAATGATAAAAAAAGTACAATTTGTCAATTGTAATGAAGTAAAAAAAAAAAAAAGGTAAAAAGTAAAATTCAAGTTTTTTTTTTTGCCATGATTGAAATAAGAAAAATCAAAAGTATCCAAAAAAACCATCTAAAAGTGAGTTAATGTGTAGATAATGTGTTTGATCAGGTCACAGTACGCAGTTTAGTGGGTATGGGGAGGGAATGTAGGAGAAATCGGGGGGGGGGGTGGGGGGGGTGGGGGGGGTGGAGGGGGGTCACAATTGAGCTTAAAAAAAAAAGTAATCATTAGCAGACAGAAGTCATAAATATGAGATTAAAAAATGCATAATTATGAGATTAAAAAAAGTCAAATATGAGATAAGAAATACATAATTATGAGAGAGTCGAAATTATGAGAGTAAAAATTCACAATCACAAGATAAAAGTCATAATTATAATATATAAAGTCCGTTTCTCCTCCACTGAAGTGAAGTGTCACATCTGTTTAGTTTTGAAAAAGTAACCAGTTTATTCTGAGAATGTAATGAGAATAAAGTACAAATATTTATGAACAAATGCAGAGAATAAAAGTCAAATGTTTCCAGAAAAATAAATACTCAAGTAAAGTACAGATACATAAAAAAATGTACTTAAGTAAAGTTCCCACCTGTGCTGGACAGTCAGATAAAGTCCAAGATGAATTTGGATGTTTAGGCCCCACGCTATGTTAGAGATTTTCTCAAACTGTTCAAATATCATCTGTACCCTCTGTGACAGATCATAACCAACCTTCTTAAATAAACCTTCAGAGCTGCACAGAGAAAAGCTTGTGTGTATCTTCCAGTGAAGCATTTGTCTTGATCTCTGTTAATATTCATCACATATAAAATTAGAAACATAACACTTGAAGCAGAGTGGGAAATGCATCAGTGTATGTATTATTTAAATAGAATAAAAAGAAAGAAAACCAAATATTACTGGTAATCTTAGAGCAGGGGTCTCAAACTCATTCCTTTCAGGGGCCACATTCAGCCCAATTTAATGTCCAGTGGGCCGAACCAGTAGAATAATAGCATATTAACCTAGAAAAAAATTACAATTCAAAATTGTTGTGTTTGTTTTAGTGCAAACAAACCCTATAAACTTATGAGCTTGTTTTACAAAAACTATCCAACAAAAAATTTGTGAATAACCTGAAAAAAAAACTGAAATATCTCAAGAAAAATACATGCAATGTATCATTTACACATGTTCATTATGGATCAGATCTACTACAAAGACACTTAACTGTTAAAATTGTGCTTAATTTTCTTTAGAAATTTCAGTTTGTTCATGTTTTTCACATTTTATTGTTACAGGATAGTTCGTAAGTGTAAATATTTTCCCAATTTAATGTTATTTTTAACACTATAAGAAAGACAGAAATTTGAATTTGTCATTATTTATAGGCATAATCTACATTATTGTCACATCAAAATCAAGAAGAAAACATGGAGTCATTCTTTTAATATGTTATTCTGTTATAATTTGACTGTAGACCATATTGGTCTGAATGTGGAACCTGAACTAAAATCAGTTCCACAGCTTTGACTATATATCATTTTTGCACTTTACAAATTCATCCTGGGGGCCGCATTGGAACCTTTGCTGGGCCGCATTTGGCCCCCGGGCCGCATGTTTGAGACCCCTGTCTTAGAGCAATTTGAATATGGAAAATAAAAATCTATTAGAATTTTGCAGGATTTTTAACAGATGTTTTTATGGTTATTATGTGAATTAATTTTCACAAATGAACCTAGTTAGAGGATGTTTATGTCATATGATTTGTCATGATGTTATTTCAATTTGTTTTCACGACACTTTGCATCAAAGCATCTTGAATCTGTGTATAAAGAGTAAAACTAATCCCTTGCCTCCGCTTTAATTCTCTTTCTTACGCCACCGGTCCAGCGGTAAGAAGCGAAAACCCGCCTGGACCGACAGGATTCTGTGGCGGCTCCAGCCCAAAGCCCCGCCCCCAGATGAGGATGGGAGTTCACAGGAGCCAGAGGTGGATGAACACCTGGAAAAGGAGTTCCCTCTGAAGATCAAGCAGGACTTATACACCAGCAGGATGGAGTACAGCATCAGTGACCACAAGCCTGTCATCGGTATCTTCAGCCTGGAGGTGAAAGTTCACTTGGTTTTCATTTTGTCCAAAGGTCTTTATTGATTTATACCAGTGCTTCTCATCCAGTCCTCGTGTCCTGCATGTTTTAGATTTGTCCCTCTGCTATCACACCTACGTTCAATTAATGATCAGCTCTTCAGAAGCTCGATAATGATGTAATGGCTTCCTCCAAGTGTGATGTAAGAGAGAGATTTTTTTTATATTGATTAGAAGAAATAATTACATTTTTAAAAAATAATTTATTTAGTATTTATTCTAATTTTTTTTAACATTTTAAAAAACATTTTATTATTTTTTTGTTAAAAAAAAAGAGGGAGATGTTTTTTGTCATATTTTTTTCTTGTTTTATTTAAAAACTATTTGTTTTATTTCATTAATTAAAAAATAATAATTTAAAATATTTGTATTCATTTAAATATTTTTTTATTTGACTGGGTTTTTTTGTTATTTAAAAAACTTTTTAAAATTTTTTTTAATTTAATTTGTATTTATTCAATTACAAAAATTGAATTTATTTTTATTAATTATTTATTTATAATAAAAATAAAAAGAAGAAGAAAAGGGAGATATCTAAAACATGCAGGACATTGGGCCATGAGGACCGGATTTTAGAAACACTGATTTATACCAAGATAAGTGACAAATGTGACGGGGAGGCGTTATATCTGAAAAGACTGAGGACGGACTCTCACACATGTTCTCATGTCTTTGAAACTTTATGACAGAGTTTTGTCCTTTATGAACTTCACCAAGTGTTTTGTTTTCGAAGAAGCGAGACAGTCAGTACGTTCACATGCACTTAGAGAAGTTCACATTGTTGCCTTAGTCCAAAAATTTTAAAATCAATCTGAGAATTTAAAGGAAGTGAATACTTGATAGAACAGGGGTGATTTTGGAAAGTAATGCAGTGAATTATGATGTTCTGAACATTGATAAGTACTTTCCTTTTGTCTGTGCATTGTCTTTATTCCTCACACAGGAGGGAAATACCTGGAAGTGAAACATCCCATTTCCCAATTCAGTACGAGCTGTCAGAACTTTATCACTCAGTGTTTTTTAACGGCCCTAAAATATATCTACAAAGAAGAACCTAAGAATATTTTAGTAAAAAAAAAAAAAAACAGCAGAAAATTTAAACAGGGGTACCCCAACTTTTCTTAAAGAGGGCCAGATCTGATAATGAGCAGATTACTGGGGGTCAGTGAAACATTTTAAACAGTAAAACTTACATATAAATACACTGTTTTATCTTCATTGTTACGATATTTTTTTTTTAAATGGCAATGTACAGTATCAGTATCATAGTATTTATTTGCAAAGAGACCAAAAAGGGCGACTCATGGAAGCTACTGCAAGCTTATTAGGAGGGGGCCCAGGACAAAACATTTAAAATACTAAACTAAACATATACACACATATATATATATATATACTTACATACATAAATATAAAACATAGATAAGTACATGAATTCATTCATACTTGTAAATATGAACACAGTAGACGAGTCAGGTGTAAACAAATAAAAACTAAAAATTGTATTCAGAGAATGCCTAATCTCTCTATTGTAGTAGAATATGTAGGTTTCATTTAATATGTAGGTTTCATTTTGCCGAAGATTAAAATAACACTATAATTGTGAACAAGTATTCAGAGAATGCCTAATCTCGCCCTTATTTTGTGCCAATCTCAAGTTTCTATGACAACCCGTTCTTGAATTGGAGCCAATTTATTTATTTATTTATTTATTTATTTATTTATTTATTTATTTATTTATTTATTTATTTCAGATCCCCATTAGTTACTGCCTCAGCAGCAACTATTCTTTCTGGGGTCCGACTGTACAAAACTCATTGAACAACAACTAAAATAATAATAATAATAATAACAACAATAATTATAATAATAAAAGTTAATAACAAAATACATTAAAAAATAACATTTAAAGAAAGAAAAAAATAAAAGCAAAAAAAAAAAATGACAATAAACAAAAACAATAAACAAGACTAACTATCCTAAATAAAAACAAATAAACAATCAAACTAATGAAAATGTGGAGCCAATAATGTGATTTTGACCTGGAGCTTTTGTGTGTGTGTGTGTGTGTGTGTGTGTGTGTGTGTGTGTGTGTGTGTGTGTGTGAAATTTGACACCATAAGGGGGTAAAAAAAATGACATCCCATTCGGCTCCTGTGGTTCATTTTAAAGAGCCGTTCAAAAGAATGGGTTCGTTGTCGAACATCACAACACTAATCAGACTTTGGGGATACCTTTCTAAATGAATGTACTGGTTTTCTCTCTACGCTGCTCTGTCCATCCAGCTGGTGAAGATGTATGAGACCCCTCTGGTGCGTTTACGTCCAGAGGGCGACTGGAGCGCTGACATCGATGCCATGGTGGTCTACAGCCCCCTACAGCCCTTCCCCTCCAGCTCATGGGACTGGATCGGCCTCTATACGGTTTGTTTACCACCGGCCACAGGTGATGAATGAATCTGAATGACGTATTTGTGCGAGTCTTGAACGTGTGTTTGGAATGTAGGTGGGATTCACCAGTATGTCAGACTATATCACCTATACCTGGGTCAAAGATGATGAAGTGGCCTTTAATGAGGAGCTCATACAGGTAATACGTCTTTATCATCTCACCTCATTCATTAGGATGGAAGGAGATGATGTTAATACTACTGTAAATGTGCCTTTTTTTTTAGGTATATGTTAGTAAAGAGGAGATTCCTGTGCGTGGAGGAGAGTGTGTGCTGTGCTACTACAGTAGTGCTCTGCAGTGCATCATTGGAGTCAGTGAACCATTCAGAGTGAGTGATATACAAATAATAATAATAATAATAATAATACATTGTATTTGTATAGCGCTTTTCATGGCACCCAAAGACGCTTTACATGCAGTAAAAACAGAACAACAACAATGTCCAACGACAATGACAAACAAACACTAGCAAACAGAGCAATCACAGAATAAAAAGTAATCAAACATTAAAAGCGATCTTGAATAAATGAGTTTTTTAAAAGGAATTTAAAAGTGTTGAGGCCGGAACAGTGATGGATGGTTTGGGGGGAGTGAGTTCCAGAGGTTTTGGGGCAGCGACAGAAAAGGCTCGACACTGCTCATACTGGGGGACGGGGTCTGGGGTGGGGTCACTCATAATGGGGGACGGGGTCTGGGGTGGAGGGGTCACTCATACTGGGGGACTGGGTCTGGGGGACGGGTCACTCATACTGGGGGACGGGGTCTGGGAGGGGTCAATCATACTGGGGGACGGGGTCTGGGGGGGTCACTCATACTGGGGGTTTGGGAGGGGGGTAACTCATACTGGGCGTCTGGGGTTGGGACACTCATACTGGGGGATGGGGTCTGGGGGGAGGGGTCACTCATACTGGGGGACTGGGTCTGGGGTGGGGACACTCATACTGGGGGATGGGGTCTGGGGGGAGGGGTCACTCATACTGAGGGACGGGGTCTGGGGGAAGGTCACTCATACTGGGGGTCTGGGAGGGGGGTCACTCATACTGGGGGACGGGGTCTGGGGGTGTCACTTATACTGGGGGACGGGGTCTTGGGGACGGGTCACTCATACTGGGGGACGGGGTCTGGGAGGGGTCACTCATACTGGGGGACTGGGTCTGGGGGACGGGTCACTCATACTGGGGGACGGGGTCTGGGGGTGTCACTCATACTGGGGGACGGGGTCTTGGGGACGGGTCACTCATACTGGGGGACGGGGTCTGGCGGGGTCACTCATACTGGGGGACGGGGTCTGGGGGACGGGTCACTCATACTGGGGGATGGGGTCTGGGGGGGGGTCACTCATACTGGGGGACGGGGTCTGGGGGCAGGTCACTCATACTGGGGGATGGGGTCTGGGGACGGGGGTCACTCATACAGGGGACTGGGTCTGGGACGGGGGTCACTCATACTGGGGGACTGGGTCTGGGGGGTTAATGTGGTGAGGAGCAGTGACAGGTGTGTTTGAGGATGGCTGTAAAGGAGTTTTTTAAGGTGGATCCAGGGACAACAGATTCCAGTGTCAGTGTTTCCTGTCAACAGCAGCAGTTTTCTCCTTTATGGAAGTTGGAACATTCCTGGAAATGCTAGTTTTACTTTTGTCCAAACCTAAGATGACCAGTGTGACGTTTGCTCCTTTGTTTTCCAGGTGCATGAGTCTAAGGTGGCCGTTGAGGAAGGCCTGGTGCCGGAGAAGATCAATGGACTGGACAGAACCGCAGCAGGTGACGACGTACAGAACTGAACGGCGTATGGACGGTACCTGCACTGGGACGTGGACTTGGATTATTGTGGACCAGAGCAAAGGTTGTAATAACTGATGCCAGTGCTTCTTAACCTGTCACTAAAAGAGCAGATTAGGGAACACGGCCCATTCTTAAATAACAGCTCTTGATTTACTTACGTCTCTACGGTGGAATGGCTGCCGTTTAGAACCACATTTTCCTTCCAGGTGGAAACAGAGTCGACTAAAATGACAGGAATTACTCAAACATTTTACTTGTATGGGGGAGAAAAGTAACGGCCATCAGAAATGGGAATAGCTACATGACTCATTTTACCGGACGTATGATAGAATAGACTAGAGGTGTCAAACATGCGGCCCGGGGGCCAAATCCGGCCCTCCATAGGGTCTGGTGAGCCGCATTTTGTAATAAACGTCCAAAATGTAAAAACTTTTTTTTTATTTCATTTTGTAATAAACTGCCACAACGCATTTTGTAATACATCTTGCCCCATTTCTATTTTCCAAAATATATTCGTAATTTCAAATTGTTTTATGACCAGCCAAGACATAAACCACTTGGAATGTTTCCCAAACTGCTCCTTGAGTTTTAATGCCACACCAACAAAGCACCTGCTGCTGCAATATGTAAAAACGTATTATGTAATGCGACGAAATGTATTACAAAATGCATTGGGGCAGTTTATTCCAAAATGAAATGAAAAAAGTTATTACATTTTGGACGTTTATTACAAAATGCAACGGCTCAACAGGGTCCAGTCTGGCCCCTGGGATGAATTTGGTAAATGCAAAAATGACACTGAAGATATAAATCGTTTTAGTTCAGGTTCCACACACAGACCAGTTCAATCTGCAGTGGGTCAGATCAGTAAAATGCTCTCATAATAATGTAAAAAAAACAACTCCAAATGTTCATGTCATTTTATTGTATTTAGCCTAAAAGGATCAGTTCACAAAAATACAAGTAACCTGAACGAATATGAACATTTCTACTGTGATCTGTGAGTTGTAGTTTACACGTGTAAAATGATAACATGAAACATAATATTGTTAAAAATGCAAATAGTTTTTCTTAAGAAATGTCAGTTTGTTCATGTTGTTCACATTGTATATTCAAAATCTTGAATTGTTTTCACTCTAAAACATAGAGGAAAGTTTGGAGTTGATACATATTATTATGTTCAATGTTATTATTTCACTGGTCTGTCCCTCTGCAGATCAAATGTGTCTTAATGTGTCCCCTGAACTGAAATGGAACAGAGCAAAGAGTGAACGTGAAGTAATGACATGTGACTGAATGGTTTGACTGAAATGTGTTGTGACAGAAGCAGGTGATAAGAGTTGAAAGATACAGGACCCCCAATTTAGGACCACATTAATCGATGCAATATTTAATATGTACTTGTTTTTTTGTTTTTTGTTTTTATGCTGAAATTAGTTTAACCGCGGCCTGGCTGTGGCTGGAAAAATGCTGGATCGCTGATTATTTAAGTGAAGTGTCCGTCTCACTTCACCTGACTACTCTAAATTAAAAAGGGAATCAGAGTTAACACATTTATTTACAAAGAATGAGTTAAATTGCAGTGAAAAGTGACCTTGGTTAAGACACATAGACCCAAACAGCCACTGGAAACCAACGTCATCTACTGATGTCAAATGTTTTAACATCCATTCAACCACTAATCCTATAGATACAGGTCAATTCTGCAGGTACAGTGCAGTTTCTCATCTTACCCTGGTTGTCAGATAATGACAGAGGCTCCACAGTGGATGTGGAAACACCTTCATCATCTCCAACAAGTAAAACCCATTTTAGTTTGACTAATGACAGTGGTTGGAGATGCTTGTTTTTATGGTCAATAGTTGATAGTTTTGCTGAAAAAGTAACTTTTTCTTAGTTTTTTCCTCTGTTTTTGATATAACTAACTTCACTCAGAGCTTTTATGAACATTCACATGTACAGTAAATATAGAAAAGTACCCGATATTCACTGACAAATGCTTAATACAGAGGATATTATAATAAATGGTGATAAGTCACTTAAAGGTGGGATCTGAGATGTGTTCCTGGGCCATTTTTTCCCCCATATTGTTTAAAATCCCCTTCACATCCTGATTACAATCAATTAATTCAATGGTCTAAAACAACAATTAAAATATATATTCACCTGTGGAACGAACAGGCGTTCTGAGATCCCACTTAAAATGGTTGATGAATAATTGTCAATCAAATGATGAATGATATGTCAATCAAACTCAACTGTCATTTGCCCCTCCCCCATCTGCACATACTGCTTCTTTATGAACCAGAAGGGGGAGGGACAAATGACTGTTGAGTTTGATTGACATTTCACCATTTAGTCATTTTAAATGGGACCTGAAAATGATAAGACAGTTTTTTTTCAGTCCTTTTCATTCCAGAGGTAACTATTAGGGCTGTCAAATTAATAAACACATAAAAATAAACATAAAATACAAATGTATACAAATAAATAAATATAATAATTGCAGGACCTACAATGTGACTATTTGCACACGTACACTGAAAAAAAGTAAAACTTTGAATCAACTTAAAAATTCTTCTTCAATAGGTCACACATAAAAACATCTAATGGAGTTAAATTAATTAATTAAATTACATTAAAATAACTCTGACCCTATGAAATTCCATTTGGTTCACTCAAATAGAATTTTTTTGTGTGACCATAAAAAGTCAAAATCATGAGATAAATAGTGAAAATTGTGTGAAAAAAGTACAAATTTTATGAGATAAATAGTCAAAATTATGAGATAAAAAGTCAAAATTATGAGATAAAACGTCAAAATTATGAGATGAAACGTCAAAATTATGACATAAATAGTCAAAATTATGACATAAAAAGTCAAAATTATGAGATAAAAAGTCAAAATTGTGTGAAAACAGTTAAAATTACGAGATAAAAAGTCAAAATTATGAGATAAAACGTCAAAATTATGAGATAAAACGTCAAAATTATGAGATAAAACGTCAAAATTATGAGATAAAACGTCAAAATTATGAGATGAAACGTCAAAATTATGAGATAAAACGTCAAAATTATGAGATGAAACGTCAAAATTATGACATAAATAGTCAAAATTATGACATAAAAAGTCAAAATTATGAGATAAAAAGTCAAAATTGTGTGAAAACAGTTAAAATTATGAGATAAATAGTCAAAATTATGAGATAAAAAGTCAAAATTATGATAAATAGTAAAAAATTATGAGATAAAACGTCAAAATTGAATAAGATTTTTTTAAGTTAATTCAATATTTAACTTTTTTCAGTGTTCATTGCTGTGTTGATGCTCAAACCATATATTGTGCAGCTCTAGTCCAGTAGTTTTTGCGTAAAGCTGCTGACAGACAGACAGACAGACAGACAGACAGACAGACAGACAGACAGACAAACTGAATCAAAAACAATCCCCCTCTCCTCTTCGGGGGATGGGTTGAACACATCCCAGAGCCCACCTTTAAGAACACTTATTATTTAGGTAAATAGTCTAATGATTAATCTTCATTTGTACACTCATCATAGACGTACTGTATGAATAAATAGATGGTGGAATTTATATTATATTATATTATTTGTTGCAATTGCACTGTTGTAAGAAGAACAAGGTAGTAAAATGAGTGGAAAACTGAAACATAAATGAAATATCCTCTGTTTCCATGTGTTCATTCCAGTCTTACTTGACGCTTTAAGATGAAAAAAGCCCAATTAAGACCTTTGACAAATGACTTCATGCTGAAATACTTAAAACGTTTTATTCTGCGTACTGTCCTGAAAACCGAGTAACATTGCTGTAGCGTGATAGCTGGATTTATATATGGATTTTATCATTTTATGTGTAATTTAAAATGTTGTTAGGACTCACAGAGCGTCTAACCACAGTGGTGCGAATGAGCTGCTATAGGAACGTTGAGGTTTGATTTCACCTCACAGTATTTTAAGTGGACAAATGCTGACATTACATGTTCTCTGTGGAGTTTATGCGTCTCACTTTGTTAATTATTCCCTTTAATTTGGTGTCACAGTGACGGGAACGTGAGGCTGAATGTGTTGGAAAACGCGTAAGTGTTGTCGGCGTTCATGACGGCGATATGTGATGGTCGTCATTTTGTTGTGATTGTGTGTGAAGTCGTCTAATGCGATCGCTTTTAAGCTGTGGATTCAGCAAGTGCCTTTGAAATGAATGTTGCTTTAAATTTAATGTACTGTATTCTGCTGCTCACATTTGATACCGTGCGTATCAATGTTAATGGGATTATTTATCGAAAACAAAGCATGATTTTCAAGGCCTCTTCTCGTTTTGGTGATTTTAAATACAAATACAAACCCTCTGCTACGTGGAAATAATCCAGCGTATGTCGTTAATGTCTGGAATTTACGTCTCTCTATTTTCACACCAGAGCGACTAAACACACCAACTGTACTATGACGGAACACCAATGAATTTGTAGCTTTGCACTTTCAAATATTAAATGAATTTCACTTTATTATTTTTTTTGTGGTGTTTTTGTTCATTGACTGGAGTTTTTATCGTGCTCAGTGGGATCCAATATAAAGTTTTCGGACAGAATTTGGCTGCTGACATTTGTATATTTGAAGGATTATGTAAAAAAAGCCAAAATAATTTTAAGTATGTAGAAGAACAGATACTACATGTGATTTTTTTTTTACATTTTATTTTTTAATAATTACAAAGTAGCTGGAGTGAATTAACATAATCATGCCGGCAGCGAAGAATATATGTGTCATTATCATGAAATATGTACATCATCGTGACTAGACCGGGAGCATAAAGCACAATGATAAGAATAATGTAAAAGAATGAACTGTTCCCATGTTAGAGGAATGATCAAAAGTGTAATCCACTTTCCAGTGACTTTATTTGGAATTAACTTTAATTCAGAATAATGATTTTCAACTGGAATTAGGTGTTTATATGGTCATCTTAAAGAGGAATTCACCTTTATTCTGAATTAAAACAGGAATTTTTCTATCATGTAAACGGGCTCAATGTTGAAATGTTGATACTAATCCCATTATTAAAAACTATTAAATACACATCGGTAAGAAAACGTGGTAATACTGATCTCTCTTTACAGTTTGACTGAGAAAAGACTTCAGTGATGTCACTTCCTGGTGCTGAGGAAGTTGGACTGAACCATTATTTTTTTAAAAAGGGACACAGCTTTAACACCTTCCCATGAACCCCTCCTTCTTCAGATGTTGTCTTTGTCTCTGGAAGCTCCCATTGTTTGTTCCTATTCTAATCATCTCAACCCCACTGGGCCGAGGCTCATCCCAAACTGGGCCGAGGCTCATCCCAAACTGGGCCGAGGCTCATCCCAAACTGGGCCGAGGCTCATCCCAAACTGGGCCGACCTGCATTTGGAGCACAGGCTTAAACTCCCAACAATGTTATATTTTATATGAAACATTACTTTAACATTTATATCTCTGGTATTATTGTATATTGGGAAATTAAAGAAGAGTACTAATACTTGACATACACTGTTGTACTCTTACATACATTGATGAAAACTGTATTTCTGTACTATATCAGATAAGATATACCAGACATTAGTCATGTTATGAATTATAAAGTTTGTGTTCTAGGGTTAAATAAAATTGTCTCACATCTCAGGTGTTGTATGGAAGCACAAACCTGCAACACATTATTAGTATTTTCCATTTATCATTTATTCAAAGTACATTTTTGTTATAAACTTGAGTAACATTTTGAGTTTAGTGTTAAGAACCATCACTTTTTAATGCAAACACAAATCTAAATAAAAAAAAAAAAAGGATCAATTCAACCACATTTCTAAAGAAAACAAATACTTAAATGACTTTTCAATGACCACAATCTGAATCTTCTGTAAAAATCTAACAATTGAACCACTTTTCTGAAGTAAACTAACATTTAAATGACTTTTCAATGACCAAAATCTGAATCTTCTGTCCTTTTCACTTACAATAACCTGATTCAACTTGTGTAAATCAATATTCTGAGATGCTCCGTCGGTCATTTCAAGTGAATATGAATCTGGCACTTCACCTGAAACCACACAGAGAGAAACAATGAAACACAACTGTCACAACTGAGTCTTTTCACCAGCACATGGTCAGATCTTCTTTACCTTATGCCAGCGTAGTGTGAGCAGAGGCAGGGCCAGCTGGCAGTGGGGGCAGGTACTGATCTCATTGGGGTCTCCTCTGTCATTCCTGCTCAGGTGGTCTGAGAGGGAGGGGAGTGTGTGGGTACTGCTAGGGTTAGGAACTGAGGAACCTTCATCATCCTCTGAATCTGAGTCATCAAGGTTCCACCCAGATAGAGGAAGACAGTCCAGCTTTTTCAGGGAATATAGAAAATGTGTTACACTGGTCGAACAAAACATTACAATTTAGATAAAAAGTCATCATTATGAGATTAAAAAACAACATAATTATGAGATAAAAAGTCAAGTATGAGATAAGAAATGCATAACTATGAGAAAAAGAGTCAAAATTCTGATATAAAATGCCACAATCATGAGATAAAAGTCATAATTAGAATATATAAAGTCACAGTTTCTCTCAACTGGTTTTCCCCTGAAGTGACTTATTTTTCATACTGACACATTTGTTTAGTTTGAAAAAGTAATGAATCTATTCTGAGAATAAGGAGTATAAAGTACAAATATTTATATAAATGTAAGGAGTATAAAGTACAGATATTTATATAAATGTAAGGAGTATAAAGTACAGATATTTATATAAATGTAAGGAGTATAAAGTACAGATATTTATATAAATGTAAGGAGTATAAAGTACAGATATTTATATAAATATAAAGAGTATAAAGTACAGATATTTATATAAATATAAAGAGTATAAAGTACAGATATTTATATAAATATAAAGAGTATAAAGTACAGATATTTATATAAATATAAAGAGTATAAAGTACAGATATTTATATAAATGTAAGGAGTATAAAGTACAGATATTTATATAAATATAAAGAGTATAAAGTACAGATATTTATATAAATATAAAGAGTATAAAGTACAGATATTTATATAAATGTAAGGAGTATAAAGTACAGATATTTATATAAATATAAAGAGTATAAAGTACAGATATTTATATAAATGTAAGGAGTATAAAGTACAGATATTTATATAAATATAAAGAGTATAAAGTACAGATATTTATATAAATATAAAGAGTACAAAGTACAGATATTTATATAAATGTAAGGAGTATAAAGTACAGATATTTATATAAATATAAAGAGTATAAAGTACAGATATTTATATAAATATAAAGAGTATAAAGTACAGATATTTATATAAATATAAAGAGTATAAAGTACAGATATTTATATAAATATAAAGAGTATAAAGTACAGATATTTATATAAATGTAAGGAGTATAAAGTACAGATATTTATATAAATATAAGGAGTATAAAGTACAGATATTTATATAAATATAAGAAGTATAAAGTACAGATATTTATATAAATGTAAGGAGTATAAAGTACAGATATTTATGAACAAATGTAGGGAAGAAAAATAAAAAGTTTCCAGAAAAAGTAAATACTCAAGTAAATTAAAGATACTTATAAAATCTACTTAAGTGCAATAATGCAGTACTTCTACACTATGTAGAAGTACTTCCCGTCTCTGGACCATTGTAATTTACAATGACTACTTTTGCTTTAACCCTTTCATGCATATATCGATCACTACAGTGGACAGTTCTATTATATATTACCTTTACTGTAACTTTGCTCTTGTTGATAATCAAAATAATAATAATTTTTAAAATATATATTATCTCCATGAAGTAATGACTAGTATTAGAGTTCGTTAAAATGTCAAAAAATATCAGAATAGCTGAATAAATATTTATAATTAAATTTCTGATGTTGGGTTTTATTATTTATATTTATTTACTGTGAATAAGAGTTTTAAGTGTTTCTCTAATATTTAATATTCTTTGCTGTGTGTATATATATATATATATATATATATATATATATATATATATATATATATATATATATATATATATTATGCTAATTCTCTTTCTGTTCCCGTTGCAATACTGAAATTTCCCCATTGTGGGACGACTAAAGTGTACCTTATCTTATCTTAAATACATGTTTCTTTATAATTCCAGGAAAAATATGTTAATATAAAAAGATTTCAATCACATTGTGTTTTTCAGCTTAAAGACGAATAAAAACACTCAGGAAAGAAATATTGACTAAGGTTGTCATAGTTCATTCACATTCTCCACCAGAAGGACAAGTGAACAGAGTATGAAGAGGGACAACTACATATATTAGGACAATATAAATAAATAAATAAATAAATAAATATGGGTACCTCATGTTGCTCTATATCCTCAAGTGGAAATATCTTGGAACATGTGCTACAGCTCACAGTTTCTTTACCTGAGAAAAAGAAAATAAATATGTTAAAATAAAAACACGTATTTATTTTGAACTAAATCCCACTTCCACTTACTCTTGTGTGGTGAAGCCCTCGCAGCTGGAGGAGGGTCTGAGCTGCTGTTTGCGGCCGAACAGATGGAGTCGTGCTTCGGTTGGTCCCTCAGGGTGACGTAGCGGCCGCAGTCCGTGCACAGCTCGGTGCGACTTCCACAAGCCCGGGTGTGTTCATCCAGCTGCTTCCACGGCATTTCCAGATCACAGAACTGGCAAGACTGGAGACGCTCCACACACTCATCATCCTGGGAAACAGAACCAAGTCACACAACCAGTAGACATTGTGGATTATCAAAAAAAAACTAAAGTACATGTGTGGTGTAATCTGGGATTTACTGATGTGAAAAAAAAAAAAAAACATTCTCTGTAGAGCTGCACAATATCTTGTTTTAAGATCGACATTGCAATGTATGTGTGATAGATAGATAGATAGATAGATAGATAGATAGATAGATAGATAGATAGATAGATAGATAGGTGGGTGGGTGGGTGGATGGATGGATGGATGGATGGATGGATGGATGGATGGATGGATGGATGGATGGATGGATGGATGGATGGATGGATGGATAGGTGGGTGGGTGGGTGGGTGGGTGGGTGGATGGATGGATGGATGGATGGATGGATAGATAGATAGATAGATAGATAGATAGATAGATAGATAGATAGATAGATAGATAGATAGATAGATAGATAGATAGATAGATAGATAGATAGATAGATAGATAGATAGATGCTCCAAAAGCTTGTGATTTAGATCACTATACATGTCCTCATGGAAATGACCGAGACATGCTAAATGTAACCATGAGATTGAAAGCTACTCTTAATGTTACACAGGAACGGGTCAATTGACATTAAAGGGCGGCTGAGGTGAGGTGGTATACATTAACCTAGATAGGCCCCCAAACGCACATCTCATTATCTGTCAAAGTAACTCTGTCACAGCACCAACTGCCCCAATAAAGAAGTTTTCTTACATAAATATGTAAATGTGCTCAAAATACAATCCCACAACTTGAAAGGCAGCATAGCAGTCCTGATGATATAGTAATGTATTTAAGTGACAGCATAACAGCCCGTTACCCTGAAAGACACTGGTGAATACTAACTCACTAACTTAGCCACGCTAGACGCCCCTAGCAGCAGCAAATCGAATGTACTACAGTAGTAGTCTAGTTACGATCAACGTAACTTGTGGCTACATTTCCCTGAAACTGGCCGACGAATCACGGTGAAGTATAGAGTCAGAGGGCGGGTGTAACAAAGTGATGCTGCAACAATCTGGAGAGAAACAACCGGCAACAACCATAGAAGAAGAACAACAACGGGTGGTGATTTCCTTTTTATCAAAGATGAGTGAAAAATGGGAGAAACATCAGCAATCTTTAATTTATATATTTTTTTACAGAAGCGACAACAGCCGTTCAGCTCCATGATCCCCAAGTTTGTTTAATCATTCCTAACTTTTTCCAGACTTCTCCGTGAACTACGTCATCCTAAATATTACGCTGATTGTTTGTAGTGCCGTCGACAACCTTTTAGCTCCGCCTCCCCTGACTATAAAGCATGACTAGACCTATACATGTAAAGAATAAGGATAGCACAGCTCGGCTCCTAACTCACCTGATGGTCCATAAGGTGACATCGTTCCATCTTCTGGTGACACTTGGGGCATCTGACCTGTAAACAAACATGGTGAGTACCGTTCAGAAATGACCCAGTGTGCACATATGTGTGTGTGTGTGTGTACCTGTGTGTACCTGGGTGTGTTGTTCTTCCCTGTGTTGGTCTAGTTGATCTCTAGGAACACTTTCATCACAGTCAGGGCAGATACACAAGAAGCGTCTGCAGTGTGTTTCATGTAAAGCAAAGTTGGCTTCTGCGACCTGCTTGTGGCTTGAACATAGAAAGAACATCACTTAAGGATAGTTTATTATAAGAAGTGTAAACATGTCAAAAAGCTAACCACAGTATGAGACCATGTAAACTCCAGCGTCATACTGAAACTAAGCATCGATATTTTCAGAACCAGCCGCAGGAGATTTTTAGATAGGAAGTTTCCTGAACTGTGGATATTTTAAAATGCACAAAGGTGTAAGATATGAGGAGAAAAAAAAGACGTAAAAATCATACACAGATGTGAAAATGTATTTTTTAAAAATCTGTTAAACCACGCAAAAATATTAAGATGGGCTAAAAGAGATAATTAAAAACACACACACATGTTAGAATGTATTTAAAACGATGTTAAAATATAGATAAATATAGAGATGAAGATGTTTAAAATGTTCTACCTACTATTTTAGTTGATGTCCAGAATTTTAAAGAACATGCAAAAATGAACAATTTTTAAATTCTGAACCTATTTTAATTCTGAAAAAATAATATGAAGATCAGTGTTTACCCCAGTACATTTTAGACCTGGTGGACCCCCCCCCCCCCCCCCCCTCTTTATTTTAAAGAAATCTATACACATTACAACTAGTGATACTAACCATAATATTAACTTCCCTGTGTACATAGATAGACAGACAGACACAGACAGACAGACAGACAGACAGACAGACAGACAGACAGACAGACAGACAGACAGACAGACAGACAGATAGACAGACAGACAGACAGACAGACAGACAGACAGACAGACAGACAGACAGACAGACAGACAGACAGACAGACAGACAGACAGACAGACAGACAGACAGACAGACAGATAGATAGATAGATAGATAGATAGATAGATAGATAGATAGATAGATAGATAGATAGATAGATAGATAGATAGGGCTCCATGGTTCTGGGTAAATAAACCAAAAGTGAAAGCTGGTCTAAAGCCAGCAGACATGTTAAAGTACAAATTGAGACACATTTAACACTTTGTTGTGACATTTCCTTGACTTTTCTGTGTTAGTATCTCCTGTATTTGTCTGTGGTTCGGGCCTACATTATCTTATGTGTTCACAGGTAAACACAAACACATGGATATAAGCAGTGTCACCTACAATGAATGTCCTTATATTAAAAATATTTGACTAAACTAAATGACACAAACTTTATTTTAGTGCTAATAGATTATATTAACTGTACTTTAAACCAAACAGTATCTACCTACTCAGTACAGAATAGCCTTCACTTTCCAAAGCTACACTCATAAACGGTGTTAGTGTTAATATAATAGTTGGACAGAAATCCTCAGTACTCACCATGTCCCACACTTCCGGGTCGCTTCTTCATTCTCCATTCTAACTTATTTGTACTTTTTATTATCGACTAAATACTTGCTTTTAGTCTGTCGTTTGTGACTTGACACTAATTCTCCTGTGTTGAGGAGAATAGAAAGTGAAATTCAAACAGGCTAAACTGTAATTTTGTGTTTTTGCCACAGGATGGGGCTAAAGCTCTAGCTAACTGGTTAGCATACATTATACATTAGCTACTTTAGTTTATAATGAAAGCACAGCTGGAGTCTGTGGAAAATAATTCAGCACATGGTTCTATTAACCTGTGGTGGAAGTCATTAAGTAGAACTACTTCCTTTACTGTCCTTAAGTACATTTATTAGGTATCTGTACTTTACTTGAGTATTTATTTTTCTTGCAACTTTTTACTTTTACTCCCTACATTTTTGTATTTGTCTTTAATTACTCTTTAGATTCTCTGAACAGACTCATTACTTTTATCAAACTAGACAAATGTGATGGTATGAAAAACACATAAGAAATTGTGACTTACAATATCATACTTTTGACTTCATAATTATCAATTTCTTATCTCATAAGTAGGACTTTTTTCCTCATAATTCAGACTTTTTTCCTCATAATTTTGACTTTTTTCTCATAATTCTGACTTTTTTCTCATAATTCTGACTTTTTTCTCATAATTCAGACTTTTTTCCTCATAATTTTGACTTTTTATCTCATAATTTACATTTTTCATCTCATGCTTTAAAAAAAAAAAAAACCTCTTGTGACTTTTGAATTTTTCCTAACTTTCTTGACCATACCTAAAAACACTGAGTACCATGACCCAATAAAACACATCATCTACAACAGGGGTGTCAAACATGCGGCACTGGGGGCCAAATCTGGCCCTTTGGATGATTTGTGAAATATAAAAATGACACTAATATATAAATTATTTTAGTTGAGGTTCCACATTCAGATCAATTCACTCTCATAACCTAGAAATATTCAGAAATCATACTTACTCTTTGTAAATGTTTTTATTTAGTTACATGAAAACAAAGCATAATTTCACAAAAAAAATGTAATAACTGGAACAAATATGAAAAACCTGAAATGTCTTAAAAGTTCAATTTGAATAATTTTCCACCTATTCCTAAATGTTTTGTGTATTTATAAGCTATAATATACACATGTAAATGACAAAATAAAGCCTAATAATGTTTAAATTACACATTTAGTTCAGATTGTTCATGTTATTCACACTGTTTGAAATGATGATGTAAATTGACTTTGAGATTGATTATTATTTGTATATTTTTATTTTACTGGTGCGGCCCATTTATGATCAAATTTTGCTGAATGTGGCCCTAGAACTAAAATGACTTTGAAACCCCTGATCTACACAGTAACTCACTTTTAAAGGCTTTATTTTTGGATATTTTTTGAAAATTTTCAGTCTTTTCCTAATAAGTATTATTTAATTCATAGCAAAAATGCAGTCTTAACTTGTACTTTATTACAGTTCAGAAGTGTTTTGGTTTTTTTTTTTTTTTTTTTTTTTACTTTTTTAGTAAAGGAGTTGAATCAATACTTCTACTTTTAGTATTTTTTCACACAAGTAGGTGTACTTTTACTTACTTAAGTACAGAATGTTAGTACTTTGCCCACCTCTGCTATTAGCTGTGTACTCTACTTTGTTTAACCTCTGTTCAACAACACAAAACAATCATATCTGACTGTGGTTTCGTCACATGCAGAAACACTGTTGCTGTGACTAAGTCAGGTGTGTCAGTGTAATGTAATAGAACAGTCTATAGTGAGTAATAATGTGTACATGGAGCTGAAAGAAAAATGATCACTCATTTTCTTTTGGCGTGACCCTTATTCCAAACCTTTGTGGAGTAAAGTAGCTCATATTATCACAGGCTGCATTCATTCAGACTTTATGTTAAAGTGGGAAAATGTCTTCTTTGATTTTTATGAAAAGGAGTATGTTGGCTCTCATTATTATTATTATTATTATTATTATTATTATTATTATTATTATTATTATTATTATTATTATTATTATTATTATTATTATTATTATGTACTGTAGGCTAAGTATTATATTCAGAAATGTAAATATCGGAACAAAAAACCTAACTTCATTGAATTTGGAATATATACTGTATACATGAAAGATTATAAAATACTATTGAAAAGACTATTATCACAGAAACTATTTTTGTATTATATAACATCTTTTTGTAAGTACTCTTATATCTGTATATTGGCTGATTATTGTGTAACACCCCCCTCCGGCGTAATGTTAACAATATTGTTTTATTATCTTTTATACTTTTTGTATAATGTGTGTTTGAATCAATAAAAAAATAAAATAAATAATAGTGTGTACAATCGCATAAATGATGTATGAGACAGTTTAAGGGAACACATATACCAAGATGATAAAAGTAGAAGTATTGATTCAACTTGTATAATGAAGTAAAAGTAAAACAGTATAACTTCTGAGTTGTAACAAAGTAAAAAGTAAAATGTTTTTTTTTCTTTCCATAGATGAAATAATACTGATTCTAAGTGGTTATAAAAGAGTCTTTTCATCCTCTGGGTGTGTCTGCACATAGATAATAGAATATTAGAATATGTGATAACAGTTTGTTCTCATTTCTAACAGTCCCAGAAATACCTGTTTGTCTGATCAATAAACTAATATTTGATTTTAAAGATTTTCTCTCATCGTACTGATTGAAAAGATTGAAGCTCATAACTCCAAATTATTGAGGGTAAGCAGGGTACGAGTGAACAGGTGGGGCAAAGAGTTTTAAAAATCTAAATTATTCCACAGCAACATGTGCTCAATCTGATGAAACATTTGAATCATTTGACAGCACGACTACATTATTGATTATTTATTATATCTAAAGTAAAGTATGTACAGTAAAAAAAACCAGACATGTTACATAAAAGAACTAGAAAAGTATTCTGACCTCCACCAAGGTAGACCCCCCCCCCCCACCCTGCAGTTTTTAAGTTATCTTGTACAAACAAACAAACCAATGAAATGCAGCAAAAACATAACTTCATTGGCAGAGGGAACAAGTATTAGAATTTTGGCCCAGTAGTTTTTATTATGTAAAAACACTGTACAAAAGAAAGAAAGAAAGAGAGAAAGAAAGAAAGAAAGAAAGGAAGGAAGGAAGGAAGGAAGGAAGGAAGGAAGGAAGGAAGGAAGGAAGGAAGGAAGGAAGGAAGAAAGAAAGAAAGAAAGAAAGAAAGAAAGAAAGAAAGAAAGAAAGAAAGAAAGAAAGAAAGAAAGAAAGAAAGAAAGAAAGAAAGAAAGAAAGAAAGAAAGAAAGAAAGAAAGAAAGAAAGAAAGAAAGAAAGAAAGAAAGAAAGAAAGAAAGAAAGAAAGAAAGAAAGAAATGAAGAAAGGAAGGAAGGACAATAAACTTCTCTTAACTTGTTTGATGTAATTTTGTTTGATGAAAATCTAATTAAAGTCTGTCCATAAGTTTTGGAGTTATCTTCATAACAAACAAACAAACAAACAAACACAAACAGTAATACTTTTTTCTACCACAGAAATAACCATAGTAACAGAGTCAGTGTTGACCTTTGACCTGCACTCACTCACAGCAGAGAATAAAAATGAACTATCTGACCATGTTGTATCTTCTACAGGACACATACAAACACACAAAAATAAGAATTCAGTAGAAGAACCTGATTCTGACTGAAACTCACAGACGAATCACACTGAGAAACAACTGTAATAATTAGACTGAGCAGCAGGTGGCGCTAACAACATCAACCTGCAGAAGGAACTGTCAACCTGAACCTATGACAACTGTCTGAGATGAGAAGTTACTAAGTAAAAGTACTTTGTTACTGTACTTAAGTAGATTTTTTAGGTATCTGTACTTGAGTATTTATTTTTTTTGCAACTTTTGACTTTTCCTCCTGTAAATATTTGTACTTTATACTCCTTACATTTGTATAAATATTTGTACTTTATACTCCTTATATTTATATACCGTAAATTCCGGATTATAAGCCGCTACTTTTTTCCTAATCTTTCAACCTTGCGGCTTATTCAGTGATGCGGCCAATTTATGTAATTTTCCTAACGGCCGCCAGAGGCGCTCGAGTAGAAAAGGTAAGATTTAGACCGGTGGAATATATGCGTCGAGGAAGACTGAATGAAAAAGGAGGGGCGGAACAAACGCGGGGTAACGGGTTTAATGGGGACCGGTAAAGGTGAGGGACAGACAAAAAAAAGGTGAAGAGGGGGTAAAAAGTTGCTTAAAGAAAAACCCGCGGCGGTGTGTGAGAGAAGACAGAGGCTCGACCAGACCCTGTGGATTATTTTTGCACGTTGGCACGGAGGAGTTTGACCTGAACTCTCTGCCAAAGATTAAAGTTATCGCTGACTCTGCGATAGATGAGGCGAGGCGGCGACCAGCCACCTGTTTGTGGATGTGGCGGACAATAGTGGATATATATTTTTCCCTCCCTTACCTTTGGAAATATACACTTTTTTTTCCTTGGATTACTTTCAACGGGACCCGGACTCTGCAGGTCTGCATCAAACCTTAAGTATCATTTTCCGTTCATTTTGCCGGCTGTGATTTTTGGACTGTGGACTTTAATGAAGGACATTTAGTTTCATTGGCGGGACTTGAAGTCGAGGTTGGGTTAATTTTGTGTTTGTGTTACATGTTTTAATGTGGGTACATGTGGCTTATATACAGGTGCGGCTTGTGTATGTACAAAATCGGTTTTCCTCTTAAAATGTGGTGGGTGCGGCTTATAAACAGGTGCGCTCTATAGTCCGGAAATTACGGTAAATATCTTTACTTTATACTCCTTATATTTATATATATCTGTATTTTATACTCCTACATTTATATAAATATCTGTACTTTATACTCCTTATATTTATATAAATATTTGTACTTTATACTCCTTATATTTATATAAATATTTGTACTTTATACTCCTTATATTTATATAAACATTTGTACTTTATACTCCTTATATTTATATAGATATTTGTACTTTATACTCCTTACATTTATATAAATATCTGTACTTTATACTCTTTATATTTATATAAATATTTGTACTTTATACTCCTTATATTTATATAAATATTTGTACTTTATACTCCTTATATTTATATAAACATTTGTACTTTATACTCCTTATATTTATATAGATATTTGTACTTTATACTCCTTACATTTATATAAATATTTGTACTTTATACTCCTTATATTTATATAAATATTTGTACTTTATACTCCTTATATTTATATAAACATTTGTACTTTATACTCCTTATATTTATATAGATATTTGTACTTTATACTCCTTACATTTATATAAATATCTGTACTTTATACTCTTTATATTTATATAAATATCTGTACTTTATACTATTTATATAAATATCTGTACTTTATACTCCTTATATTTATATAAATATCTGTACTTTATACTCCTTATATTTATATAAATATCTGTACTTTATACTCTTTATATTTATATAAATATCTGTACTTTATACTCTTTATATTTATATAAATATTTGTACTTTATACTCCTTATATTTGTATAAATATCTGTACTTTATACTCCTTATATTTATATAAATATCTGTACTTTATACTCTTTATATTTATATAAATATTTGTACTTTATACTCCTTATATTTGTATAAATATCTGTACTTTATACTCCTTATATTTATATAAATATCTGTACTTTATACTCTTTATATTTATATAAATATCTGTACTTTATACTCTTTATATTTATATAAATATCTGTACTTTATACTCTTTATATTTATATAAATATCTGTACTTTATACTCCTTATATTTATATAAATATCTGTACTTTATACTCTTTATATTTATATAAATATTTGTACTTTATACTCCTTATATTTATATAAATATCTGTACTTTATACTCTTTATATTTATATAAATATCTGTACTTTATACTCTTTATATTTATATAAATATTTGTACTTTATACTCCTTATATTTATATAAATATCTGTACTTTATACTCTTTATATTTATATAAATATTTGTACTTTATACTCCTTATATTCTCAGAATAGACTATACCAGACAAATGTGACAGTATGAAAAATAAGTCATAAATCAGAAATTGTGACTTACTTTTACATAATTTTGACTTTTTATCTCATAATGTAGATTGTATTTAATCTAATAAGTATGTAAGCCTATTTATGACTTTTGAATTTTTCATAAATGTCTTGTCCACGCCCACAAAACTGAGTACGTTGAGAAATAAAACACATCGTCTACACAGTAACTCACTTTTAAAGGTTTTATTTTTGGATAATTTTGAAAATGTTCAGTTTTTTTCCTGCTCAAATAAGGATTATTTCATCCATAGCAAAAAAAATAAATGCAGTTTTACTTTTGACTTTTACTTCAGTAAAGGAGTTGAATCAGTACTTCCACTTTTACCAGAATGGGAGTACTTTGACCACCTCTGCTTCCAGCTGCATATTTATATTTTTTTCTGTGTAAAAACTCCAGAACGTTTCTCCACAGTTTTGCTGTAACTTCATTAAACACATTCATGTCAGAGAACGTCTTTATAATAACAGTCACACAACTATAACCTGACTCAGCATTTTCATTGTTTTATCTTAATGCCACCATGCAGAGCAGAGCTACATAATATATAGAATATTGCACATTGACATCACAATGTACGTGTGTAGTTTAGTCACATCACAGGTTCTTATTTTTTATTGTATTTTTTAATCAATTTTTATTTTTTATTTACTTGTACATATTTTTTTTTTTACATTATTTTTTCATTCATAAATGTTATTTATTTACTATTTTAATTGTATTTATTTCTTTATTTTTAAGTATTTTTATTTATGTATTTCTTTATTTACTTATCTTTATTTCTTTATTTTAATTATTAATTTTATTTAATCATTTTGGCTACAAGAAGGATGAAACTGACACATATGTTTTTGTGTCGATCACTAACCTGTTTGACTGTTTGGAGGTTTCTGACACCATTCCCGCTAAGTGCAGCAGAATCAGACCCTGTATTGGATTTGAAACAACACTTAACCCGCTGAAAAATTTGCACTTAGTACAGAAAGTGTACTGTGTGTAAGTGTATGAATATTGGAATGAGGGGCCCCATGTCTATATTTTGCCTCAGGCCCCAGAAAGTCTAGCTCCGCCCCTGGGTGTATACAGAATATGAGGGTTAAGAACTGTTCATAATATATTATAAAGTTTGATAATGCTAAAAATAACAGTTAATCACTAGTTGAACCTATAGTTCATTCTTTATATTCATTCTAATGCATCATTGACTGATGTTATTCTGGCGAAAGGAAATAATCAATGCACAAGGAAAAGCTGTTAATGTTCTCAATACAAAGACACTCCTCATATTTTGGGAGGATAGTTTCCAGTAGATAAAATATACATTCTATTGATTTCATTTTTTAGCTGCAGAGAAAAAACACAAACATAAAATGATGTTGTTCTCCAGCAGTGAAATATGACATAAGTCAGTGTGTGACGTCTGGTCCAACGCTGCTGCTGTAATAAAACTGTTTCACTCCAGTAGTCTGAGGAGTGTATTAGAACAGGATGGAACAGACATTTAAAGAAGACTCCTGTGGTAGAGACACGTCTGAGCCTCAGGGCTTCACTTCTACAGCCTCAAACTTTGTACGTTTTCAAAGAACAGTTTATGAATCTGGAACCATGTGAACACTTTAGAACATGGACACGACTGGAGCCACACTGGGAGTAATACACATCCATCCATCCATCCATCCATCCATCCATCCATCCATCCATCCATCCATCCATCCATCCATCCATCCATCCATCCATCCATCCACCCACCCATCCATCCATCCAACCACCCACCTACCCATCCATCCATCCATCCATCCTTGCATCCATCCTTGCATCCATCCATCCATCCATCCACCCACCCAACCACCCATCCATCCATCCATCCATCCTTGTATCCATCCATCCATCCATCCAACCACCCACCTACCCATCCATCCATCCTTGCATCCATCCATCCACCCACCCAACCACCCATCCATCCATCCATCCATCCATCCATCCACCCATCCATCCAACCACCCACCTACCCATCCATCCATCCATCCACCCATCCTTGCATCCATCCATCCATCCATCCACCCAACCACCCACCCACCCACCCATCCATCCATCCATCCATCCATCCATCCATCCATCCATCCATCCATCCATCCATCCATCCATCCATCCATCCATCCATCCATCCACCCACCCAACCACCCATCCATCCATCCATCCATCCATCCATCCATCCATCCATCCATCCACCCATCCATCCAACCACCCACCTACCCATCCATCCATCCATCCACCCATCCATCCATCCATCCACCCACCCATCCATCCATCCACCCATCCACCCATCCTTGCATCCATCCATCCATCCATCCACCCAACCACCCACCCACCCATCCATCCATCCATCCATCCATCCATCCATCCATCCACCCACCCAACCACCCACCCACCCACCCATCCATCCATCCACTCAACCACCCAACCACCCACCCCACCCACCCATCCATCCATCCATCCATCCAACTACTTAAGTACTGTACTTAAGTAGTGAAATGCAGTATCTGTACTTTTTTGAAGTATAATTTTTTTCGCCTACTTCCACTTCTACTGCACTACATTTAAAAAAAAAAACACAAAACTTTTACTCCGATACATTTTTTATGTGCCGAATCGTTACTCTTATTAAAATAGTTCAGAAGCATACCAAACATACCAAACCCATAGCATATCAATGCCACAGCGATAAATGGCTCTGTCACCTGGTTTGATGATGGTGTCTCATCATTGGACGAGTCAGCGATAAAACATTACATAATAAAACTGCACGCTCTAATCCACCTTTTGGTTCAGAGACAAACCCCAGTAAGTTAACCTGGAGGCAGTGGTCAACCTTTGGCATTGTGAGAAGGATGCTTCTGGGCTGTTCTATTGTAAGGTTGACCATTAGGCTTGACTTGCCCAGGTTTATCACTTGGTCATATTGTTGGAATACTCTGGCCTTTGAAAGTTGTAGTTTTTTCATGAACACTTGTAAGTGAACTGGTATGTACTTGTACTACTGCTGCCTCAGCTGAAGTTGTACTTTTCATATTAAATATATAAATGTGTTCAAACTTGTGACTGTTTTCATTTAGTATAGGCCTACATAGTACTTTTACATTTTACTTTTACTTTCAGTACTTAAGTAGTATTTTTTTCATTACTTCTACTTGTAATTTTACTTCTACTTTTACTTTCACTACTTGAGTAGAACATCTTTACATACTTCTACTTGCAATAATTAAGTAAAATTTTCTTTGGATACTTTAGTACTTTCACTTGAGTATGATGCTTGAAGAACACTTCAACTTTTACTCAAGTCAGTTTTTTGATGTAGTACTTGTACTTCTACTCCACTCCTCTAGTCCAGTACTTTATACATCTCTGGTCTGAGCGTCATACATCATTCCATCATGACGTTGACAGCATCTCAACGCCGTAGCGTTCATTGCACAATGTCACGCAAATTTGGCTGAAATGTTCAATATTTTCAACTCCAGCGTTTCCATCTGTAGTCTGATGGAATTTAGGTCGTCTACAACTGGTGTTACGAGGGATCTGCCAGAGGAGATTGTACAGAAAACTAGTTTTGGTCAACTAGTCTTCACTTCCAGCTGGTGAGTGGAACACTATCCCAAAACATTTAAGAGAATCCACTTCTTACAGATCATTTAAAACACAAGTAAAAAAATGGCTGCTACACAATCAAATCTGTCAGCACTAGTGATGTTTACACGTCATGTTTTATACACTGAATTTGATGCTATATGTTTTTACAGTCATGTTTTATACACTGAATTTTATGCTATATGTTTTTATTTTGTTTTAATTTATTTCCAGTATCCTTCTGGCAGGGTGACTATCATTGGAAATGAGCCTTTAGGCTAAAAATGGGTGCATTTACATTTTTCCTTCTCTATAAAATGTTTATTAATCTACATTGTCCCTCTACAACAAATAAAGGTTAATTAGTTAATTAATTAAAGCAGATTTGCCGCCAAACGTGCCGCCCTGACGCCCCAATGCACTGCAGAAACTCCTCCAACGCGCCCTGGGGGAATCTGCGTCCAAACGCGTCACTTGAAAATATATAGTCATTAATTGTATCTTATATTCACAATCAAGTTTTATTGATTACTTAATTAATCATTAATTTCTTTGTATAACCATTAAATGAAGTATAATCTGCTGTCTACCTCAAATAACTTCTCACACATATAAAACTGACACTGTGCTACATGACTAACCTTGCATTCCTCTTTACCTCTAAATCATTTCTTTCACACCACTGGTTTAGACTGGTGTGAAGTTCCGTTCTGGTTTTGAACAAAGTTTCCAATATACAGGTTGAAGGACAACTCTCCCTCGTCCTGAGTGCAGCTGTGTTCCTATGGCAACGAGGGCGTGCATCATCATCTCCAGAAGAAGATGACGCCCCAAGACAACCATGCGAGTCGCACCTGTGGGGGATGGGGGTGTTGCGACAACCCCACTTCTCCAACCAGATGATTTCATACCCTCCACTTTTTCCTGAGTTTTTATTTTGTATCGTTACTGGATCCAGGAAACGGACACTGAGTTGATCTCATCTACTTTTTATTTCAGGATAAACAGTTATTGTCGTCACAATCACACCAAACAAACATCAATAACATTTCGGGGCTGTTACAATATCTATGGTTTACACTGTTTACCCGCCCGGGCGGCACAACAGCATATGTAAATGAAGCGCACCTCAGTTCGTGGTAATGTAAACAGCTCTTCTTCGTGGTGTTAACAAACAGTCATCAACCAGTGAGTAATGAGAAATGTTACTATTGTTAAACTAAGTTAAATAAACTATGTCTTGTTCTGTGACATTTACCCTCAGACAGTGGTTCTAGAACTGTTTTCACTGATGTTCCCCCTGAGGAACATATTTAGTCATCTCCCCTGACATGGACAAAACATTTTTGTAAAAAAAAAAGAGGAACAGTGTCTGTAAAATCAGACACTGTACCTCAAAATTTTGACTTTTTATCTTATTAATTTAGATTTTTATCTAATAATTTTGACTTTTTTTTTTTCATTTTTGTTCTTATTTTCGGCCATATGTTACTTTTTTAATATAAAAAGTTTAACTATTAAAGGACCCTAACCCTAACCCATAACTGTTTCTTAATTTTCCGATGATAGATTTAGAAAATTTTGCTCATGTACCACAGCCTAGAACACACCCACATTTTAAATGGCTGTGACACCCTTGAAGACAACTATAAAATATTACTTCTGTGTTTTTTGTGTCCTCTTCTTTCTGTAGCGCCCCGGCTCTTAAATCCGGACCAGGACAGAGAACCCAGATATCTGTCGCACATTTTTCTATATTTCTTTGTTAGGGTTAATGGTAATAAAACCTCTGAAATTAAATTATTGGATCCTTGTGGTTTCTTCCAGATAAAAACGAACACAAGAAGAAACTAAAAGTGTAAGTTGTCCTACACTCTCCATTGATTTTGTATGTAATGTTGACGCATGAAGGTGAAAATTCGCATTCGGTGTGGCCGTAGCATAACAGAGATACAGTTATGGATAAAGTAATGAAGTAATTATTCAATTCAATTCAATTCAATTTTATTTATAAAGCCCTAAATCACAACAAAGTCGTCTCACAGGGCTTTACAAAAACACAATCAACTACAGAGATATATGAACAGTCCCAAGCATCCCCTGTCCTTAGACCCTCCTTCTCGGCAAGAAAAAACTTGAAAACCCAGTGGGAAAAAGAAGAAATCTTGAGGAGAACCACATTGAAGGAGAGATCCACTCCTATGGACGGACAGGCTATAGATGAACGTCCATGTATAAATGAAGGAGGGGGGGCTGGTCCAGACAGGCAGGGGCGGGGGTCCGGGGTCACAGGTCAGCACAGGCGAAACACTGCAGATCCTGTCGTCCATGGCTCCCACGCAGACACTGTCAGGAGAGCCACCACTCCCCCCAGAGGGGAAAGGGGACACCAGGTGACTAGCCATGAACAGACTTGGTATGAAAGATAAGTTATAAAAATGACAGAAACAGATGTGAGAGAGAGAAAGAGAAGAAAGAACTCAGTGTCTGTACTTCCCCCAGCATTCTAACTCCTAGGGCAGCCTAGACTGAACTGTGACTCATACATCATGTATACATGATATATGAGTCACATAATTTTTAACTAACCTGACCATAGGCTTTCTCAAACAGGAATGTTTTCAGCCTAATTTTAAATGTAGAGACTGTTTCGGCATCTTTAATATTAAAGGGAAGCTGATTCCATAAGACAGGAGCCTGATAACTAAAGGCTCTAGCTCCTACTGTACTTTTAGAAACCCTAGGAACTTTCAATAAACCTGCATTCTGAGAACGAAGGGTTCTATTGGGTTGGTACGGAACCAGATCATCTTTAAGATAAGAGGGGCCCATACCATTAATGGTTTTATATGTAAGGAGGAGGATTTTAAATGTAATTCTAAACTCAACTGGTAGCCAGTGAAGGGTTTGGAGCACAGGGGTGATGTGTTCTCTTCTATTTGATCCTGTTAATAATCTTGCTGCTGCATTTTGAACCAGTTGAAAGTGTGGCTGCGTTAGTAATGTCATTATACTCTAACATCGTTATTCCCAGGATTGGTGACAAGGACCAACAAACAACAGGTATAAGACACATACATGTGAAAAAAGGACAGTGGACAAAGTGAGCCTTTGCATTTATTCATAACATTAAACAGTGACCAATAGAGAGGAAACGATAGCAGCTGTGGAGTGTGTGTTAAAATGTGTTTGATTTCACTCAATGTTTGTCAGTTGTGAACATCAGGGAGGGGAACATGCACTCTCATCAAAACAAACTGTACAACCCTAACATCTGCTATACTTCTCCACTGTACAAAGGTTTTCAGTTTGACAGTCTTTCTACAAAAGTGTGTTGGTTTTTTTGTTTGTTTGTTTTCAAAATATCACTGTGTACAAATGTGTGAACCTCCACCTATCACAGTCCACATGTTATGTACAGTGTTGGCTTCTGTTATTTGGTGAGTATACTGTGATCACATGACCATATGTCTGCCTCTCGCTCAGGGGCGGGGCTTAAGGACAGGTGAGCCAGGCAGTTTCTCGGAGCCCCGCCCACTAGGGGGCCCCCTCCAGCTATTTGTATATATATATATATATATATATATATATATATATATATATATATATATATATATATATATATATATATATATATATATATATATGTGTCTGTGTGATGTGTGTGAACTCATGTGTTTTATTGTGTGTAGTTGCATGTGTGTAGTTTAATGTGTTTGTGTCTTTGTGTGTATGTGCTGGTGTGTCTCGTTTTTTTCCATATGCACATGTCTGTGTGCGTTTTTAGTGTGAACATGTGTGTTTATGTGTGTGTACTTGTGGGTTTTTTTTAGGCGTGCAGTTGTGTGTCTTTGTGTAGTTGTGTCTTCCTTTTTTTGCAGCATGTACAGGTGTGTCTGTGTGTGTTTTATGTGTACAGGTGTGTGTTTTGTGTTTGTGTGTACATATGTGAACCTGTGTTTATGTGTGTGTGTGTTTTTCTAGTTGCATGTGTGTAGTTGGGTGTGTTAGTGTCTTTGTGTAGTTGTGTCTAATTGTTTTCCGCATACACTTGTGTGTGTGTGTACATGTGTTTTGTGTGTGTGTGTTGTGCAGTATGCGTGTTTGTGTGTTTATGTGTGTGTGTCTTTGCAGTTGAATGTGTGTAGATGTGTGTTAGTGTCTGTGTTTCTGTAGTTATGTCTCATTTTTTGATGCATGCACAGGTGTGTGTGTGTGTGTGGGGGGGGGGGTTACTTGTTGCTCGGAGCCCCCACAGACCCTAAGCAACACCCCTGCTCTCCCTTCCATCTTGGGCTGTAGATCTTTCAGAGGGCAGCGAGGACCCATCACTGTTCAGAACTCACCAGAAAACACAACCATGAATAATTCAACAGTATCAAGCTGCCACATGTGCCAGTGAGGACAAAAAAACAACAACAAAAACAAAAAAAAAACCCCAAAAACCCAAAAACCCAAGCCAAACAGTTTCGTCCTCTTTAATCCAACATTTGTTCGTCCTACCACCTTCAGGACGGACAGTCGAATGCATAAATGGACCAAAAAAAAAAGAGCGTCGTCCACTTTTCGTGCTGCACTTTGCTACAAATCCTGAGAAATGATGTCCACGACCATGAGCTTCACCATCTTTAGTTTTAAGAAAAACGTTAACAAATCTTAAAAACCGTACAAACATACACTCACAGTAACAAGAGACCAATGCAGGCAGACGGCACAACGGTCAAGACAGTTGGACAGAAACCTTTCCCTTTGTCAACCACTAGAGTGCAGCTCTGCAACACCAGTCAACCTCTCCTGGAACAAACTGAAAGAACACCAGTATTTTGGCAGGCACGAGGATGCTACAGATCTCAGTTCATTTTAAATCTGATGACTAGTTCACGTAAAAATTTACTAATTTCTTGCCAATGCATAATGTACATTTTCCAGAGGTGATAGTGTAACGGAGAGGAAAAAAAAAAACCCAACTATCTATGACAAACAAAATAGCATACAGTGTGAATCCTATGAATATGTATGTGATATATCTACTAAAATACAAAAATAGATGATTTTAAAATAAATTTAAATATAGAAAAATATATATAATCGCATGAGGTGTATGTACATGATAAATGCTTATATGAGCCATGCTTTGTACAGACTGTTATCACCTCTGTATAAACGTTAGTAATTGAAATGTGGTCAGCGTAGTTGTGTTAAGTATCCATTAAAGGCAAAAAATTGACTTTTTGTAGACGCGTCATCCTGTTGATTCTGATGCATGGGACACAGGTCGTGTTTGTAAGTACGAGGGGCTGTGGATATAATTCACCACACGGAGCATTTTTCCACAGGGTTCATCGGGGAACCTTTTGGACAGTGGAAAACACGGGCGAACTCGTCAAACTGGGAAACGCTGCCGATAACTCTGTAATGGGAAGAAACACACAAGTTTAGATGATATAAATGATCATTCAGAAATGAAATGTCTGTGTTTATTTGTAAAGTATAATATTGGTGATTTTCTGAATTTGGTGCACTTGGTGTCCCACAGGTTTACCTCGAAGATTTTTATATAAAGTAAACCACGAAATACATTCTAAAACATGAAATAAAAATATCCATGTGTTGTTGCATTATAACACACAAACATATTTTAAATATTATATTTTCAAACATTTTAAGGGTTTCTGAGCCGTAGAGGTAACTGAAATGAGCCTGTCCCCACTGACCAAATTGACTTTCTTATTGAATATAAAACAAATGAAAATAGCCAATAACTATAGTTTTTTCTGCTAATATAATCATTCATCTACTTTGTTAGTGTTGCTGTTTAACCTGGATATTCATAACAATTGTGCATTTTGGGATAAAAGCACCAAATTTGGTATTTCTATTATAAAATAATTTAGATGTTGGGCCACCTCTGTTTTGGCCCCTGGGGGCCATAGCAGCCATTTTGTAATTGGGCCACCATGGGTCATTATTTTGTAATACTTGGACCTATAACCCTGTAACAGGCCACAATAAACTTGGAATGATCCACTAAAACATTACTTATCTTCATGACATATTACTTGCCAACCATACAAGTAGCCAGGTAATTTAAAAATCCAAGATGGCTGCCAAAAAAAAAGCAACAAATTGCACATACTTGTAATTACTGAACTGAATGTACTGAAGATGTTGATCTCAGTATCGAAAAAATTTTTTTTCATGTTTTGTAGGGCCAGGAACTTCCCTTTTTAAAAAAAAAAAAAAAAAAAATAATGGCTCAGTCCAACTTCCTCAGCACCAGGAAGTGACATCTGAAGTCTTTTCACACTCAAACTGTAAAGATAGACCAGTATTATCATACTTTATTACCTATATTTCATTGTCTTTATCATCACATTGACTGGTTGAACTCAGCCTTTCAACATTGTAACAAGAAAAAATTATATTTAGTATTGTTTGGGGAAAAAACCTAATAATTCTCTTGGAAAACTATTAATTTCCTCATGCTTTCTAGTGCTCCATACCCTAGCTAATGTGGCTCTATGGCTATTTTTCACTAAAATTTTCAACCCCATAACCAAAAAACACTGTTTTCGGGATGAATCTTTGTTACGGGGTTGACTGTTCTTAAGCTAGCCTCCAATGTGCACCCAATTCAGATAATCACCCATATATTACTTGTGTGTGCGTGTACCTGTAGTGTTCAGGTGCATGTTTGTCAGTCAACAGCTGCAAGTAGATGGACTGAGATCTCCTCTTCATACACCAGTTCTAAAATAATATCACCACAATCACTCAATCTATACAATATACTGTACACAATACTGATATAGAACACCAGAGGCCAAAAACACATGCATCCATAACTCAAGCAGAAGTGCAGATAGGAATGTAAAAACACAGTCAACATTTTTTTCCCCTCTGAAATGTTTTTGTAAAAGTGAGAAGAAGCCCTGTTTCTCTCCACAGCTGAACATTACATTACATTATTATAACACTATGAACAAAGACTCTTACAGTAATTAAACAAAAAAATACATTGATCCAATCTGCAAAAGTGTGTCATTCTGAACAAGAAAAATTAAAATCATGTCATCTTGTCTCAGATCCAGTCCTGGGCGTCGCACCTGTGGGGGATGGGGGTGTTGCGACACCCCCACTTCTCCAACCAGATGATTTCATACCCTCCACTTTTTCCTGAGTTTATATATTGTATCGTTACTGGATCCAGGAAACAGACAGAGTTGGTCTCACCTACTTTTTATTTCAGGATAAACAGTTACTGTCGTCACAATCACACCAAACAAACATCAATAACATTTCGGGGCTGTTACAATATCTATGGTTTAAACTGTTGACCCGCCCGGGCGGCACAACAGCATATGTAAATGAAGCGCACCTCAGTTGGCCGAAATGTAAACAGCTCAGTCATTAACCAGTAAGTAATGAGAAATGTTACTGTTGTTAAACTAAGTTAACTAAACTATGTCTTGTTCTGTGACATTTACCCTCAGACAGTGGTTCTAGAACTGTTTTCAGTGAGAAACATATTTTTAGTCGTGTCCCCTGACTTGGGCAAAACATTTTTGTAAGAAAGAAGAAGGTACAGTGTCTGTAAAATCAGGGTCTGATTTTTTAAATCACAATTTTTATCAGTTTTTTATCCCAGGATTTTTACATTTTATCTCAGAATTTTGACTTATGAATTGAATAAATGTTTAATTGAGGAATATATTACGTTTTTAATATAAAAATTTAACCATTAATGGATAATTGTTCGTTAATTTTTCGATGATAGATTCAGAATATTTTGCTCATGTGCCACCTCCACCACCCCCACATTTTAAATGGCTGTGACGCCCCTGGATCCAGCAGTGGTGAATTCTCTCAGACTATAAGGAAAGCTGAGTTTCCCCTAAAATGTCAAAAATGAAACAGTTAAATATGTTTGGTTTTAACATTTCATTGACTTCAAATGAGTTACAATACATTCATCTTAGACCAGTTTGTTTAAAATCAGCTGATGTACACTTCTTCTAACTCTATTTTCTTTTGCATTTTCCTGTTGCCTTGGCTTCAATGGAGCCTTATCACATATTTTTTATTTTTTTTTATTATGTCAAAACTCGACTGTCATTGGATAAATGCCACAATTGTCACATCCGTCTCCAGTCCGTCTTATTTTTATCTCTGTCGTTTCCTGTTTTATTTTAATAGTTTGTCCTTATTTGTCATGTCTGCTGTCTTTACTTCCTGTTTCCTGTTCATTACACCTGTGTCTCATTTCTCCATTATAAGTCTGTGTATTTAAACTCTAAAATCACCCACTCACTCCCTACTCTCTACATAGGTAAATAAATGTAATGCGCTACATAGTGAACTCAATTGAAAACTTTTTGGACGCTACTACGGTGCTGTTTAATCGCATCATCACCGTCGAACAATTAAAACATAACAGTGTCGTCTCACACAAAATTAAAAGGCTTATAAAAAATTTTTACTGTCTGTGCAATAAAATAAAAATAATAAACTTGGCTCGTGTTGTTATTATTATTAACTGTTAAGTAAGTCTTGTCTGGGCCTGTCATCCAACAGACAGACTCTGCTCTTATACTGTTCAATATCAATCTGTCCGTGTTTCTTTTAATCATAAATCTCTCCGTCCTTCGGGCATTTTTCAATTTGTGCAATGCATGATGGGATATCATGCTTTGGTTAGTGACCATCGAATGTCCACTACATTTCATGGTAGATTGTGGGATACATTGAGTGAACTATATAGTGATTATAAATAGTTCAGTAAACATTACAGTAGATAATGTTAGACACAGGCTCTGTCTGTTCTCATGTTCTTTGTCACTTTGTTTGGTTCTTTTGTGAGCATCTTACCAGCTTTTTTCATCTGCCTCTTATTCTGTTCTGACCTGTTTTGGACCTCTGTCTGTATCTCATTCTGATCCTGCCTGATTGCTTGGTTTGTGCCTTTGCCTGGTCTTCGGATTACACAGTGTTGACCCACGCTAGTGTGTGTCAGTCACGAACAGAATGGCTTTAAGAGCTGGTTTCTGATTGGGAGCCGATTAGGAGCCACTCCCCCTCGTCTGTCTCTCTTAAAGCCACACTTGATTGGTCAGTGTGGGGTGTTGTTTGTGCACTGAGCAGATAGGAGAGGGGCGGAGTTACACACAGAAGGGTGGAGTTACACACACAGGGCAGTGGGTCGTTATCAGGCTTCATCACAGCTTAATGATGAGCTGATCATTTGAATCAGATGTGTTGGAACAGGGTGGCATCTAAAACATGCAGGGCAGTGGGCCCTGAGGACCAGGGTTGAAGACCTCTGTAAACAGAACACAGTCTGTATTTGAACATTTTCCTGAGTCTATTGCACTTCTTAGTTTTAACACCAGGGGGAGCTACTGTTGAACAAGGCAGTTGATCCAGCAATAAAGGACAGTCACAGAAGAACTCTACCTAACCCTGTCCCAAAGAGTGACTCAGTGTCTCCCACTGAGTGCAGTGCCTTTCCCACTTTAGGTGAGTTTAAATATATTCCACTGTTAATAAGCATGCATGAACAGAACTAGTCTGCAGGTACATGTGACAAATATCAATACTTCACATCACTTCTGGCATTATTCTGCTTTTGCACCACTTTCTTGTGGTGTATTTCAAATTGCTGTAATTCCACGCTACTTTGTGCAATTTTAATCATTCAAACTTCCCCTGAAAGCTGTGAAACGGAGATTTCTGATATTACATGCATTATGGTAATGACTGTATGTGGGGAGAAGGAAGAAAATATAGTGTTGGAAAGGAACAAATGTAGTATGTGCCACAAAAGTAAACCTTGGATCTGTGCTGTGTGTCATGTGTGTCTTCAGGTTGACAGGAACCACTGCTAAAATAAACACCTGGACACTGACAAATATTTCAGGCTGTAACATGGACTCACAACACTCTAGAAATGTCAGACTGAGTTGTTACATTGTTTGAATTAGATTATTACAATCACATAAATGTTCAATCTCCACTTTTCAAGAATGTATAAAATATATACCGTATTTTCCAGACTATAAGTTGCACCAGCCAAAAAATACATAATAAAGGAGGAAAAAAATATAAGTAGCATTTTTTGGGGGGGAAATTTATTTGATAAAATCCAACACCAAGAATCTTGAAAGGCAATTTAAAATAAAAATAGAATAGAGAACAACAGGCTGTACGGTATGCTAACGTAACACATTTCGCTAACGTTACATGATGCATAAACAACAAACTGAGAACGTACCTTTTATGTTAACGTAACATATTAACAGTTGTTCAGATAACTATAGCATAAAGAACATGCTCATGCTCAACAGTGCCCTCTTGCAGTTGTCAGTGTTAAAATAACATATGAAATTCAACAACAATGTTAATAATTTTGCATATACAGTCAGTCGCTCCGGAGTATAAGTCGCATTGGCCAAATTATCCAAAAAACTGTGACTTATAGTCGTAAAAATAGGGTAATATCATAGAGTATGTATATATATATATATATATATATATATATATATATATATATATATATAGTGTACCTCACCTCTAGTAAGTGGCCCAGACCTTCCTTTATTTTTTTGTATGTGACTCTTGGTGGAAGGTTTGGACACCCCTGTCTTAGTCGGTGTTCTGAAAGCTGCGACTGGACTGTGTCTCGAGACCAGGTTCCCTATACTTGGTCCGGTACCTCAGAAGACCACTGGGACCACATTCCTTAAAGTAGTCAAAACTAAACACTATACATTTATTATAAATAAATACTTATTTTTACATCTGTCTCTGTGTTCAGTTATTACCGGCTTAACAACGATTTTGTCCCGCACCCGGACTCTTGGCATATCTGGGGGTGAATCGTTGGTGGGCGTGGCCTCAGTCACCCTGGATGATGGGCTTCTGAATAATGATTGGTTCCTGTTTTGATTGACAAGTATTCTGATATAAAACCGTGACTGGTCCCCTCAGTTCAGTCCCATTACAGACTTTTCAAGTGAAGTCAGAACAAAATATATATGGCAATATATTGAAAAATATAAGGCATTATATTCTACAATATATTCCTATATATGAAAAAGTACTGCAAATATTATCCAATATACTGCAATATATGATTTGACAAATACAAAACATATATTGCATTGAAGACAAAAACTGCCCTATATTTTTATACATAGTTTTATTGAAACTCAATTTCTTTCCAGATATATTGTGGTGTAATACACTTCACTATATATATATATATATATATATATATATATATATATATATATATATATATATATATATATATATATATGCGTGTGTGTGCATCCATATATTCCGTTTATTACTAAATACATATTAACATATATGAGTACATACATTGTCGTATATGTCTCAATATATGGAAAGTGGCAATTATGTGTTTTTAACCATATTGTAATATATTGGCACAATATATTTTCTGTATATTATATACATATATTTTTTTATGTTCAATTTCAAGCAGTAATATATTGATAGTCAGTATATGGAGAAAGTTATTTTAGTTTCATAAGGGAACTGTAATGTATTTACTCACTTGTTTCTTTTACATTTTAAATAAAACATACTATTTCCTTGTTTCAGTTTAACATACACTGTAGATTTTGCAGTGTTAATTTGGAGACAATGTGACCAAATACACTCTAGAAGAAGTTAAATAAACTCTCTAAGTGTTGATTTAACACTGCAAAATTTACTATGTAGTTTCAACATTTCCTTGTTGAAGACTCCTACTTGGTACTATAGGGTCACAGAGCAATTTATAGAAAAGGATAGGAGACATAATTAGTAAATTCACAAATAATTTTCCTCTGTTTGAAAGAGTGAGATCCAGTCTACCTGCGATGTTTACTTTTTCTGTTTCATCTCATGTATCTGTTTGTGCAAGAGAGTTTTTTCTCTGTTTTATTACAGTATTCCATCCATTTTAGTTGAAATTGGTCTTGATGTTGGGAAGGTGACCATTGTAATGCAATAAAAATAATGAATAATTAATCTCAAATCCATTAAAACTAAACATGACTTTGAAAATGCCAGAAGTAGAAATATTTGTCCGGAAACATAACCAGTTAAAGAAAACTTTGTTAATCACGTACGTGTACGAGAAAATTATACAGATAAAATATTGTACTTAATTACTTCTCACCATATTACACGATTCAATACAATTAAGCGTTGAAATAAAACTTTGTTTCAATCTGAATGAACAAATAGAAATTAAATTGCAAATGACTCTTCCGGTGTATAAACTACTATATTTTCACATCACTTCACTTTAGCAGGGTTTTATTTAAATGATGTGGAGATACAAAATGCATTATAACGTGTATCTAGATTTTGTCACTAGGACATTAAGGCACGAATTTCAATGATAGCTCTGAATTTCAATGATAGATGTAATAGTTCCAGGGTGGTCTAGTGATGAGATGCACTGTAAAGTCATTAGCACTATATTTTGATCCGTCTTCTGGTTAATGCATCCATCAGTTAATGCTGGGATAATACAGTACATGGCTCCAACCTGCTCTCTGTCGAGCTGCTCCGGCTCTGAGAAGCAACTAACTGATTTAACATGTAAATGTAATGAGTGAGCGTGGTGTGAGCTCCGTCTAGAAGCTTCTGTACCTGTGCAAAAGCGATGAAGAGCAGCTGTTCATGAGTGTACTTCAGCCCAGGCAGGGGTATCTCTGGACCGTGTTCCCTCACCCACTTCTGATACGCCTGCAGTGAATCATGATAAACAAAGCTTAGAATGAAATAACGAGCTGTCACCTAATGTCCTGTAACATATTCTTACCAACTTACACAAAGACCTGAAACCAAATGAGATCATTAGAACAAATTCTTGTAGAAAACCTGAAATGCGACACCTTACTGGAGCAGCAGGTTTATACGTAACATGAACAAGTAGAAATAAACACATTATGCTCACTGGTGCGGCACCATTATTCGAACTGCAATTGTGACGTCATGTTGCACAATTATGTAATCGCATAAATTAACAAGATTTAATGTAAACAAATGTGCATGTGTGCCTGAACATTCTTTCTCTATCTTTAAATGAAAGTCTTTAACATTAAGAAAAACACGGACATTCAACATGTGTCCTAAATGAAAATGGAGTCATATTAGTACAAGTATTCAGCCGAACAGGACTATCTACTGTGTGGTGAGGAACAGGTTATAGCCACATCCATACAATGTGGAGCAGGTTATAGCCACAACCACATAGTGTGGAGCAGGTTATAGCCACATCCTACTATGTGGAGCAGGTTATAGCCACATCCACATAGTGTGGAGCAGGTTATAGCCACATCCTACTATGTGGAGCAGGTTATAGCCACATCCACATAGTGTGGAGCAGGTTATAGCCACATCCACACAGTGTGGATCAGGTTATACCCACATCCTACTATGTGGAGCAGGTTATAGCCACATCCACATAGTGTGGAGCAGGTTATAACCACATCCACACTGTGTGGATCAGGTTATAGCCACATCCTACTATGTGGAGCAGGTTATAGCCACATCCACACTGTGTAGGCATAGTAACTACTTGGCTTTCTGCAGAGCAGAGAGAACAAAGCCAAAGTCATTACATCCTGCAGCTAATCTACAGGGTGTACAGGAATAGGAACAAAAATGACCAAAATATTCAATAAAATGACCAAGAATGACCAAACTATTCAGTAAAATGAACAATAATGACCAAAATATTCAATAAAATGACCAAAATATTTGGTAAAATGACCAAGATATTCAGTAAAATGAACAAGAATGACAAACATATTCAATAAAATGAATAAAAGTCACCAAAATATTTAGTAGAATGACAAAAAATATTCAGTAAAATGAACAAGAATGACCAAAATATTCAATAAAATTACCAAAATATTCAGTAAAATGACCAAAAATGACCTAAATACTCAGTAAAATGAAAAGTAATATTTCACATTTTGACCCCAGACTTATCTTGGAAATCTGAGCCAACCAACATTTAAGACTTGAGTTTTCTTTATCATTAACACACATGTGGGAACATTTCATTAGTTTTATTCCACAAGCATTGTACTTGTAAACCAGTGTACTCAAGCATGTAATCCACAATAATCGCAATTGCACAGTCCCTTCAAATGGTGCAGCACTAATGCTCACCATAGCCTGTATATGTGATTGACATTATTCACATTCATTATGACAATTCGTATAATTAATTAAAGCATTCTTTAATTCCCTTTGCACTTTTGTTCTTGCTCATGAATGCTCCTCAAAGCTTCAATCAAAAATCACTGACACAATTAATATAGAAGTGAAAGCTCCTACATGAACACAAACACACCCTTAAACAAATGCAGGAAGACAGTTCAAATAAAAAAGTTGTCTTTTATCTTCATTCAGTTGCAGATCTGCTCTTTGACTTTATGTAAACACAGCCAAGTATCAGTTTTAGAAACAGGAGAGCTGCAGTGAACACTTAAAACAGATCGGATGATTTTTTAAAAAATAGATTTTTCCAAATATTCACAAAACCATTAGCCTAGCCTAGCCGCACTATCCCTATTCATTACATGTATAGGTCTAGTCGTGCTTCATAGTCAGCGGAGGCGGGGCTAAAAGGTTGTCTTTCAAATCCTCTGTATGCAATAGAACGGTAACAATTAACCAATCAGCGTAATCTTCAGGATGACGTAGTTAGACAACGGAAAGTTCACGGAAGAGTCTGGAAAAAGTTACAAATGACGAAAACAAAATGGTGGATTATGGAGCTTAACGACTGTTGTCGCTTCTGTAAAAATAATTTAAAGATTGCTGATGTTTTCTCATATTCTTCACTCATCTTTGATAAAAGGAAATCACCACCTGTTGTTGTTCTTCTTCTATGGTTGTTTCCGGTTGTTTCTCTCTGAATCGTTGTAGCATCACTTTGTTACATCCGCCCTTTGACTCTATACTTCACTGTGATTCGTCGACCAGTTTCAGGCAAATCTAGCCACAAGTTACATTGAGTGTAACTAGACTACTACGGTAGCACATTAGATTTGCTACCGCTGGGGGGGGGGGGGTCAAACACTAGGCTACAAAACCACAGCATTAGAACAATTTAAATATGAAACCACTTACATAGTATGACAACTTGAGCCCTCCCATGTCTGCGATGTTCTCCCCCAGCGTCAGACGACCGTTCACCTGGATACAGAAAAAGAAGACCCAATATTTTCAAATGTTAAATGGTTTGGGTTCAAAGCTGTAGGTTTTATGAAAATGCTGTGGGTCACTTTAATATGCTCTTGTGGGTTTCTTTCCAATGAAGCAATTTTTTAGGATGGTGGAAAAAGCTGCACACAGTTTGTCTTACAGTCACACTGACAAATACAGGTGGGAAATAACTAAGTACAAGTACTTTGTTACTGTACTTAGTAGATGTTTTAGGTATCTGTACTTTACTTGAGTATTTATTTTTCTGTAAACTTGACTTTTCGTCCCTACATTTGATCATAAATATCTGTACTTTATACTCCTTACATTCTCAGAATAGACTCGTTATGTTTTAAAAATAAACAGATGTCGTCTCCGTCGTCATCTCCCACTTCATCCGGGTCTGGGTCCCGGGGGCAGCAGCCCCAGCAACGTAGTCCAGACTTCCTTCACCCCAGCCACCTGAGCCAACGCCTCCAGGGGAATCCCGAGGTGTTCCCAGGCCAGCTGAGAGATATAATCCCTCCAGCGTGTCCTGGGTCGGCCATGAGGTCTCCACCTGGATGGACATGCCCGGAACACCTTCCCAGGGAGACATCCTCACAAGGTGCCCGAGCCACCTCAACTGGCTCCTCTCGACATGGATGAGCAGCGGCTCTACTCCGAGTTCCTCCTGGATGTCCGATCTTCTCACCCTATCTCTACGGCTGAGCCCGGCCACCCTGCGAAGGAAACTCATTTCGGCCACTTCTACCCGTGATCTCATTCTTTCGGTCATGACCCAAAGCTCATGACCATAGGTGAGGGTTAGAACGTAGATCGACCAGTAAATCGGGAATTTCGCCTTCTGGTTTAGCTCCTTCTTCACCACAACAGATCGGTTTAACACCCGCATTACTTCGGATGCTGCCCCAATCCGCCTGTCGACCGCCTGTCGACCCTCCTTCTGTCACTTGTGAATAAGATCCCGAGGTACTTAAACCACCTGAGGCAGGACCCTCCCCCTGACCCGAAGAAGGTACTCAAGATCCTCCTGCCACCGAACTCGAACCCCTCCCCCACCCGGGTCTATGAACAGAACTGGTGACAAAGTCGGACCGAGAAACAGTCCGACTTATTACCGGCTACACGGGCCAAACTCTTGCTCCATCAGTACAGGGACAGAATGTCCCCCAGTAGGAGACCACCCACCCAAACTCCTGGAGTACCCCCGACAGGATACCTCTGCGGACACAGTCGTAAGCCTTTTCCAAATCCACAAAACACATGTGGACTGGTTGGGCAAACTCCCATGCCCCCACCAGCACCCCTGTGAGGGTAAAGAGCTGGTCCACTGTTCCACGTCCAGGACGAAAATCACATTCCTCCTCTTCAATCTGAGGTTCGACCACTGATCGTACCCTCCTTTCCAGCACCCTGGAGTAGACCTTACCGGTGAGGCTGAGGAGTGTGATCCCATGATAGTTGGAGCACACCCTCTGGTCCCCTTTCTTAAAAATGGGAGCCACCACCCACCCCGGTCTGCCACTCCAGCAGCACTGCCCCTGATGTTCATGCAATCTAGACAATCTATATATATATATATATATATATAATTATTTTTTTTGTTATTTTTAGTCAAGCTACAGATGAGAAATGGAGGTTGTATTAAATAATAATTTTTTCCTCCCACTCCTTTTTCGAGCATAAATGAATAATTTGATTTATTGTACTTTTGTGTATTTTGAGCATCTGCCTTTTCAGATAATGATGTATACAGTATGCTGTATTTCTTTAGTTTGATTACTTGCTCGAAAAAAAAAATGGAATGAATGAAATTTATGATGTTTAATAGTGAAGTGATGCACAGTAAGTCACAGATTGTTAGATCCTCACACAGTACTTGCTTTATATCTGGCCACGGTTTTAGGTTTGAGTTATTTGGAAATATACTGCAGGTTATTGGTTAACAAATACTGATCAAAGTTGGGAAGGTTTAACCCACAGGTGTCAAACATGCGGCCCGGGGGTCAAAATTGGCCTGCCAATGGGTCCAATCTGGCCCCTGGGATGAATTTGTGAAATGCAAAAATTACATAGAAAATAATGATTAAGGAAGTTAAAATTATTTAACATCAATTCAATCTAATCTTAATAAATAATAAGTTAATGAAATGAAAAACTGCAAATTTTCTTTTATCTTTTAGTGGAAAATATATAGTTTAAAAAAACTTTAAAAAAAAAAGAATAACCTGAACTGTATGTGGAATTTTATCAATATTCTGAAAGTTAATAAATGTTGTGTGCATTCAGTGGTTCAGTTGTAGAGCGGGTCGTCCAATGACTGAAGGGTCAGAGGTTTGAGTCCTGGCTCTGTCTGTCCACATGTCTAAGTGTCCTTGGACAAAGACACTGAACCCTGTCTTAGTGTCCCAGTAAGACTGACAGAACCTTAGAATACTAAGTTATTAAGTAATGTTTTAATTTAAGTATACTTTAATAAGCATCTCTACATTTTAAGTTCTGGAAACTTGTATTTTTTAAGTTTCATCAACTTAAAATAATCGAAGCAATTGTTTGCCTTAAATGTTTTGAGTTCTGCTAAGTTATTTGGATTTTGGTTGGTCTCTTTCTGCTTGCAATAAGTTAATAAAAATAAAAAGAATATGGTCATTGTCATTCCTGTTAAGCACATATTAGCTGCAGTAGATTTAACACTGTGTCATAAATGTACCAGTAAATAGTTTACAGGTTCTACTGGGAAAATTAAAATATAGAAAGTGCCTACATTTCTGTAACTCAACTGTAAAGGTGAAATGTACATATTATATATAGACAAATAGTATGTGAATCAATATATTTCAAGCTTTTACTTGTTTTGAATTTTGCGATTCGGACTTAAGCTGTAAATCATAATCAGCAAAATGACACCAAAGAAAAGCTGTAGATATCCCACTGTGCATGTCTATAAAAATATGTTGGTTTCATCCTTTTTTGTTCAATTATCTGACTAAAACAATTTTTACACCATATTCTAATTTTCCCAGTAGTACCTGTAGAACATGGACAACATGCGCCACAGTGTAAACTTGTGTCAGACTCATCCTCACTGGTAAACATACATCATCTGAAGCACCAGCATTTGGGATGACCCAGATGACAGCAGAACTAAGGGTTCCCTCATGACAGTAAAAGATTCATCTGAAGAAACAAATATAAAAAGATGAGTAGTTCTCCCTTTAATGAGAAAATTACATTCAGGAAAAACCAAAGATGAAGGATTGGTTTTGATGTATTTGAACCGATTTGAATATATATATATATATATATATATATATATATATATATATATATATATATATATATATATATATATATATATATATATATATATATATATATATATATATGATCCACCATCATGATTAATCTGATTCAACATTTTAACTCATTTGCAGCAGAATGACTTTGCTAATGCATTTTGCAATTTGTTGAGATTTACCATCATTTTCATTTGTTCCATTTTTTTCCCTTGAATTAAGAAAAAAAAAACCTTGTATAATAAAAAGTAAATACAAATCTTTAAGAAAAAAAGCCAATGGAACAAATGAAAATGATCTTTGTCAGATTTATAGAAGTCAGATTTTCCAGATCTATTATCTATAAATCTGTTGTTATACCTCATTGAAAAGATCCTGTTTAGGTGATTCTGTCTGAATTTAAGTGTGATGAGATATTTATACTACAAATGAAAAAAACAAACACTTGGTCATATTAAGATACTGTATGGTAAAAACAATTACAGATGTAAAAATATATTTAACAAGATCCTGGGGGGGGGGGGTTGTGTCAAAAGAGATGTTAAAAAAGATATTCTAATTTGTTTTAATAAAAGATGGTAAAACACACAAAGATGCTATGCTAAGATGTCTTTAAAAAGATATTTAAGCACATGTATAGATGAAGGTAAAGGTGTTTAAAAATATTTTTTAATATATGTTTAAAAAATAAGTTGTAAAAAAATTAAGATAAAAATGGGGGAGGGGCAGGTGCTTTTTGATTCTTTTATGGGAGGTTCACTTTTTCACATTTGGAAAAGGCTTTCCTTATATCATGTATTAAAGTAAACACCAATGTAGTCTTGAGGTGATGTTTGATTTAAGTTCCTTTCCATGTGTTTGAGCTACACAGCACTTTATTTCTGCTGTATACAGACAGACAGACAGACAGACAGACAGACAGACAGACAGACAGACAGACAGACAGACAGACAGATAGACAGACAGATAGATAGACAGATAGATAGATAGATAGATAGATAGATAGATAGATAGATAGATAGATAGATAGATAGATAGATAGATAGATAGATAGATAGATAGATAGATAGATAGATAGATAGATAGATAGATAGATAGATAGATAGATAGATAGATAGATAGATAGATAGATAGATAGATAGATAGATAGATAGATAGATAGATAGATAATTATTCATCCCTGTGGGGTAAATTCACATTTGTCCAGCAGCTCTCAAATTTACAAATGCACAAAACAAATATGCTTATGAATGATTAAAAATGTTTACACTGGCTGAAAGAGGATAAAAAAATATATACAGGATAAAAATTAAAATAGATAAATACAAGTTAAGAAATATATACAACATAGACTACTTATAGTAGAGTACAACCACCCAATGTTTGGGTGTGACGGGGCAAATCAAAAGCCACTGTAAAAATAAATAAATAAATAAATAAATAAATATATATATATATATATATATATATATATATATAATATATAATTTATGTATGTGACATTAATATATTGCTGCAATTGTATTTTTGTCATTCATTAGCTGCTCATTAATAAATACTATCACTTAAATAATTTGCTAATGTAATAAATAGTATTTAATTCTAAAGCAGAAAATGTGATCATTTAATCACCGAGATGAAATACAAACCATTACAGTTTTTCTCAAATGCTAAATCACAAAAGCCAGTCCTTTAAACCAAATGACCAGTTGTCTAAACAGATTTACTAACCCTAGCCATTATTTGTTATTATCAAAACACATTTCACACGAGGACACAATTCAAAAAACACAATCCTCCATTCTCATGAATCTAGACACATTTTTTTTTTTTTTGCTAAAACACAAGTTGTAACAGAACTCTGCTCATATTCTCAAATGAAAGCTCAGGTGATGCAGAACACTGGCCACACTCAACAACATCTGAACACAATGAACACACCTGGCATCATTCATTACACACAACTACTCAACATTCAACACACTTGTTGCCAATGCTGTGACCACATGTATAAAAGCAAGTTCAGAATTCACAGTTTGCTGAAGGTTCCAAACAAACTAAATAGATGAAGGCAGAGTCAGGGGAAGAGGAATATGAGTCAGAGCAGGGAGAGGAGCTGGCCAACGAGGCTGGATTCAACCTGCACAAACGAAGCCAAAGAGGCCGTAACACCATTGGCCAAAGAGCCATCACTGTTCCTGACCAAATGGGGGGGTGGGGTGTTGGGGGGGTAATATTACTCTTTGTGATTTGATTTGATTTGACCATCTGTTAAAATACGTGCCTGTGCAAAACATGCATAAAAACAGTGTCAAGGATAGCAGAAAAAAAGTCAGATGTATTTCCATTATGGTCCTTGCTCTTAACATACAATACCAAACACACACCACAACACTTAAAAACACAAACATATACCCCCTACCCCCACCTGTCCCCACCCTTGTCCCTGTTCTGTGGCCATAGGTTCAGAGGGGCTCGTCCACCAGCATGTTGTCCTTGGGTCTTACAACACCCAACGTCCACACATCCCATTTATACAGAGGTGGTCAAAGTACTCCCATTCTGTACTGAAGTAGAAGTACAGCTACTGGTGTGAAAAAATACTCTGATAAAAGTAGAAGTACTGATTCAACTCCTTTACTGAAGTAAAAGTAAAAAAGTACAATTTCTCAATTGTAATAAAGTAAAAAGTAAAACTGCAATTTTTTTTTTTGCTCTGGATGAAATAATACTTATTTAAGCAGGAAAAACATTTTAAAAAACATCAAAACTAAAGCCTTTAAAAGTGAGTTACTGTGTAGATGATGTGTTTTAATAGGTCATGCAGTTTAGTAGGTATGGACAGGACATTTAGGAACAATTAAAAAGCCAGAATTAGGAGATGAAAAAAATCTAAATTAGGAGATAAAAGTCAGAATTATGAGATAAGAAAATTATGTAAAAGTAAGACACAATTTCTGATTCACGACTTATTTTTCATACCATCACATTTGTCTAATTTGAAGAAGTAATGAGTCTATTCTGAGAATGTAAAGACTATAAAGTACAGATATTTATACAAAAATGTAGGGAGTAAAAGCAAAAAGTTGCCAGAAAAAAAATACTCAAGTAAAGTTCATATACCTAAAAACTGTACTTAAGTACAGTAAAGGAAGTACTTCTACTTAGTTACTTCCAACACTGCATTTATGTCATTTGGGACAATGTCTACCTTCACAGAACAAACCAAATCAGACAGTGTTTCACCACCAACAGTAAACAGGTTTTAAATGTCTGTTTTCCATCCTACTCCCCTTTCCTGAACCCTATGGAGTCACTGTTCCAGAATTATTTCAGTTTAATTAAGAATGAAGCTGGAATCAGAATGATCTTTAGAATAATCATTATAATAAGTTCAACACAGAGCGCACACACACACACACACACACACACACACACACACAGGAGTATTTATTTGGAGAGATCTCTGCCAGACCAAGGGTTAGGGTTAAAGCACAGTCAACAGTTAAGAATTATAAAGACAAAGTAATGATACAAAGAATAAAGAAATAATACAATGTTAAGGCACAATACATTTTCATTACAGTCACCATTCCAGGGCATTTTTCCCATGGTGCCGAGCAAGAGAGAATATAGCCTGTGATGTGGATGAGGTGATGCGGCTCAGTCACATGATGACACACAGTGATTGTGGTGTGTGTGTGTGTGTGTGTGTGTGTGTGTGTGTGTGTGTGTGTGTGTGTGTGTGTGTGAATAAAGTAAATAAAAAAACTTTGCACCCTGAACATCAAAGTACTGTTGTGTGTAATATTGTGTTTTTGCATTGAGTTGTGACAGTAGTGTACATGCAGTATTTTCTATAGATTTATACTCTTCATTTAAATGTCTAATCCTCTACAGAGATCTAAGAGCAGTTACTGAAAAGTTTCTAAAAATATAAATTGACAGTTATGAAACAAAGAACCTTGTCACAATTTGTTGTTTTACTGTAGTGTGTAATAATGTGTATAGTGCAGAGGTGGTCAAAGTACTCCCATTCTGTACTTAAGTAGAAGTACAGCTACTGGTGTGAAAAAGTAGAAGTACTGATTCAACTCCTTTACTGAAGTAAAAGTAAAAAAAGTACAACTTCACAATTGTAATAAAGTACAAAAGTAAAACTGAATTTATTTTTAAGTTTTTGCCATGAACGCAATAATATTTATTTAACCAGGAAAAATCTGAAAAGTTTCAAAGGTATCTAAAATAAAGCCTTTAAAAGTGAGTTATTGTGTAGATAATGTGTTTGATAGGGTCACTGTACTCAGTTTTGTGGATATGGGCAGGAAATTTAGGAAAAAAACACGGGAAAAAAGTCACAATTGAGATAAAAAGTCATCATGAGATTAAAAAAAATGACAAATGACATTTAAAAAAATGCATAATTTTAAGAGAAAAAGTCAAAATGGTAAGATAAAATGTTAAAATTGTGAGACAAAAAGTCAAAATTGTCAGATAATAGTCATGTAACTATATTCCTCCACTGATTTTCCCTCTGAAGTGACTTATTTTTTATACTGTCACATCTGTTTAGTTTGAAAAAGTAACAAGTCTATTCTGAGAATGTAAGGAGAATAAAATACAGATATTTATGAAGTATCTTAGGGAGGAAAAATAAATACTCAAGTAAAGAACAGATACCTAAAAAAATCTACTAAAGTACAGTAATGAAGTACTTTTACTGAGTTACTTTCTACCTCTGGTATAATGTTTATATTTTTCAAATGATGAATTTTTATCTCAATTGTGACTTTTTTCTTTCATTTTTCCTACATTTCCAGTGACCCTATCAAACACATTATCTACACAGTAACTCACTTTTAAAGGCTTTATTTTAGACACCTTTGATATTTTTCAGATTTTTCCTGGTTAAATATGTATTATTGGGTTATTACAATTGTGAAATTATACATTTTTACTTTTTCTTCAGTAAAGCAGTTGAATCAGTACTTCTACTTTTACCTGAGTATTTTTTCTCACCAGTAGCTGTACTTCTACTTAAGTACAGAATGTGAGTACTTTGACCATCTCTGTCTATAAGTGAACCATATTTGGTTCTTTTATATCAAATTGAACAATTGGTTTGATAGTTGGGACTAAGGTGCTGGACTAACATATAGATGTGCATTTGTGTAGTTGTGTGTAGTTGTGTGTAGTCGTGTGTAGTTGTGTGTAGTCGTGTGTAGTCATATGTAGTCATATGTAGCCGTGTGTAATCATGTGTATTTGTGTGTAGTTGTCTGTAGTTGTGTGTAGTCGGGTGTAGTTGTGTGTAGTAATGTGTAGTTGTGTGTAGTCGTGTGTAGTCATATGTAGCCGTGTGTAATCGTGTGTATTTGTGTGTAGTCTTCTGTAATTGTGTGTAGTTGTGTGTCGTCGTGTGTAGTTATGTGAGGTATGTGTAGTTGTGTGTCGTCGTGTGTAGTTGTGTGTCATCGTGTGTAGTTTTGTGTAGTTGTGTGGAGTCGTGTGTAGTTGTATGTAGTTGTGTGTAATTGTGTATAGTTGTGTGTAGTCGTGTGTAGTTGTGTGTCATCGTGTGTAGTTGTATGTAGTTGTGGGTAGTCATGTGTCATCGTGTGGAGTTTTGTGTAGTTGTGTGTTGTCTGTAATTGTGTGTAGTTGTGTAGTTGTGTGTAGTCGTGTGTAGTTGTATGTAGTTGTGGGTAGTCATGTGTCATCGTGTGGAGTTTTGTGTAGTTGTGTGTTGTCTGTAATTGTGTGTAGTTGTGTAGTTGTGTGTAGTCGTGTGTAGTTGTATGTAGTTGTGGGTAGTCATGTGTCATCGTGTGGAGTTTTGTGTAGTTGTGTGTTGTCTGTAATTGTGTGTAGTTGTGTAGTTGTGTGTAGTCGTGTGTAGTTGCGCATAGTTGTGTGTAGTTGTGTGTAATTGTGTGTAGTTGTGTGTTGTGTGTAATCGTGTGTAGTCGTGTGTAGTTGTGCATAGTTGTGTGTAGTTGTGTGTAGTTGTGTGTAGTTGTGTATGCAAACCCACCCTCTGGTTATACACAGTGAAATTATCGTAGAGTTTAACGATACATTCCGCCTTCTTCTGGAACTTCCTGTAGGACTCCTCCGTCCACCACTGTTTGAGGTTGCCGTGGCGGTCGTACTGGCCCCCTAGGGACATGAACCATTGCATCACTAAGATGAGGGGCAAAAGGGCAGGGGGGGGGCAGTGTTAGCATGGACAGAACACAACCTGCAACTTTCCTTCACAGTCCAAAGAGCTGCCATGTTTATCATCCTGTATTTGTGTCACAATAAAACTGACCTCCATGAGCCTACAGGTACTACTGGAAAATGATCTACTATGGTTGGTCAAAAACAAACCATAATAGACAAACAGAACTATCCCACACAACAAGTGTAGTTCTCACTGTTTTGACTGTCTATAAATAATCCTAATGAATAAGAAAGAAACTCATTTACAAAAGAACTTCTGTTCCAAATGGAAAATGATTAAACAATGCGTATTTAGTCCTTCTAGAATTTTCTCTCTCTCTCTCTCTCTCTCTCTCTCTCTCTCTCTCTCTCTCTCTCTCTCTCTCTCTCTCTCTCTCTCTCTCTCTATATATATATATATATATATATATATACATAATAATTACCTCATTATTCATAACTACCCTGACAAACATTTTACTGTCAACCAGTGTTTCATTTTTGCTCCTCCTCAGTATATTTAAATTTAAATTTCAAAATACTTGTACTAATGTTTGGGTTTGAGATTTTAATACGTGGTAAATCATAATTGAAACTGCAAACTGTCTCAAAAGCCTTCCCACAGCAACCGCACTCCCTGTGTGACCACCACCGACAGCCAACAGCGACCTGACATCATACTGTCATATTCTGCCAGAAATACACACTTTTGTATAAATATGTAGGGGGTGCTATAGAGTGATGTATTTGAAAAGTTGTGTAGAACTGTGAGTCTGACAACTGAGTCAAATTTCAGCCAATTCGGTGTTCGTATGTCCGAACTACTGCCATTTTAATAAGTACATTTCTAGGGGGCGCTATAATACGAAATCAGAACGTCTTTAGCTGAATGGATGTAGACCTGGGAGATAGACGTCTGTGTCAAATTTAAGCCAAATTGTTGTTCGCATGTATGAGCTGAAGCTATATATGTAGTGGTAATTTTTCCCGAAAACTTTGAAAACTTTGTGATGCCGTAGCACAAAAATGAAGCAACTTTTCCAAAAAATGTGGATAACTTTTGATGTCCCACTTGTCTAAATAGTGTTCACAGATTTTGAGCTCATTCGGGGCCAACGACCAAGGAGGAGTTCGTTAAAATACGAAGACACTGAAAACCACGACTCCGAATTTTTTAAATTTCAATCCAAGATGGTGGACTTCCTGTTGGTTTATGGGCGTGGCCATCATACGTTTTTGTTTTATCCTCTCCTCATGATGAACACGTGTACAGATTTTCATAGCTCTAACTTCACTTGAGCGTTATCTGGCCTAATAACTAATGACTGTTCCAGGGGGCGCTGTAGACACATTTCTTTACAACCTATATATACTCGCAATGTTTCACACTTCTGAAGTGCATGCAAAATTTGGTGGGTTTTTGTGTATGTTCAGGGGGTTAAATTAGAGCTGAAAAGGCTGATGTCATTGCAATCACAGCTGACTCAATAAGCCTTGCGCCCAGACGTGGTCCGCGGCGAGGCCTAATAATAAAAATGACGACAAAGAAATAATTGATATATCCCATGGTGCATGTCATGAGTTTATAAAATGTATTGGTTTCACCTTTTATGTTGAATTACCTGAATGAAACAACTTTTACACCATATTCTGGTTTTCTGAGTAGCACCTGTATAGCTGTCAAAGAGGCCGGTAGTGATCAAACCTACCATTTTGAATGTAATTTATTGCAGTATTATGTAGGTGAATAGAAAGAAACCATTCTCTGACTTAAAAGCTTTTGCTGTGTGTTAAAGGGCAGCACTTTTGACTGGAAATGATAGTTAGAGATTGTGGCTTTAAACAGCCTTTGCTGCTCGTCATCGTCATCCTACACCATAGCATTATATGACAAATGACTAGATGTAATTCAATATAGTGACATGGTTCAAACTGAAGTGATGAAATGGTGGAAGTGTTTTCCATTCTTTATGGGTGAAGAGGAAGCTGTTCTTACCCCAGTCATCATATCCATGCGTTAACTCATGGCCAATGATCGCTCCTATTCCTCCATAGTTCAGCGACCTGGCAAAAGAATAGGTTAGAATTAATGCATTAACAAGGATTAATCCATGTTCATGATAATTAATCTGATTAAAAAATTATTAGTTCTAAAATACTGAAAAAATTAGATCAAAAAATGTGGTAAAATATCCAAAACATATGCAAAAAAAAAAATAAAAATGCATATATATATATATATATATATATATATATATATATATATATGCAATTAACAACACCTTCAACAGTTTCAAGAAAACAACTGTTCCATTTAATTGTGTTAAAATTATTAATCAGATTAATCATGATGATGGATTAATGCACGTGAATGTGTTAATTTTCACAGCCCTCGTGTAAACATGTGTTTAATTAACTACAGTACATGTGAGAGGCAAAAAAAAAAACCCCACACAGATGTGGAAATGTATTTCAAAATGGTTAAAAACTGAAAAATGTGACAATATGTTAAAAGAGACGTTAAAAACATACTCAAATGTTAACATGTGGGGAAGAAAGGCATGAATGTATTTAAAAAAACTATGTTAAAAATACACAAAGATGTTAAGACGTGTTGAAAGTGAGGTTAAAAAACATACATACATGTTAAAATGAGTTTTTAAAAAAGATGATAAAAACACACAAAGATGTTAAAATGTGTTTAAAAATGCGACATGAAAAAATAAACCTGAATAAAAAAAAACATTTAAATGCAGAAACATGTGGTTAGCCAACTACTGTACACGTGACAGGCAAAAAAACACACACACAGGTGTGGAAATGTATTTAAAATATGTAAAAATAAACACACAAAAATGTTAAGATATGTTAAAATGGATGTTAAGAAACATACACGAATGTTAAAATGTGTTTTTTAAAAATGGTAAAAACATGCAAAGATGTGAAAATGAGGGGGGAAAGACGTTAAAAACATACACAGATGTAAAAAATGTGTTTAAAAATGATATTTAAGCACATATAGAGATGAAGATAAAGATGTTTAAAAAATATATGTTCATGAAATAATACATTTAAAAAATTTTATAAACAGGGAGGGGGGGGGGGGGGGGGGGGGTACAGCTGTTTTTTTGGTTCTTTTAGGGGAGGTTCACTATCCCACACTTTGAAAACCCCCAATTTAATATAAAAAAGCTCTTTTTTTTTTACTTTCCTGAGCCTCAGAGGGATATTACATAGTACTATTTAATCCTTATAATTGTGTATAGACCCTCCTCATGTGTGTATTTTGATAGGACTGTGTGTAGCCGTGCTGTGACAAGTGTCTGGGACGTCTCATTAGAATAAACTTTATCAACCCTGTCCCATAAGTCATTCTGCTCAAGCTCAAATTTTAGTTGCATGTTAGAATCAAACAGCTCAACAGCACACCTTACTGTTCACACTGATGGAAAATACTTGACCTGTTACCTTCAGCGTGAGGACAAATTTTAATTTCATGAGCAAACTTGTGCACCCAGTAATAAGGCTGGTCCAGCGGGAGCCCAGTCAGCCTCCAGAACATAGCGGGGTGCTCCACCTCTCCTTGACCCTGGCCTGAGCTGACGTTTTGTCTTTGCAGAGCATGTAGATATAGAGAGCGATGAGAGGGCAGAGCAGGGCTGTTCACATGGCTACGTCTGAAAATGACTTTCTGACAGCTAGTCGATACGCTGCCTCACACCGCGCCAGACTCCCTCGCTAAACTAACTGGCTGATTGAAGCTTCATTATACTCAACGTGATAGTGAAGAGGTGTGTGTGTGTGTGTGTGTGTGTGTGTGTGTGTGTGCATGGTTGTATTCCTATCTTTATGGGGACATTGATCTGTTTACACAGTCACACCATGGGGACCAAGGTTCAGGCCCTTGCAAGGGTTAAATATATGTATAATATAATAAAAATGTGGGAAGTATGTAAATTTATGCAAATGATGTCCCCTATAAACGTTAACAATTTTTTCCAGAAGTCCCCATAAAGCATGGGGGAAACAGGTGCAAAGCAAAACCAGTATTTTTCAAAGATTTGAAGATGTGTTTACTTAAAAAAATATATACAATGAATCAATTTTTATTTTTCCCTTTTATTATTAAACAACATATTTAAAATTGAATTTTATTTTATATTTTACATTTATTTATTCACTTGCTAACTACAAGTCATGATTACAAACTTGGTCCTCATGAGGCATGGAAACCTGTCTGTGTGTGTCTATGAATGTATGAGAAAGAGGGAGTGAGACAGTTTATGGGCACTTGGTGCTTCTGCAATAATAATTTCAAGGGGACAGGTACGCGCGCGCACACACACACACACACACACACACACACACATTTTTAAACAGAATTATTAATTGATATTGATTTGCATGCATGGCAGCAGGTAGTGGAAGTAGTGGTTATCACCTCTGATGAAGACATAGAAATGTTAGCTAATGTTGGGTCTAAACCCTGTTGGGTCTAATTATGGCATATTTGTGAGGGGCGTGTGTGTATGTGTATGTGTGTGCTTACTCAGAGGTGTTTGTGTGTATGCTTTGCAAACACACAATTGCAACTCTTAAGATAATATTAAGTGTTGGTTTCGATCAGGGGTTTTCAAAGGGATAGTGAGTTCCCCCTAAAAGAATCGAAAGGAAGCTGTGCACCCCCCCCCACCCCCCACCCCCACTCCCATCTTTATAAACATATTTATAAAAACAAACAAATAAGCAAATATCAAAAGTGTCCACTAAAAATCATTCTAAAGAGGGAAAATATATAATTTGACAAAGTAGTAAAATTAAACTCATTCCCCTGGAAGATAAAACTGTTCATGGACAAAGTATCAAAGACAAAACGAGACAAAAGACAAGGTTCCAAAAATTCTTCTAAACATGACTATGGGCTCTAGTTTCCAGCCGGTGCAGAGCAGTTTGGTAGTTTGGCAGACCCCAGTGCACCAAAGTGGGTGTGGCCACTGATCCAGCTCAGCGCAGTGATAGATTTGCTGAATTTAGACTGCGCCGAAGTGCACCAAGAGCTCATCAGCTGAAAGGAGTATTGCGAGTTTGGCAAACCGGTGCGCCAACATGGGTGCAGCCGCGCACTCGTGGGAGGTGACTAAGGATTCAGGTCAGCGCATTGACAGATTCGCTGACTTTAGACAGGGCGCCACGCTCGCCAGCTGAAGGCACCATCCACGCCCTTTCTCCTCCCTCATTCCCACTTACGCCAGTGAGAGGAAAGGAGATGGAACGGAGGAGGGATGTGTCAGTGGGAGGAATGGAGAGGTGGGTTTACGCCAGTCTGCGTGGTGGGCCAAACTTGCAAAAGTCGTCTGGACACACAGGACACGCAGACCAGCTGCGCCCCACTTGCGCCGGGTCTGCGAAACTAGAGCCCTATGATGAGCTTGGTTCACTGTAAGACACGACAAGCAAAGCACAAAAGAAAACACCTGCTATATACACACACACACACACACACACACACACATACATAAGGGCGGGGAAACAACAAGACACAGTTGACACACATAAGGAACATTCAGCACACATGAAGGAAACAAAGGTAAAGGTCAGACTAGACAAAACACAAAAGGAAATGTATCAAAATAAACAAGTGACAAACAAACAGACAAACAAAACAGTAAATAATAAATTATAATCTAATCGATGTGACACATTTCTTCTTTTCGTAGACATGTTTAGGTTGATTTCAGCCACAGTTTCACAACAGTGGCTGAAGTTTTTCTGTGCGTCTCCTTGTGTGTAGACCAGCTTTCACAGACTTAATCCTTGTGCTGGATTCTTGATATGATTTCAACATTAGCACCAGTATATTAATATTTTAAACTGTACCCATCCATCATTCCTACTTCAGTCTGGATTTAGTTTGGAGAGGTTAATAGACTAAAAGCTTTTCTACCCTGATAGGAATAATAATATCCAGTCCAAGTTTTCAAATAAAGAAGATACATTGGTAAAATACATCAATAATGAAATACTGTAAAGCTCATATATGTATGTATGTATGTATGTATGTATGTATGTATGTATGTATGTATGTATGTATGTATGTATGTATGTATGTATGTATGCATGTGTGTATGTATGTATGTATGTATGTATGTATGTATGTATGTATGTATGTATGTATGTATGTATGTGTGTATGTATGTATGTATGCATGTGTGTATGTATGTATGTATGTATGTATGTGTGTATGTATGTGTGTATGTATGTGTGTATGTATGTGTGTATGTATGTATGTATGTATGTATGCATGTGTGTATGTATGTATGTATGTATGTATGTATGTATGTATGTATGTATGTATGTATGTATGTATGTATGTATGTATGTATGTATGTATGTATGTATGTGTGTATGCATGTGTGTATGTATGTATGTATGTATGTATGTATGTATGTATGTATGTATGTATGTATGTATGTATGTATGTGTGTATGTATGTGTGTATGTATGTGTGTATGTATGCGTGTATGTATGTGTGTATGTATGCATGTATGCATGTGTGTATGTATGTATGTATGTATGTATGTATGTATGTGTGTATGTATGTGTGTATGTATGTGTGTATGTATGCGTGTATGTATGTATGTATGTATGTATGTATGTATGTATGTATGTATGTATGTATGTATGTATGTATGTATGTATGTATGTATGTATGTATGTATGTATGCCTATCTGACATCCTGTCTTCTCTCCTTTTTATCACTCGTTCACTCCGTTGGTTATAAAGTCTGTCTGATATGAGCTTCAGTGCAGAGCCATAAATGGACTTAGCTTCTAGGCTTTCTACTTCAAATAATATTTTTCTGACTGGCCTATAGATGTGGCCAATGAGCGCAAGAAACATTGTTAACTATCTGATAGATTAAAGACATGTATAAAACAACAATCACAGCAAATATGCCAGTGTTAATTTAATACCCATGGTGTTAAATTTAACACCCATTGAGTGTCTATATGTGTCCACACTGCAGTGTAATTAACACTTTTGAAAGTGTTAAAAATTAACTCAGTTTTTCTTTGTTTAATACTATTATTTTAGTCTATTTTGTATGTACTGTATATGGACTTGGTGTTATTAGGATATTTATTTTATGTTTATTTTTCCCTCATTGAAAACATGTAAGGAGGAGGTAAAATCAAATTTTTTTTTTGTTTGTTTGTTTCACAGTAAAAGTAGATTTGTTGGCAGAAATGAGACCAGCTGAGATAAACAGAGGAGAATAGACCAGAGAGGGAAGCGATCTGCTTTCATGCACTATCAAATTACTCCATGGGCTCAATTTTAGGGAGTCGACCTCTCAATGACACCTGTTCCATTAGCAGGACCTTGTTCAGTAATTGAGCTCTTGGTGGGTAGTTAAATTGGTTTAATCAGATGTGCTGGGATTTAAGGGAAGCAGAGGTTGTCCAGATGAATACAGCCTGTAATGACCTTTGTTGTTGTGGCCGTGGACATGTCGCCGCTTCCCTTTGGACGGCGGCAGGTGAAGTAACGGGACATGAGGAAGGCTACTTACTGCGGAAACTCAGGGTTGTAGAGCGTCGGCTGAAGGATACCAGCAGGAAAGACTAGGAGAGAAAGAGGGATGCAAAATGTATACGCTGCATTTCACTTGAGTTCACACAAAATCATTAAAACATCAAGGCAACATGGTCAGCAAAGTTTGTAGCACTGGAAAAGAAGTGGGAAGAAGTATAACTTATAAACTCCAACTTTAAACTCAAACTGATACGCAAATAAATTCTGCTTTGACACACTTTTTACTGTCTATCTAACCATTAATAATAATAATAATAATAATAATAATAATAATGGATTGGATATATAGTAATTTTTTCGTGAGTATAAGCACTTTACATTAGTGACCCATTATTCATTCACTCTCACATGCTCTCTCTAGTGGTGGTAAACTACATATGTATCCACAGTTGCCCTGGGGCAGGCTGACGCTACATTTATATGGTGACGATGAAAACAGAAGATGCAAAAGTGGTGTCTTGTCTTCAATTTCTCATCCGTTTCAATCTTCGTTTGTATGAAGATGCAACAGTGGGTGAAATTCAATTAGATATACATTCCAGGCAGCTAGGTAGTACTATGATAGAACGCCATCACATGTAACCTGTTGTTTTAGCGGCTCTGCGGATTGATTGTGACGTACAGGTGTATGCGACGTGAACATGTTATGCGTTTCTTGCTGTTTAGACGGATACATGACGCGGTGCTTCTTCAAAATACCCCACTGAGGAAAGAGTCTCCAGATTTTTGCGTTTTCAGACCCTGATGGCACGGTTGCCATGTAAACAAAAGGCACTTCTGATAAAATATTTTGTCATTTTCACTCACTCTGACCACCACCAATCATTGATAAACCAGTGTGAGTGACACTCGAGGCAAAGAGGGTGAAGTGTCTTGCCCAAGGACACAACAGACTGACTAGGACAGAGTAGGATTTGGACCACTACCCCTTCGGTTATTGACTGAGCCATGGCTGTCCCAAAGCATTAACACAAAGCATCCATACAAATCATTTACATAAACTTTTTTTTTTGTAAGTCACCTCATGCGACCTGACCCACTGTGCAAAGACACATCGAAAAAAATGTCTTTTCCACCTCCTTCTTGTACGTCCGTTTGTCGTCCCTGAGAGATGCAGAACATTACTCCAGACGACATCTTTTTTGTGACGTCTACATGGTAAATGGACTGAGCTTAAATAGTTCATTTTATGCACCCATGGTTCACAAAGCGCTTTTCAATTCCTCACATTCACCCATTCACTCACTCACACACCAGTACGTGCTGCTGCCATTCATACTGGGTGGGAGTAACTTAGTATGGCGTCATGTGTCTGTCATTAACATGAGAACTCAAGTATGAATAAAAAGATAGTACCAATGTCCCTGTGCTCATCTGGACCTCACAGCTGTGATGTCTTGTTATCAACAAAAGGGTTTTCAATAGATCATTAAATCAGAATTGAAATCCGTTGAGAATTGAGGAAGGAGAAGCGATTTTACTGACAGACTGGAAAAATAAACAAAGTTGTAAATAAATAGTTTACAAAGGCAAATTTCGACAAACAAAGTTGTCGTGGATGACAATGACAATGGACGCCAATGCTGAACGGACGCCAGATGAAGCACGATAGCAATAGCTCATCGCGACTTCGTCCAGATGAGCTACCGACCACAGGGTGAGGAATTGAGGGCGTAGAAAATAGAAACAGAGCTAAAAAATAATCTTGTGATGAACAAAGTTTTAATACTGAGCGTGTAAGTTGGGACAGAGTGCAGATGTGGAAGCTGTAGCACTGCTCCCTCTCTCTCTCTCTCTCTCTCTCTCTCTCCCTCTTTTAAATGTTTCCTTTTGCTCGATATTTTTTACCAACGTCATGGGTGTAAAGGCACGACAAGACGATTGCCAACCAAAATTAGCAAACGGTGAATTAGCATTAGCATCAGTGCAGATCGTTATCATGTAGCCAGGACTAAAATGTGAGTTTAAAACATTCATGCAACATATGAACTTTGTGCTCCAGGTTTAATGCTCAAAGTTCATATGTCGCAAGAACATTACATTTCCTCTCAGGTTCATGATGACGATCTGACTACTACTGACATTTAAAAGAAGACATGCACTGAATTACACTTTGTTTTAGTATAAATATGTGAAAATATTTACATTTACAAAGAGAAAACATTGGAGTTGTGAGTATTTATAGATGATTATTATTATTATTATTATTATTATTATTATTATTATTATTATTATTATTATTATTATTATTATTATTATTATTATTATTATTATAGTATTTTACTGGTCCGACCCACTACAGATTGTATTGGTCTGAATGTGGAACCTGAACTAAAGTGATTATTAATTAATATCTTAATATCTACTTTTGCATTTCACAAATTCATCCCAAGGGCCAGACTGGACCCTTTGGTGGGCCTGATTTGGCCCCTGGGCCTTATGCTTGACACCTGATGGATATAATTTAGACGTGATCTGCACGTTCAATGTTAATGGGGATTTACATAGTCAACTCTTTTTAATATAAAATATATTTATATTCACTTTAAATTTACTACATATACGGTCTTTTTAACATTACAAGAACATTTTCAATTATTCAGACAATGTTCTGTATTTTATTTTATTATACTAGATTGATGCATTATTTTAAAAGCACAAATTGAAGACTTGATGTGAATAACACACTGTTATGTTTCAGCGTGCAGTATCCGCTCATTAATACTTTCTATTAGGATGAAAAGATGACTGTGGAGGAAAGGAACTAACCGTGACTCCCTGAAGTTCAATGTGACAAGATGTGCATATGCAGCACAAAAGACAAAAGACATCAACTAATGTTTCTGTGTTATTTTTATCATTTAGTTTCAATCAATGCACAAAACAAAAACTGTGAAAGAGCAAGAAATTCTGCTTTATCACCAGAGGTGGGAAGTAACTAAGTAAAAGTATTTTATTACTGTACTTTAGTAATTTTTTTAGGTCAATATCTGTACTTTATTCTCCTTACATTCTTAGAATAAACTCATTACTTTTTCAAACTAAACAGATGTGACAGTATGAAAGATAAGTCACTTTCATATTATTAATTTAGACTTTTTTTATGTCATATTTATGCCTTTTTGTCTGAGAATTTTGAATTTTTACCATAATTTTGATTTTTTTTTATCTCATAATGTTAAGAATTTTGACATTTTATCTCATATCTATGCTTTTTAAGTCTCATATGTATGACTTTTCATCTCATAATTAATTTTTTTTCATTATGATTTTTCCTTTTGTAGTCATAATTTTGTACTTTTTTTTAATCTTTCATTCGTTATATTTTATGTTCATTATGTATGTTTTACCATTGTACGTCTTTACACTGGTAGCTTTTAAAAACAAGTGTGGTAGTGCTCCCTGTTTAAAAAAAGAAATAAATCCGCTGGTTATGTAAGAGAGAGTTAATTAAGTGTCTGTCCTTGTGTCTTTTTTCTTCAATCCTGACTCTACATGTAAAGCTTTTAAAAGGCCAAAGAGATGGACACAGAACATGAGTGGGTATTAATTTAAACAAAGAAATAATATACAGAGATCTGAATTGGGAGTGTGAAGTGCAGAGGTCAATTTATATATTATTATTATGACCTTTATATCATCATTTTGACTTTAGTATATCAGATGTTTGACTCTTTATCACATATTGTTCTCATAATTTTGACTTTGTCTCCATAATTGTGCATTTTTTATCTAATAATTTTTTACTTTATCTCATAATTTATACTTTTTATCTCATATTTATGCCTTTTTATCTACGAATTTTGCCTTTTTAATGTCACAATTTTGAGTTTTCCTCATAATTATGCATTTTTATCTCATATTTATGACTTTATCTCATAATTTAGGCTTTTTTAACCCCATAATTATGCATTTTTTGATTGTTTACACCAGTAGCTGTACTTCTACTTAAGGACAGAATGTCAGTAGTTTTACCACCTCTGTTAAAAGGAGTGTGGTAATGCTCCTTATGAAGAAATAAAACTAATAAATCCACTGGTTATGTAAGAGAGTTAATTAATTAAATGTCTGTCCTTGTGTCTTTTTTCTTCAATGCTGATTCTAGATGTAAAGCTTTTAAAAGGCCAAAGAGATGGACATAGAACATGAGTGGGTATTAATTTAAACAAAGAAATAAAAGACTGTATACAAATGAAAATATACATAGATCTGAAGTGGGAGTGTGAAGTGCAGTAGTGACTTTATATATTATTATTATTATGACTTTTATGTCACAATTTGGACTTTAACATCTCAGAATTTTGACTCCTTTTCCTCATAATTATGCATTAGTTAAATCTCATATTTATGCCTTTTTATCTCCAAATGTTGACAATTTAGATTTTTTCTCACCATTTCAACTCTTTTTCCTCATAATTTAGCATTTTATTATAATATTTATGACTTTATCTCATAATTTAGACTTTTTGTCTCATAATTGTACATTTCTTATCTTATATTTATGCCTTTTTATCTCATAATTTGGACTTTATGTCATAATTTTGACTGTTTTTCATTATAATTATACATCTATTATCTCATTCTTATGACTTTATCTCATAATTATGCATCTGTTATCTTATATTTATGCCTTTTTATCTCATAATTCAGACTTTTGTCATAATTTTGACTGTTTTTCATTATAATTATACATCTATTATCTCATATTCATGCCTTTTTATCTCGTAATTTAGACTTTTTCTCATAATTTTGACTCTTTTTCATTATAATTATACATCTATTATCTCATAATTATGACTTTGTCTCATAGTTATGCATTTTTTTGATCTCTAAAAGTATTTTTTCACACCTGTAGCTGAGTAATTTTACCACCTCTGTTAAAATGAGTGTGGTAGTGCACCTTGTGAAGAAATAAATAAGAAATAAATCCACTTGTTATGTAAAAGAGAGTTAATTAAATTTAAATGTCTGTCCTTGTGTCTTTTTTCTTCAATCCTGACTCTAGATGTAAAGCTGTATAGAAGGCCAACGAGATGGACACAGAACATGAGTGGGTATTAATTTAAACAAAGAAATAATATACAGAGATCTGAAGTGGGAGGAATGATGCATGTGGGTCACAGAAAATGACCCATGGGTGCTCTGACGGCTGTGTTTGTCCCACTCCTCCTTGTCGTCCAGCATCACCATTGATTTTTTTTCTGCATGAGATTTAATCCACCAGGCAGACAGAACAGACGAGTGGAGGGGAGGGGGAGGCATCACAAGGCTAGATTTGTTAAAAGTCGGAAAGGTGTTCCTGCTTGTTTTCCCTCCGGGGGGGGGGGGGGGAGTATTAAGTGTGTGAGGTAGAGATTGAAGTAGAAAGTGAGTGATGAGAAGGAATATGATATGAGGAGGTGGATTTATTTTATTATTATTATTTTTTTTTTTTCCCCCTACAATGGTCTCAGCGGTTTGACTTGTGGAAAACAGACGGCAACCAGGTGTAATTGTGTGTAACTAATGCGTGGTCTGCGTCATGGTGTAGAATGGTAATGGGAGAAGATAGTGTGTAAGGAAGGAAAGGGACACAAATATCAGTATGCACAAGCAACAGTCACGCACTCACCCATTTGGTTCTTGTTAGGGAGGTAGTAGGCATTAAGGGCCTGAGGGGGGAGAAGCCACCTGAGGAGAGAAAACACTGTCAAACAAACACATGGAATCCCTCACATGCAGTCACACTCACAAATGATCCATCTATCTACTCATAAAATACACCCAGATCCTGAACAGAAACCCAAAACCCTCTGCTGGGTTCTATGTTTAACACTTTAAGTCCTGAGACTTTAGCAAAAAAAAAAAAAAAAAAAAAAGCAGCAAAATGAACAAAAACAGCCAAAGTGGTCAATAAAAACACAAATGAATAATAAATGAGATGTTACATGAACAAACAAAGGAAGACACAAACAGAACAAAAGTGAAGGAAAAAATGTTTTAAAATTAAAAGCAAAATGTAGAAAAATAAACACAGTTAGCCGCAAAATGAAAAATTATTATTATTATTTATGTATTTATTTTTTTTCTGGGTGCGATTTGCCAGAGGGGATGGGGGGGTTGGACCATCACCATTAGTGTCTGTTAGGGTCCTCTGATTTTGCTGCCCGCGTGCACCTGGGCCTGGCATCCCACTGCAGCCGGTGCGCACTGGCCACCGTGGGGTTTCTGGGAGACCCTGTGACTCGCGTGTGCATTAGACTCCTCCTCCTCATCGCAGACATCGCACCTGTTGTACGGTGGGCCGGTCTCCACCCTGGCAATGCGACGCAGTTGGTGTACCGGGGGAAAAGGTGTCACATCCCTCCAGGGGCTTCTAACCCTAACCCGGGGGAGAGAAGGCCCAGTGATTCCAGGAAGTGGCAAAGTCCAGGCGGAAGATGCCGTAAAGCTCTCCACCGGAGCCACAAGCCACTTTTGCCCCCGGACCCTTTCTGGCCTGAACACTTTCATTTCCTCCCCACCGCTGCGGAGGAAATGCGCCTGGTGGGACCAGACCCAGGGGTAGGTCCTGTGAGGGGACCCTCCCAGCACAGACCCAGACTCTCTCAGGTTGAATCTCTCTGTTTAGTAATATGCTGGAATGAGGGTCATAACAGCCTACACAAGCTTTTTTCTGTGAACCCCCCCCCCCCCCTCTCTCTATATATATATATATATATATATATATATATATATATACTATATATATTATATAAATTGTCTTTTTCTTTTTTTTTTTTTACTTATCAACCCAATACTCCTCTGCCCTTTGGGGGCAGGGTTGATTTTGAGTTTGTTTGTCTCCGGCTGTTTGTTTGTAAACCACTTTACACAAAAACTACTGAAATTTCCATTACATTTTCAGGAAAGGTGTGAGGTGGTCCAGAATAGATCCCATTAAAGTTTGCTGAATGTAGGTCAAAGGTCACAGTCACCAAACATGTGTTTTCACAATGACAAGGGATAGGGCAAATCAGGTCAAATGTGCACAAGGTGGTCGTCTGGGGTTTGTTGTGGCGGACAACACTTGTTTTGGTTTGACTCATTTTCTACATGTTCAAAATAAACATCAAAACAACAACAACAACAACAACAACAACAGAAAAACCCCTTGTGAGAAATATTCAGTGCTCATGGTCCCACGACCAAAGTTCTTGCCTGCATATGAAAACAGCGGACAGTTCCTTTATGGTAATCCACTTAAAGCCAGACCAATCGATTTGTGCAAAATCCCCCAAATGACTAAGTCTGAAAGTGTGAGATGCCCTTGTTCTGGGAAAAAAGACTGATGGCTCTGCATGGACTGCTGCGAGATGGAGAGGGAGACAAGCCCAGCAGAAAAGGAGCTGCAGGGGGACTCTATTTATTTATTTATTTAGCAGAGACAAGACAGAGTGAGTGATGAAAGGATGAGTTTTTTTGGTGATAAAGGGGGTGTATGTGACTTAACTGTTCAGGGTGTTGAGTGTGGGCTAATGATACAGTAGTTTTGGAATACTAATGTGACTGTAATGTGTTTGTCATACACAGATTGTCTCCATCCAACAGTACTGGGCTGTAGTTGAGAAAAATGAAGTGCGTGTCCCATAGCACTTTTCTTTTCTGCTGCCTGGCTGCTATAGATAAGTAAATCAAATGGATTTCCAGCAGCTGTGTGTGTCGATTGGGTATCTGTTGCTTTCATTTAGTGGCACATCACCAAATATGTCAGGCTAACAGTGGATGCACAGCGACATGTGTTAAGCATGTCCGACATAAGAGTGCTGCGGTTTGACTACAGCGTGCACCGTGTCTCAGCTGGAGGAGCGAACGCCATCATTTCACATGTGTTAAACACCTTTAATTGCTTTGAGCTGCATGTCGACGCTACATAGGCAGACTTTGGGGGAGGGGCAGGGGGTGCACTGCCACCTCCTAGTGGCTGAAATGTATCATTACAGTAAGTCTAGGAAATGGACAATATTTTAAATATTTCAATAAAACTACAGACTAGTATGAAATAAACATGATTCCTATTATATTGTCTTTTGTAATAAATACATATTTAAGCTGTCATGACACAGAGGGATGTTGACTTCTTGGTGCAGAGCTGTGGTTGTGGATACCCTTATGAAACGTATGGCAATATGTTGAAAAATATAATGCATTATATTCAAAAATATATTCCCATAAATGGAAAAGTAGTGCATATATTATCTGCATATATTAATATATTATATATTATAATACTGCAATACATGATTTAATCATATATTGACAAATACAAAACATATATTGCATTGAAGACAAAAGCTGCAATATATGTTTTAATGGTTTTATTGAAAGACAATTTCCGTCCACATATATTGTGAAGTGTATTAATAAATATATAATTACATATATTTGCTTCCACCAAGGAGGTTATGTTTTTGTCTGTAGGTTTGTCTGTTAGTTAGCAAGATGACTCAAAAAGTTATGGACAGATTTTGATGACATTTTCAGGGTAGGTGTGTAATGGGGAGATTTGGAAATGATTAGATTTTGGTGGTGATCCAGGGGGGGGGGGATTGGGGTCTACCTTGGTGGAGGTGCTGTCAGAGTGCTTTTCTCTCTCTCTCTCTCTCTCTCTCTCTCTCTCTCTCTCTCTCTCTCTATATATATATATATATATATATATATACATATATATATATATATATATACGTATATGCATGCATCCATATATTGTTAAGTGTATTGCTAAATATATATTAACATATATGAGTGCATATATTGTCATATATATGTCTCAATATATGGAAAGCGGCAATTCCTTGTGTTTTTTTAACTATATTGTAATATATTGACACAATATATTTTTCTGTAAATTATATACATATTTTTTTTATGTTTAATTTCAGGCAGTAATTGATGGTCAGTATATGGAGAAACATATTTTTTTCATAATATTTCAGAATAGATTCTGTGAAGCCTGTAGATGTCCATAGATACAAAGAACATCCATATAAACCTTAGGATTGTGGAGCAATTCTTCATTTACTTTGGGTATGGTTTTTTTTAGGCATTTTTTCTCTGAAAATAGGCTTAGGGTGGAAGACCTTAATCTTAAAATGTTTGCCCCCCACTACCGCAAAAGCCAAACTGTGCCTGTGTGAAACTAGTGTTGTGTTTGTAACAGAAGGAGATAACGACACTCACGCAGTCTTGTCGACTTCTTCATGGATCTTCTTGACCGACAGCTTGATGTTAAACTTGATGCTGTTGAGAATGTTCTTAAAGTAGGTTTTCTCATCCACGTCAAACTGTAAAATAATAATAGTAATAAGGAGAAATAATTACATAATTGGAGAGGTGGGAAGTAACTAAGTAGAAGTACTTCATTACTGCAGTTAAGTAGAGTTTTTAGGTATCTGTACTTTATACTCTTTACACTCTCACAATAGACTCATTACTTTTTCAAACTAAACAGACGTGACAGTATGAAAACTAAGTCACTTCAGAGGGAAAAACAGTGGAGGAGAGAAACTGTGACTTTTTTTTTTTTTTTTTTTTACATCATATTGACTTTTATATCATAATTATGATTTTTATATCAAGTGTGCAATTTTATCTCATAATTTTGACCTCAAAATTATACATTACTTACCTCATATTTCTGGCTTCTTATCTGACAATTTAGAATTTGTATCATAATTTAGATTTTTTTAATCATAATTCTGACTTTTTATGTCACGGTTTTTAAAATCCCATGTTTAATTATTTTTTTAAAAATCTCATAGTGATGACATTTTATCTCAACTTTTATTCTATTTTTCCTACATTTCCTGTCCATACCCACAAAACTGAGTACTGTGGCCAGGTCAAACACATTATCTACACGGTAACTCACTTTTAAAGGCTTTATTTTTGGATACTTTTGAAACTTTTCAGATTTTTCGCGTTCATGGCAATGAAAAAAAGGAGTTATTTTTTACTTTTGTATTTTATTACAATTGAGAAACTGTACTTTTTTAACTTTTAGTTAAGGACTTGAATCATTACTTCAATTTGTAGTAGCTGTACTTCTACTTAAATACAGAATCTGAGTACTTTGACCACCTCTGGGATTTGTCTGCATCACTCACTGATCACCTGTTTACTGACCAGTGTTTTTCCTGAACCTTATCTGACCTCTTTACTCTGTTGACTGACCTCCCTGTGTTTCATTAAAGACACTGACTTTTACATATCCTGTCCCTGAGTCGTGCATTTGGGTATTTTTTCACATAACTATAGTCGCTGTACTTCTACTTAAGTACAGAATGTGTGTACTTTTGAAACCTCTGCTTAATTGTAGTAACTCTTAAATAGTCCAATGGACCTGAAGTCAACTGAAGAAGGCAGACCTTTCCCCTTTGAATGAAGAGAGGTCCGCCAAGGAGTTTGTCTGTCTGTCTGTCTGTCTGTCTGTCTGTCAGCAAGATAACTCAAAAAGTTATGGATAGATTTTGATACAATTTTCAGGATGTGTTGGGAGTGTCACAAGGAGCAAATGATTACATGTTGGTGATGATCTGAAAGAGATCCTGGATTTTGGTTCACTTTGAAATTTTACATTAAGGTAAATGGAGAATACATTTCAAAGTGATCCAGAATCCAGGATCTCTTTTGGATCACCACCAAAATGTAATAATTTCTTCCTTGTGACACTCCCAACACATCCTGAACATTGTATCAAAATCCATTCATATCTTTTTGAGTAGTATTGCTGACAAACAGACAGACAAACAGACAAACCCCACCAAAAACATAACTTCCTGGGCGGAGGTAATAATATTCTTCAGCATCTAAATCTACCTGCAGGATTTTCCAAAGCCAAAACTAAGACCAGTCTCAGTCCTGTCATAGATAACTTTGTCTAATAATGTGAGTCCTTCCTTCACCTGAACACATACATAACAAAAGATATGGTCATCGATTTCAGAAAACAGACAGATGGGCACGGAGTCACTTTAATGAAAGGTCAGACAATAGAGCAAGTACAATCACACCAATACCCTGGGACTATAATCGATTAAACATTGAGTTTTAATGAAAACTGCAGATGTGTGTGTGTGTAAAAAAGGCCATCAGCTCCTTCACTGCCTTAGAAAACTGGCACACTTCCACATTGACTGAAGCATTTTAACTTTGTTTTATCATTTTTTTATTGAGTCTGTTTTATGTTTTTGCCTGATGCCATGGTTTGGTCCTTAGTCGCAGAGAAAAGTTTAAAATCAAACAGTCAGATGGTCCAGTCACCTGATTGGTCAGTTTCTTTTTTTTTCATTTAGTTTTTGTTGGAAAAGTTGGCAAGACATTTTCAACATTATCATTCATAGATATTTGATCTATTAGAGTCATTTGTGCATTTTATTATTACCTCCGCCAAGGAGGTATTAAATTCAGGTCTGTCTGTCTTTTATAATTATAAAAAGACAAAATTCTGAGATAAAAAGCCAAAATTATGAAATAAAAAGCCAAAATCATGAGATAAAACGTCCAAATCATGAGATAAAAAGTCAAAATTATGAGATAAAAAGCCCAAATCATGAGATAAAACGTCCAAATCATGAGATAAAAAGTCAAAATTATGAGATGAAAAGCCAAAATCATGAGATAAAAACTCAAATTATGAGATAAAAAGTCAAAATTCTGAGATAAAAAGCCAAAATCATGAGATAAAACATCAAAATTCTGAGATAAAAAGCCAAAATCACGAGATAAAACATCAAAATTCTGAGATAAAAAGTCAAAATCATGAGATAAAAAAAATCTAAATTATGAGATACAGTCTAAATTCCCAGTCACTAAGCACTACCAGAATTAATCCATATATATATATATATATATATATATATATATATATATATATATATATATATATATATAAAGTACACTGTGGTTTTTGCAGAACTAGTTAATATGCAGTAACAATAATGTCCAATAATCTACCTATAACTACTGAGGATGAACAACAAGAGAACGTTAAGGTCATTTTTCTCAGTTTGGTGTCTGTGCAGTTACTGCTTTTTTACTTTGTAGGACAGAACAGTAGATTTAAATATAATTTATAACATGAAAGAAAAGGAGGAAAGAAAGAAAAAAGACAAGACAAAAAACATTGTTCTATGTAAAAACAGGAATAAATGATCAACATAGTATAATATATAATATAATATTTCTCTGTTGACCAGTCAGTCCAATTACATTTTACACATAAAGTCTGAGGGATGAAACGCTTTAATGAACTGAAAAGATTTTGTTGGTCAAAGGTCAAGGTCGCTGCTATCCCACGCCTGTCCTTTCTAATGAATGCAATATCTACGAGGGAAGTTCCTCACATTTTACACAAGCGTTCACAGGAACTCCACAAAGAACTAATTAGATTATAATGGTAAAAAAAAGGTCAAGGTCACTGACTGAATAAAGTTAAGGTCTTTAAACTAAAAAGACAGTCACTAATTGCAGGCTGCTCTTAATTGAGAGATCTATGAGAAGAGTTTCTAATGCAGAGATAGTGGACACAACTGAGTGAGTTTACAGGTTTTACTTCAGTGAACATGAGGTCAGTTACAAACAGAGGTGGTAAAAGTACACACATTCTGTACTTAAGTAGAAGTGTGTGTGAACAAAGTAGAAGTACTGATTCAACTCCTTTACTGAAGTAAAAGTAAAAAAGTATGACTTCTCAATTGTGATAAAGTAAAAAAAAAAAATTAAATAAAAAGTAAAGAATAAAACTGCATTTTTGTCATGAATTAAATAATACTTATTTAATCATGAAAAATCAGAAAAATATCCAAAAATAAAGCTTTTAAAAGTGATTAGGTCACACGACTCTGATTAGAAGAAATTTAGGAAAAATTGAAAATAAAGTCGCAATTGAGATAAAAAGTCATCAAAAAGTAATAAAATATGAGATTACAAAATGCATAATTTTGAGAAAAAAGGAAAAAGGTCTAAATATGAAATAAGAAATGCATAATTGTGACATAAAATTCTGAGATTAAAAAGTCATAATAATAATATATAAAGTCACAATTTCTCTAATCCACTGATTTTCCCTCTGAAGTGACTTATTTTTCATTCAATATACACAATATACACATAAATCTGAATTATTGCTGTGTTATTGGATGGTTTATTGCACAGTGTATTTGGAGCAGAGTTTCTGTGGTGTGTTCTGACAGCTGCAGGAAGGAATGACCTGTGATACCACATTACTTATTTACTCTGTCTCATCAGTGCATTGATGTAGTTTTGCTCTACTTCAATACAATCACTAAGAATGCATGGTAATGCCTGATGGAAAATCACTCTAGAGACAGTAAGAGGGGGGGTGTGGGAATTGGGATTTCTGTGTCTGTGTAGTCTGGCCAGCCCCGAGTAAAGTAAGAGGCTCATGACTCACCCCATATTCTTGATCTATGAGCTCAGGTTTGAGCAGGAAGTCTGGATATCCTGTCATCACCATCATGTGCTTCAGCTGGGAAAGAAAAAGAGCGGAGGATGATGTAGAAAAATTCACTGGCAGTAACTAATAAGTGTCCGTATACGGTCATGTGGGTTTGTGGGCCGGTGCACACAGCCATCCAAAAACACACACACACACACACACACACACACACACACACGCATCAACTAATCAGCCAATGTAATAGGATTACAGGGAAGCTCTTTATATTCAGCATG
>CM035795.1:16391787-16396787 GCA_020466265.1 Siphamia tubifer
CCATACTATACCATACCATTCCATTCCGCACCGTACCATAACATAACATACCATACTGTACCATACCATACCATACCATACCGTACCGTACCATAACATAACATACCATACTGTGCCATACCATAACATACCATACCATAACATACCATATTGTACCGTACCGTACTATACCATACTATACTATACCACACCATCCCATGCCATACCATACCATACCATACCATACTATACCATACCATGCCATACCATACCGTACCGTACCATAACATACCATACCATACTGTACCATACCATAACATAACATACCATACTATACCATACCATTCCATTCCATTCCGTACCGTACCATAACATAACATACCATACTGTACCATACCATAACATAACATACCATACCATATTGTACAGTACCGTACCATAACATACCATACCGTACCGTACCATACCATACCATACCATACTGTACCATACCATACTATACCATACCATACTATACCATACCATACCGTACCGTACCATAACATAACATACCATACTGTACCATACCATACCATACCATAACATACCATATTGTACCGTACCGTACTATACCATACCATACCACACCATGCCATGCCATACCATACCATACCATGCCATACCATACCGTACCGTACCATAACATACCATACTGTACCATACCATAACATAACATACCATACTATACCATACCGTACCGTACCGTACCGTACCGTACCGTACCGTACCGTACCGTACCGTACCGTACCGTACCATACCATTCCATTCCATTCCGTACCGTACCATAACATAACATACCATACTGTACCATACCATACCATAACATAACATACCATACCATATTGTACAGTACCGTACTATACCATACCATACCATACCGTACCGTACCATACTATACCATACCATACCATACCATAACATAACATACCATACCATATTGTACAGTACCATACTATACCATACCATACCGTACCATACCATAACATAACATACCATACCATAGCATACCATAGCAGTCTGTAAAACAGACACAGCTGACGCAAAGCGCTGTAAACTCCAAGGCATAAAACACAGAGAAGAACAAAGAAATAAAATAAATCTAAAAATACAATAAAAGTGCTAAAACTACACAGATAAAAAATAAAATAAATAAAAATGATCATACAATAAAAGAACTAAAAAAAAAAAATCAATGAGCCGCTGAGTCAAAGGCCAGAGAGTGAAAATGTGTTTTAAAATTGGACAGTGTAGGTGCCTGTCTGACATGTAAAGGCAGTTGAGTCTACAGGCTCAGTGCAGCAACAGAAAAGACTATTTCCGCTCTGAGCTTCCTGTTCGATTTTATTTAATGTCCAACAGTAATTGTCCAACGGTACTTTTATTCGAGAAGAAGCTGTGGAACGTGCAGTGATACACCTGGGCCTGCACATGTCCAACTGCCTCACATGGGCGACAAATACAGTCAGAATTGTCAAAAAAGCCCAATAGAGACTATATTTTATGAGGAGGTTGAAGCAGGCTGGCCTCTGACATCTTTCTACCAGTGTGCAGTGGAGAGCGTCCTAACATGGGCTATAACTGTCTGCTATGGCAACTGTTTTCTGACAAGAAGGCGCTGCAAAGTATGGTGAAGTCTACTCAGAAAATGACCAGGAGCGCCCTCTCTTTTTTAGAGGACATTCACATCTACAGGTGCAGGAGCAGGAGCAGGGCATCAAGCATCATGATGGACCCCACCCACCCACCTCCCCTCAGCAACAAGGCGGAGGTGCAGCTTCTGTCCTGACACTGTGAGGCTTATGAACTCTGGGCCATAAACTGACCTCTGATTATTTGACCTCACTTTTAGCACTTTTTAGCATGGTTTTAGTGATGATTTTAGCAATTGGTCATTATTATTATTATACTTTTATTACTATCATTATTTATTATTATTTCATGCTGGGCCTGAGGAACAAATTTTGTCCTTCATGTTTGTTTTGAACACGTTGAATGACAATAAAGTTACCTTGAGCCATAAAATGTTGGAAAATATAATGTTCAAAAATGTGTTTGTGTGTTATAATGCAAAGACACATGGACATTTTCATTTCGTGTTTTAGAATTGATTTATTTGATATGAAAATCTTTAAGGTTAATACAAAGTATGTAAAAGATATATTGAATTAATTAAAATTCAATATAAAAGGATGACGTTGGGGTTTGTTCTAAATTCCAGAAAGAAGATACAGGTAGAAAAAAACCTGGTGCATGGGTCAACACTGCACTGCTTTTTTTTTTTTGTTTATTTTTTTGTCATACCCCAGAACACTGCAAATGTATCTAGACAAGCATTAGTTTCTTCTATTTTTCAGCATATTTACAGAAACAACCTGAGCTGATTCTTGGAGCTGATATTGATGTTGGTCACGGTCTGATTTAATGTTGTTGAAACAGTGGAAACTTAAGGTTGCATCTGAGGAATTCTACTAACAGAAAGAAGGTTAGTGCCCTCAGAACATCAGTATGTGTTATGCCTGTCAGCTCTTAAACATTGGTGATTCGCTAACAAGAAAGTGTGCGCTTCCCTCTAAGTCTACTGCCTGTCAGCATCAGCTCCTGAGACTCATTAGTTTCTGTCCATGCTGAGGTAAGCAGCATCAGTGAGGCAGTCAAAACTACAAACATTGCAAGAGGATTCAACTCCTGCATCTCTTGTACTGATAATGAGAACGGTCTGTGCAGGGTGCTTGCGCAAGTCTTGAACACCTTAAGAAGTATGGAGTATTTGAAACACCTGGAAAAGTCTTGAATTTATTGGTGAAAGTCTGAAAAAAGTCTAGGGGGGGGGGACTCTTAGGGTAGAATTTTAGCGAATACTGAAATCATCATTATTGTGAATTATGTGTTTGTTCATTCAATGATATACAAATGAACTTTTCTGTTAAACATGACTGGTGCAATCTGAACTACTGAACAGAGAAGTAAAAATAAATAAAAGTACATCAACTCAAGGGTCAAAAATATCAGTTTGGAAAAAGTTCAGAAAAAAGTGAGGAATTTTATTCTGGAAAAAAACAGCAAGAAACTTTCTGTGTGGGAACGTCAACCTGATGAAAAGAACATGGAAGACGCTTTGTCGCATTTACTCAGTACGTTTACATGCACTTAGAGAAATTCAAATTATTGACTTACTCTGATTAAAATCTAACTTTTAAAAGTCATGTATAAACTCTCAGAAAAGAAGGAACAGAATTGTACTTCTAGGGGTACAAAGGCTTGTTGCACCAGCAGTACCCTCAAAAGGTACATCATTCTACCTTTACTATTTGTACCCTATGGAAGCAAATATGTACCTTGTATGGTACAAATAGTGAAGGTACAAATATGTACCCTGGTTAAAAGGTACAATTATGTACCACTGATATAGCACTTTTATCCAAAATGCCTCACACACACACACACACACACACACACACACTCATAAGGCACTTTCCCACTGTTGTTGTTCCTATAACCTTTTTAGTTCCTGACACTTTTTCCCCCTTTCCCACAGCATAGGAACTATATAGTTCCTAGAGCCCTTTTAGTTCCTCCTTGTGGCAGGATCTTTTTTTAGTTCTCCAGGAACAACATGACGTAGGTGTTTGGTGATTGGTAGAGCCCAGACCACGCCTATTTCTGCATTTCCTCCTCTTGCAGTACTACTGTCTTTAAAATTATGTGTGTATTGTCAGCTGTGTCTTGGAGAAAAAATACAGAGAAAGTAATAAATAAATGGACCGATGACATAGTTTTGTTTTTGGGTGAATGCTATGAAATATATCGTAGAAGTATTTCACCTACGTAAAATACGACACATGTTGTATCACCTGCTGCTGGATTCTTTGTCTCCTAACTCTCTATAAACTTCTCCATTCTTGACATTAGATGCTGTATTTGACCATAATTAACATCCCTGCGATACAGAGCATAAACACTGTGACCTCCTCATTATCTATTCTAGTTTAAAGTAGTGCCGTCTTCTACTTCCCTGTATGATTGCTGAATTTAGTGTTTTGATTTGATTTGAATGATGTATTTCGACCATGCGCAGAGTGCAACAATAATCAATACAACAATAATCAATACAACAATAATAATACTTCACAATGACATGTCCAAAAAGGAGTAGGATGAAGCGTAAGATTATTTAATCCTACCCTTTCTTCACTTCCCCAATAACCTGAATTCATCTTATAGCAATATAGTGCATAATACAAAAATGATGATGATAACAAAAATAATAACAATAACAATAATAATAATAATAAATAATTGAAGTACTAAACATACATATATACAAAAAAAAAAAAACAGAACACACAAAAAACAAAAACAAAAAACAACAACAAATAAGCAGATAGGAAAATAGGTAACAAATAGAGTGGGATTTTTTTGTCCTTTTTCCTCTTCCTTCCTTTTTGTAATTTGTCTGCATTTTGTTCTTATTTTTTATTTTATTTATTTATTTATTTTATTATTTTTTTTATCAATTAATTAATTAATTTATTTTTGTTTAAAGAATACATCACTGTGGTGAATGTTCGTGTCACATTTGCCCCTCCCATGGTTCCTCCTGCCCTGTTGGAATGCAAACCCAAAGGTTCTCCTAGGAACGAAATAGAACTATTTCGTTCCTCGAACTAAGTTCTTACTGTAGAACTACTCTGTGGGAAAGCGCCTACTGTATACACAACCCCTGATACCACTGAAAGGATACAGATTTGTACCTTTCACTGTTTGACAATTAGTTTGTACCTTTTACAGGACTGAAAAGGTACATATCAGTACGTTAAGGTGAAAATATTCACCTTTGGGGTACATCGGTGTTTATTGTACCTTAGGGTACAGATTTGTAGTCCTACTGTACCTTTATTTCTGAGAGTGTACACCTAAATAATAAATATAATCGAATCAAACTGGAGTTTAAGAAGTCACATTAACCAAGTCAGATAATGCGA
>CM035795.1:16404287-16426787 GCA_020466265.1 Siphamia tubifer
ATATATATATATATATATATATATATATATATATATATATACATATATGTATATATAATTAACATGTTTATTCAATACCTTCAACAAAACAACTGAAAACAACTGTTCCTTTTAATTGTGTTCAAATTTTACATTTTCATCAGATTATTCACGACAATGGATTAATCCACATTAATGCATTAATTTTACAGCCCTCCCACTGTGCAAAGACACATTGAAGTGTTTTTTCCATGTCATCTTTGTACATCCATTTATCATCCCAGGGAGGTGCAGAACGTTACTCCAGATGACATCGTTTTTGTGATGTCTTTTGGACATCTCAAATGGACGTGTAAATAGACAGAACTTGTATATTTTATGCAGGCATGGTGCCCAAAGCACTTTACATTCACCCATTCACACACCAGTAGGTGCTGCTGCCATGCATGCCACTACTGGGAGTAACTGAGGGTTCAGTATCTTTGCCCAAGGACACTTCAACATATGGACAGTCACAGCCAGGATTTGAACCACTGACCCCTTGCTCATTGGACGAACCTGCTCTGCCAACTGAACCATAGCTGTCCTGTGTCTAGTGTTTATGACAAATTTCAAAATAAATACCTTCATAAATTGATCGTCCTATTTAAGCATTAGGTTGTTTAACCTAGTAAGTCTTAATAAAGCGCATTTCATATAGTTTACTCAATAGATTTAAGTATATTATACAATAGTGACTTAAGTGACGTTCCACTGACGGGCAAAATATGACCTGTTGTCAAGGTTGAAATGTTTGACGACATAATGACGTCGAAATGAAGTCATTTTCAGACGTCCAAATGACTGACATATGTAGAGGTCCAAATTTGGTCTAGACCAGGGGTGCCAAAACTTTTTTTTTGAGAGGGCCAGGTCTGATAATACGCAGGGGTCAGTGGTCCCTTCTGACATTTTTTAAACAGTAAAACTTACATATAAATGCACTGTTCTATCACAGTTTCATCTACATTGTTACAATCTAATTGTTTAAAATGGTAAGGTAACCAAATCTAAACTACTCAGATGTGAACAATTTTTATTTTTTTTTTAAAGTTATCTTTCTTTTCCCTCCAGTAACACAGAACAAACTGTGGAGGATCTGGATTTGATAAAAATCTGAACCCCATGTTTATGTTAAACATAACTTATATGAGGAAACATTACTCATATTTTACTCAGTAATGTAAAGACTGTTCACATTTAAGATTAAAACATATGACTCTTGCTCTTGACTTTCACAAGATCATTCAAAAAGTATTATGTACATACAAATACATAACACCAGGTAACTTCTCTAGGTTGCCATGGTGACAGATTAATTTAACTCACCGGCTCAGCTCACTCCCTGTTAGCATGTCGTATGTTAGCATGTTTTGTCTTTGTCTCTTTACATTTAATTCGTTAAACAAGGCAGCAGTCTCTGGACAAATTAGACAAACACAAGCGTCTTGATTTTCAGCAAAAAATAAAAATAAAAAAACTAATTTGTAATTACTATGGGTCCTGGAAGCTTCATGCAAAGTCAGATAGAGTTAGAATGGAGGAGGAACTGCATTTTGAAACTTGTATTATTTTTTTATTGTGTTAGTTAGTCTATGCAGGCCATAAATACTAGATTATAAAGATGAAGCTGCAGGGCCGTATTCATTCTGACCATAGGCTATGATTGGACTTTGGGCATGCCTGGTCTAGACTGACAGACATGATTTAGACTTGATCTGCACGTCCATACGGTGTCCAGTGTTTAGTGGTTGTTTACAGCCTTAACATACAAATATAAATGTAACACACAAAGCATTGTGTTTTAGCACTGTGTTGTTTTTCCCATTTGCCCTCCTGAGCCCTTTTTAAAGTCATAAAAGTTTGAAATAAAACTCGAGTGAGACAGTGATCGAGAGCGAGGAGTAAGCGATGGACTGAGTGGAACAGTTAAAGAAGAACTCGCTTTAATCCAGAGTGACTCACAGTGGAGAGGGGTGAGGGAGTGTGCAGTGAAAATGGATCATTCATTTATGTATTCACGCTGTGTTTTCCCCCTCAGACCATGGAACGCTGGTGTGTCCTCATGCCCCTACTGGGCACACATCTCGTCTGCCTTGCGGGGACAAATGCCCCCCCCCCCTTCCCTACTGAGAGGCTCCATATGAACCTCAAGGCATGCTGTTGTTGTTTTCATACATTTTTAGTTCTTTATTTATTTCCCCTATGCATGGCAGATATTAAATCAAAAGCGCCTTGGCACAAGCACCCCGAGGCCCTCGCCAGCAAAGCACTTGTGAAGAGAATTTAATTGACACGAAAAAGGGGAGAAAGGCAGGGTAAATAAATGAAGGAGAGACTCAGGTGTCCTCGTCACTCTGTCATCTCATCAACATGTGTTACAGTTGTGGATGATATGCTTCATTAGCCTGTGTGTGTTCAGCTTGTGTTGTTGTCAGCCGTACTCTACAGATAAAACAGAGTATAGAGGTTCATACTTGAACCTCTATACACCTCTACATTTTCTCCATATGCATGTCATCTTTGTGGGAGTACCCAGAGGAGTAGTAGCATATGTGTAAAGTCATATTCTGACAAGGTTAGTATAGGGACCTCTTGCAATTTGTAATAATTACAGAGGTCGTCAGTGTTATGAATCCTGTGAGAATTGGCCATGTCAGTAATTTGAAAAGTAAACATTTCCAAACAAGAATTCAATGTCATATTAGCTCTATTTACATGGGAGTTTTTTATTCCTGTTTAATTCCAAATAAAAGTTAATTCCACTTTAAGACGACCATGTAAACACCTAATTCCAGTTGAAAATGACAATTCTGAATTAAATTTAATTCCGAATAAACTCACTGGTTTATTCCTAAGTTAATTCCAAATTTGATAATTTCTCTGACATGTAAACAGTTAATTCCTCTTTAACATTATTCCTGTCATTCTGCACATGCTCCTGTTCTTGTTGCGATGATGCACATATTCCACACTGCCGGTATTAGTGTGTCGATTCCAATGGTTGATTCTTTTGAGCTATTGCTTCATAATTAGGATGTAACAATCATTTCTGTCTTCGGACAGAAATTGTGAACTAAACTATTTCACTCATAAAATGCATTTTTGTAAATTACTTTATTTAAATTTTTAAATAAATACTGTTCAATATTATTACCATTATTCCTTTGTTTCGATGTACCTCTACAAATATCTGTCTAAAAGTTACCTTCAACTTCATTTGACCAATAAATTTGCACATAAATAGAAGAATGTGCAGAAAAAGAATCTATAATTTAGTCACATATGAGATATGGTGATAAGACAATGGTATTAAATGATATTAAAGCTACATTTTATTTACATAAAAATGTAGGTAATGTAAGGGTTACTTATTTTTCACTGTCTTTCACTCACATTCTCAGCTAATAAATATACATTTATGTTTTGTAAATACTTTACTATGGTTATAAAATATCTGACCTTTACCATTTGTCTTCATTACTTGGTCATAAGCCTGAATGAGCACTGACTTCAAAAGAAGTTCATTAAGTTCTGTTATTACATTCAATTATTTGAGGACCGTCCTTGGTTTGTAAATGTTTATAGCCTGCTGTGAGTCCATCTAGTAAAGATCTGTGTTTAATCATGCAACCCTGACATTTGACAGCCCTTTTAAACATCCTCCTGTTGTTTCTACATTGAATATAAATCTCCGTCCACACAGAAACTCAACTGTAAAGGTTCAGGTTGACCAAAGTTATTTCCACTTGTCATGACCTGACCTCATCACTTCCACTTGTTTTGTTCCACATAGCACAGCCATGGAAAATTATTATTATTATTATTATTATTAGTAGTAGTAGTAGTAGTAGTAGTAGTTTTATTATTATTATTATTATTATTATTATTATTATTATTATTATTATTATTATTATTATTATTATTATTATTATTATTATTATTATTATTATTATTATTATTATTATTGTTGTTGTTATTATTGTTATTATTATTATTATTATTATTATTATTAGTAGTAGTAGTTGTAGTAGTGGTAGTAGTAGTAGTTGTAGTAGTAGTAGTAGTATTAACTAATGTATTTATTGATTTTTAACCTGTCTTGTCCAGCATCCTTAACAGCAGAATGTAAGTCTGGCTGTATTTTGGTATATGTGGTATACGTATATGAGGTTCATTATTATCATTATTATCTTTATTATGAGTTTGATAAATCACATTTCGATGCCGGACCTGTCAAGGAACGACAGGACAAGGGGGTGCCGAAAACCCTCACAAATCAATACCAACCATGGTAGTAAGAACAATAGCACTGACAACCAGAACCAGAACTGGGCTAAATAAACAACACAACAAACCCTGCACCCTTTACACACGTTTTACGTAATTTGCCCTATCTCTTATCATTGCAAAAACACATTTTGGTGACTGTGACCTTTGAACTACATTCACCAAAATTTAATGGCATCTATTCTGCACCACCTTGCACCTTTCATGAAAATTTCATTGAAACTGGTCCAGTAGTTTTTGCATAAAACTGCTTTACAAACAAACACACAAACCAAACCAAAAATAGTACCCCTTTCTCCTCTCACACGTGTGTGTTACTGAAAAAAAGAAAACTCATGTCTTAAATGATGGTTGGCTCAAGTTTCCAAGATAAGTCTGGGGTCAAAATGTGAAATTCTGAAAATAAACAAGAGAATAGATTTTAGTCCAAAGGAATATTGGTCTCAGATCTACCAGATCTACCAGATCTACTTCCAAACACTGTCTGTACATTATGATCCATTCACTTTACAGGTTCTTTCTAGTGGAATATTTACTAATCCATTGTATACATGTACATAAACCAGCATATACAGTATGTGGAATAACACACCATCATATATATTAAAAACATGAACTAAAAAGTCACTAAAGTCATTTGTTTTCGGACTTATCTTATTAAAGCATGTAAGATTTAGCATATTTAATGTGTGAAGAAGATATTCTCTAAAAGAAAAAAACTAGAGCAGTGTTATTAACCTTATAAAATGCTCACAGATGTGCAGTGTGGAGTCATTGTCACCATTATCCTTCCATAACTTGGACATCTCTACTCATCATTCTGGGACAGTGACTGGTCCTCATCAAAAAAAAAAGAAAAAAGAAAAAGAAAAAGAAAAAGAAAAAGAAAAAGAAAAAGAAAAAGAAAAAGAAAAAGAAAAAGAAAAAGAAAAAGAAAACACTACAAAACAAAAACTACAGGACTAATTTCCATGAAATTTTCAGTAAATGTTTGAGGTGGTCCAGAATAGATCCCATTAAATTTTGGTGAATATAGGTTAAAGGTCACAGTCACCAAAAATGTGTTTTCACAATCATAAGAAATAGGGCAAATCAGGTCAAATGTGTGGAAGGGGGTCGGGTTTCTTAGGCCAGACAACACTTGTTTTCTTGTTTTCTCTTCTTGTTTATTTTCTTTTCTGTTAATACATCCACTTATCCCTTCAGCATTGTACATCTTAACCCTTCCTTCCACCACCCATCCTGACACCTCTTACTCCTTATCACCAATTTGCTTTCTACAAACTTCCTAGGTGTCAACCACTACAGTCTCCTCTACATGGTCAAATGTCTTATGTACCATTGTATGCTTTGTGCAGTAATGGAGTCAGAGCAGAGGACCTGTCTGTGAGAGTGCTGTACAGATCAAGCAGTAGGTCTTAATCACTGGAAGACTGAGTGAAGGCTCATTAGCTCAATGGATTTTAATGGGCTAGTTAGGCAGATGAAAAGACACTGTCCCCGTCCTCTGCATCAACACATTACTGCAGGTAATGACCCTGTTGGTAATGGCAGAGCAAGGGCCTCTTCCAATCCAAACTTCACTACAGTTAAACTGTATACCGTATTTTCTGGACTATAAGCTGCTACTTTTTAAAAAAATATGTTTTCAACCATGAGGTTTATTTTCTGTGGATTTTTCTTCCACTACTAGGGGTGCTCTAATCTGAATTAGAATCAAAACTACTAAGAAGAAATAATGCAAAAAAGAATACGCTACTTTTCTTTAGCAGATAGAACACGGACAACAAATTAGCACGTGTTAATTATTTTTCAGTGACGAAGCTCTTCTGAGGTTGTTCAACTCTGACACAGAAGAAGACGACTTCATGGGTTTCAGCCAAGATAAAATTTGTGATTTAAAACACAGAGAAATGAAGATAAATGCAGTAAATACTGGTTTTTTTTTCCTCTTTTGGTTCTGTTCCATTTTAATCAGCAAAGTTTGCTGCTGTGTTAAAAGTCACTGTTAGGGAAAAAATCTGTTCAGGTACAAACATGTAACTACATTTACAGTTTAAAATCCTTCTGTACATGCAGTAAATATATGATTTATCAAGATAGATATCTGCAGTTTATAACCCGGTGCGGTTTGTATATAATTTTTTTTATTATATTTTTAAAAATACAGTGGATATGGCTTACATACAGGTGTGGCTTAAAGTCCAGAAAATACAGTATTTAGAGTTAGAAGAGAAAATGCCTTTTATTTCTCTTTAAAATAGTCTGTACTAGTCTGTGCAGATCGATCCTTAAATATCTATACCTCCGATGCTAGATCTTTCTGCTCTAAAATCGATTCTCAATTCAAAATATCGATACTTTTGATACTTAAGTCATTTGAGGTAAGGTCTATCCTTAACAGGAAGACAGTAATAAGTAACTAAACTATTGAGATGTCTAAATGACAGGCGGTTGGTGGGACTACTTTTTATTCTGCCTGGGTAAGTGCATCAGACATCAGCGCAGCAGAGAGAGTGTTTTCAAACGCAGGAGAGGTTGTGAGCAAAAAAAAACAAACAGACTAAAGGGGAAAACAGTAAATATGATGCTGTTCCTGAACAAAAACCTGTGAATGAGGAACAACTGTGTTATTGAAATGTTCAGTACTTTCAAGATAACATGTTCGTGGAACAGTAATGAAAATGCATGTTTTCATCTTTATTTATTGTCATGTTTTTATAATTGTACTGTACTCATTCTATTTTCTACCTAAATATGCTTCCCTTTAAAATAAATAAATAAATACATTACTCTGCCATGTATTCTTAAGGAAGCTGTGATTTGAAATACTCAACTTTAAAAAAATATATATATATTTAAAAGACATAGGGTTGTCAAAAAATCGATTTTAGATACTAAATCGATATTGACCCTTGGTATCTAATTAGATACTAAGTTGCTGGAAAATCGATTTTTGTTTTTATGGCGCGTCGCCGCTTTTTTGTAGCGGGTAACGTTAAGAATTCTAAACAGGCATCAACGCGGTCAGCTCTGGCACAGCCGTAATGCCGGCTTCTAAATTAAAGTCTCTTTTTTTCTCCAGCTGCCTCTGACAGCACACAGGATGACGCCAGTGCGACCACAGACCTATACACTATTTCTATAGGTCTGTGATTGCGACCATCCGATGCAACTTTGCTTTTAAAGGCCTCGATATAGTCGAACGTCTATGCGCGTGGACGGCAGCCAGGCGGTAGCGCATTGTATCACGTTACCACCACGGAGGCCACCGTGAGCTTGTCAGCCTATCATTTTTGACGTGTGCGCTGCTAGTCCCGTATGGCAAGCCAAAGTGTTCACATATCCACGTGTTGTCTTTATTATATCACGCGTTACAGAACGCGTTCTAGCACACGCTCTGGTACGCGCACTGGCGCGCACAATGGCACGCGTTCTGTAACACGTGATATAATAAATACAACGCGTGGCTATGTGAACACTTTGGCTTGCCATAGTCCTGCAAGGGGTCCGCGGTGGTCACATGATGCAATACGCTGCCGCCCGCGCACATAATGCTCGACCATAAAGAGGCTTGCAGTTAGCACTGCAGAAGGGCTTGAGCAAAAAGAAAGGCCTACCTTAACTTGCCAAGAGATAGGCATGCATTTATTCTGCACCCACACTCACTACCTTTTTTTAGCAGTCCATGGAGGAAATTTTAAAAGGAATCCCTCACATCTCCAGTATCGAAATTAGTATCGAGTATCGAGTATTATCCTTAGTATCGGTATCGAGTTGGGAATTTTAGTATCGTGACAACCCTGAAAAGACATATTAGGTGTAGGCTGGTATCGGTATTGCCGATACGAGCCTAAATTTTACTCAGTATCGGATAGGAGAGGAAATCAGTGGTTTTGAACATCACTAGTTTCTATTCTACTTCCACGACAGAATGAAAACTGTCATCAATATTTCAGTGATTTTGAGAAAAGTGTTCCCTCAAATTTGTTATCAATGTTGGGTTGTCAACATTGGAGATCAATCCAAAAGACTGACCTATCCAAGAATGACACCTGTGATGATAAACATGTGAGTATCCACACTGTTCTACAATCAGTGTTGCTAAGTAACCACTGTGGGCTCCATCACCCAGGACTGTGATGATGTGGGTTAGTAAAATATTTCTTCAAATTAATGTATCAGAAATAAACTGGACTCGACTCTTTCTATCAAAGTTTAAGTTTAAGCAGTGAACCATTATTCATTCACTCTCACATTCTACCTCTGGTGGTGGTAAACTACATCTGTATCCACTGCTGCTCTGGGGCAGACTGAGAGATCGCTGCCACCCTCTCTGACCACCACCGAACATTCATACACCAGCAGAGTTCTCCCGGGAAAATTCTAGTAGGATATATGCTTAAACTGGTCCAGAACTCTGATGCTCTGATGCCCCCCCCCCATTCTCATCTTGCAGCAGCTTCATTGGCTGATTGGCTGCTGTTTAAGTCCCGTCGTAGTTTCAAAATCTTACTGAATACATTCAAGGTCTTTCACTAGTTTGCCCCCCTGTATCTGTCCAACCTCCTTCATATCTGTAAATTTAAACCTCCTCATGCCCACCCTCCCCACCTTTGGGGGACCGAGCCTTCACAGCCGCCGTACCCCAACTCTGGAACTTTCTCCCCCTACCCAACAGGAATTTGGACTTACTTCCACATTCAAATCCCGTCTTAAAACTCATCTTTTCAAACTGGCTTTTGATTAGTTTTTACTTTTTTTATTTAATTGAATTAATTAATTAATATTCATTTATTTGTTTATTTATTTCATATTATTTTATTTTAAATATTTAATTATTTTTAATGTATTGCTTGTTGTCTGTTATGTAAAGCGTCTTTGAGTGTCCAAAAAAGCACTATATAAGTTTGAGGTATTATTATTATTATTAGTAGTAGTAGTAGTAGTAGTAGTAGTAGTAGTAGTAGTAGTAGTAGTAGCAGTAGTAGTAGTAATAGTAGCAGTAGTAGTAGTAGTAGTAGTAGTAGTAGTAGTAGTAGTAGTATATCATTACCATTGGTGACTGTGACCTTGACCTTTGACCTACATTCACCAACATTTAATGGGATCTACTCTGGACCACTTCACACCTTTCCTGGAAAAAAAATGATGTGCGTCCAGTAGTTTTTGCAGAAATCTGATGACAGGCAGGCAGACAGACAGACAGACAGGCAGACAAACAAACAGACTCAAACACAACACCCCTCCCCCCTTCACAGGGTGGGGAAATGAATTGTAATGACTGAAGTGAATGCAGTGGGGTTTCCTTCCTTATGCAACAGAACCTAGAAATTCATGTTTCACTTATACTGAAGCAAATGGCACAATGGTACACCAAGTGGAAAAATGTGTAAAATATACACAGTCCAGGCTTCAAACTGCAAACACTAGAGACAGAAAATCACACAGGCCTCTGCTTTCTTGTGGAGACTTCAATCCACAGCACCTTATAGAAGCATGACTGCATATATTTGCAGCTCCGGAGGCCCTGCTGGGAATCAAACCTGTGCTGTTGAAAGCTATAGTGCCATGAAATCCACCATTTGGTCAACAGCTTTATCTGAAGTGCTTTACAGCTACCTTGAGTGTAGAGTTTTAAATGCAGTGGCCCCGTCTGGAAGTGAACCATTCGACTGCAGCTGTTCCATTTTGGCGTGTCACCCGCAAACACACATCCATGGGTGATTCTCATGAAACTAAAAACATCAATGGCCCTGAGGTTTTAGTAGTTAAATATGACATAAATCTTATAGATAGAATTATTTTACTGTAGAGGAAAATGTGTTTTTTCTCTCACACTAGGTCATTTTAAAACATTCTATTTTTATTTTTCACTTTTTACATATTTTCTGGGCTAATTCTGATGACCAAAATGTGGCCCCACCAAAATTTCTGGTCTTTGAATTAGGGGAAAATATAACAATAAATAAATAAATACATAAATGAAACTACAAGTACATTGTTATATGTCAAAGGTTTCATTAAGTGTTGTTTTTTTGTTATTTTAATAATGAATATTCATAATATTCACATTATTCTCATTGCCACAATATATTTGAGAACTGCATTGAAAAGTTATAGGAATTTGAATATGATCTGAAACTACCCACCATGCATCTGTACAAACAGAAGATCCAATATGCCTACAAGGTGAGTCACCCACAGAATGTTTAAGGAAGGACAGAAGTGTCAGTCATGGATTCTCACAGTGCATTTCCGGTTTCTGATTCCGGTTTGGTTGCAGTTCCATTCTTTTCCGATGTGGGACACTCGATTTTTGGAGTGCAGAATGAATCCTATGGAGCCATACCCCTCAAAGTGCCCTTATCCCAGGATATAAAATTTCGTCTAGTAATTTGAATGTTGTTTTTGAAAGAGGTTGTAGAGAAAATAGCCAGGGTTGAGTTTTAGATTTTTAGAGGCACGTATTTGCTTAAAAAAGGGATTTAAAGAGTTGATGAGGGTATGGTCAGAAATACCACTTTACGGCAAAAAGCCTTCTTGTCCTGAAGCAGAGCTGGAGCTAACACAGTTAGGTAGACTACCAGTGATGCGCGGGTCGATGTATAAACGACCACAACTGATTGTTTTTTAATTAGCCTGCCCGCAACTCGGACTGCAAGAAATATATCTGAAAAGGACACAACTGACCTAACCTGACTGTCGCCTGATGGTACCATCTGGGACTCTTCCACAACCAATCCGTTTTCAAAGGAGGGGCCTTATCTAAAATCCTTGCATGTGATTAGATGAAAAATCTGTCCGTTATCTTGACTGACTCAGGGCTACCGAACACTAGCTGCCAACATCCGTTGCAGATGTGGTTGTCATTTCTTCCTCCCAGTTCCATTACTGTCAGCCCTAGTTTACCAGCCTCTTTGACTTGGTCCTCTACCAACACAACTAGGGGGGTACCACAATAACCATGGGCTTCTGCCCTGGTACTATTTCTTTAGCCACCAGTGGAGCCATCTGATAGATCAAACTCTTTCCAAATCTGGTCGGAAGAAGAGTGAAAACATTATTTCCATTAACAAACACTTCCAAAGCCGTCCTCTGTTCATGTTTTAAGGAATGAACATGCGGTAGAGGAAACAAAACACTGGAAATAGCCAAGTAGATATGGACCCTCAGATACGTAACGCACGCTGACATTGTTGTGTATCTGAAAAGACCACACTGCCATCGCTTCTACTTCACATCGCACCAGCCATCTCACCCTGCGACACTGATTGGCTCCTTCGTTTTGAAGAAAACCTGAACCTACACTGTACTCAGATGGTTGTGTAAGCATAACAAAACGCTGCCAGATGTTGTGAGTCAGGTCACACCCGACCTGCTTCTCGACCCACATTTTTAGTAGTCAATGGTCTGTCGAATTAACTTACTCACATACCTGCATTTATTTCAGTTAAAATCTGATGTCATTGCTTGTAAGTTAATATGTTGAAAAAATACTTTTGTCCTGCTTCAGCATTCAAAAGTTATTATTTTTCAGAACGTAATTAAATAAAGGAAATTATTTGCTAGGTCTCGTCTCGTCATCAGACCCCCTTTATCCTCACTAAGGCCACTGGGGGCCTAATCCAGCTTCAATGGGTGAAGGCGGGGTACACCCTGTAGGAGTCACCAGTTCATCTCAGGGCTGAACATATATAGACAAACAATCACTCTCACAGTCACACCTATGGACAATGTAGATTAAGCAATTAACCTATCAGTGTATGTCTTTGGATGGTGGGAGGAAACCTAATTACCTGGCGAAAACCCACACAGACACGGGGAGAACATGCGAACTCCACATAAAAAGGTCTAGTGTGGGAATTGAACCAGGGTCCTTCTTGCTGTGAGGCATGAGTGCTAACCACTGCACCAGCCTATGTAGCTAGGTCACAATAGCTAATGCTACAATTAGCATTATTGTGCTGAGTCATCGCATCACTGCAATGCACTTTCTCATTACCGCAATAGTGTCATGTTAGGTGAGAATCACCCACACACCCACACACTCACACATATTTAAAAATTGGATGTGAAATTTCACATAAATAAACGGTATGTCGAAGCTCACGCACTCTGGGCATACGCTCATTTAATTTACACCGCCCAAACACTCAGAGAAATAACACACTCACTCGCACAGACACACCCTCCAGAGTGACGGATGAACAGAAGGAGCAGACAGAGGGGGGGGTGAGGGAGACGCTGGTGTTGTCATTATGCTTTCCCCTTCATTGGAGGCCTGCTCATCTGGCTAATGGGATTGGCTGCAGTCACCGCAGTGCATGGGGACTGCACACTCACACACAAAGCTCACAAACTGACTTATAAAGAGAGAACACAAGAAGAAAAGAAAGATAAATGGGATGTGAGTGGATGGATGGAGAACGGGTTGAGGTCTGGCTGCTTTTTGTCAGTAGAGTTGTATGATGGGAAGAGTGAGAACGTAGATAGCGCTTGGTCAATAGGTGACTATAAAGATGAGGATTGTGTTTTCCTTATGGTGGGATTGAGAAATGGACCGAGAGAAAATAGGATTGCAATGGATGGATGGAGTTGTCAATAGCAACCAATAGAGAGGAGGAGGAGAAAAGAAAAAAATGATATGACGGGGAGTAGAAGAAAAGATGCTGGAGGTTGAAAAATGAAGGAATGAAAAGATGAATTTGGCTTTGGAAAAAAATAGGACTGTCAAATGATTAAGATTTTTTTTATCAGATTAATTACAGAGTTGTTTTGGGTTAATTTCAGTTAGTCATGATCAAAACAATTGACTGTTCTGGATCGTTTTTTTTTTTTTTGGGGGGGGGGGGGGGGCCTCAAATTTCCCACAAAATACACAAAAATACCTGGGCTGTCAAAATGAATGCATTAATACAGATTAATCCATCATCATGATTAATCTGATAACAATGTAATGCAATTAAATAGAACATTTGTTTTGTTGAACCTGTTGAAGGTGTTGAATACATATTATTATTTCCATATATATTCATGTTTTTGGCTATATGTTGGATTTTTTCCCCAAATTTTTTGGTGTTTTTTCTGTATTTTAGAAAAGTTTTTGAATGTGTTTATCAATTTGTAACACTTCTTTGTTTTAGTTTCTTTTTGTTGTGTTTCTTAGTATATTTTTTTTTTATTTTGCGGGAAATTTGAGTACAAAACAAACAAACAAAAACCCCAACCCAGAACAGTCAATCAACATAACCTGTTTTGATCATGATTAATCCAAATTAATCCAAAGCAACCCTGTGAATAATCTGATTAAACATTTTAATCATTCACTCTTACACACTGCACTAGGTATTTGTACAGTATTATGTTCTTTTATTCCTTAAATGATTCATCTTTGCTTATTTTTAACTGTTCTGTTGAGCTGACAAATTAATTTTTCTTCGGGGACAATAAAGCTTTCAATCAATCATAATTTGACAGCCCTAAAAAATACACTAAGAAACACACAAATAATCTGGTGAAAAAATATATAAAACTCATTTAAAAAAAATTAACTAACACAAAAAAGCGATTTAAAAATGTCAAAACATTCAAAAACTTTTGTAAAATACAGAAAAAAACACCAAAATATATAATTAAAATATCCAAAATATATGCAAAAATATGAATATATATGGAGTTATCATATTTATAGAAACAAATAGAATAGAATAGAAACAAAACAACTGTTTCATTTAATTGTGTTAAATGGATTTTATTCATTAATTTTTTTTCACTGCCTTTTTTTGTGTGTTTCTTAGTGTATTCTTTAGGGCTGTCAAATGATTACAACACAAAATGACAAAAAACAAAACAAAACATCAAAACACATTCAAAACCTTTTCTAAAATACAGGAAAAAAACACACACAAAAATTAATAAACTATCCAAAGCATATACAAAAAAAAAGAATACACTGTGTATGCAATTAACATGTTAATTCGACACCTTCAACAGTTTCAACAAAACAACTGTTCCATTTAATTGCGTTAAAACAGAGAAAAGTTGAGTGTAAGAGAAAGAAGTAGCAAAAATAAAAGTGCAGAAATGGGAAAACAGGGAAGAATGTTGGTGAAATGAACAGAAGAAAATCTGAAGAAGTGGAGGAACAGATGGATGAAGAGAAGAAGAATGAATGAGAGCAGCGACAGTTTGGGAGAAAATAAGGGTCAGGGTGAACACAACATGTCAACAGAAATAAATCAGACAAAAAAAAAAAAAAGAGGATTCGTTTTCATCCATCACGCTATCCTGAATCATACCAGTCTGCCAGTGTGATGTCTGTGCTCTCACTATCGGTCTGTCATCTTTCCATTTCTCACACAGGATCTATTCTCCCCATCAGCACTGATGGGGATTTAACCCCCTTAATGCCTACTGTTGCAAATACGCAACATACAAAAAAAAAATCTATTGTATATGCTGCACTCTAAAAACTGGCTGGGCTTAATTAATATTAACAAAATTAATTATATTAAACTCTACACAGGAAAAAATACTTTGTGCACGTTGATATATTATTATGTTGAGTTAATGATATTTTAATTATTTATCAATCGCATTTTTCGTCTTGTCATCTGAACCTGACTTACCGTATTCAAACATAGCTGCTACTGGTAGCTAAGGCCGCTAACAGCTAGCTTGAACAGGCTGGCTAAGCATTATTGGTGACCATTGTTATTGTCTGCCTTTCTGTTGTTTAAGCACAAACTGTATATTTTACAGACATGTTTCCATGGATTTTAGATAGTACTTTATACTACTACTTTATTGTCAACATACAATTGTACAACAAAATGTGTCCTCTACATTTAACACCATCCTTCTAAGGAGCAGTGGGCAGCCATGGGCGGCGCCTGGGGACCCATCTCCAGACGTGGAGCCAGGCTCATGGTCAGTTACCCTGAGTGGAGGATTTTTTACCCTAACAAACATGTTTTTGGGTGATGGGAGAAACCGGAGCACCCAATGGAAACCCATCCAGACACGGGGAGAGAAACATGCAAACTAGTCCGGGAATCAAACCCGGGTCTTCTTGCTGTGAGGCAAGAGTGCTAACTGGCCAGCCACCGTGCCACCAATCCTTCAGTGTTCTAAGGCAGAATACAAACTGAATTCTTGAGACCAATTAGAAAGGTGGCTTCACAGGATCTGCACATTGTAGAATATTTTTTAATTTTTTTTACTTTTTCGGAGCTTCACTGAATTTGCTACTGGACTCCAGGGAGATCCTGATGTCCAGCTGTCATGTCTGTAGGCTGAGTGCACTCAACAATGGACAAGCCGACTTTTTAAATATTTACTATTTGTAATAAAGTAATAAAGGTTGTGCTCTACAAGTGTTTGTATGTTGAATGTCAGTAAGACACAGTAGCTGATTTCAGGTCAGAGATGGTAACAACTACACAGTAAATTTTGCAGTGTTAAATCAACACTTAGAGAGTTTATTTAACTTCTTCTAGAGTGTATTTGGTCCCATTGTCTCCAAATTAACACTGCAAATTCTACAGTGTAAGTAATGAAGTGGACATAAGTGATAATGCATTTTACAGCCCTAATGTTGTGTCATTTCCTGGAAATTATCTCCTTGTTTTTTAGGCAATTAAACAAAAATACGACCAAAATAATATCATGGGCTCTTTGCACAACTGTACTACTTCCTTAAGTGGATGCAGCTCCTTTGTTTCCTGTCTTACATTATTGGATAAACTGATTAATCCAGGTGTGTCTGACCTCAGTCAATGGTTAGACACACCTGGATTAATCAATTTATCCAATAATGTAAGACAGGGGTGTCAAACTGCGGTCCTCGAGGGCCGGTGTCCTGCATGTTTTAGATGTTTCCCTCTTCCATTACACCTGGAGGCCATTGCATCATTATCAGTCTGATGAGGAGCTGATTATTAACTCTTTAAGTGTCAACGCTGATGCATTCTGACTGGATGATTTAGTTTAAATATTCAGAAAAATTCAACGGTTTTACTTTATTTTGTGCATGGAAAAGGTGCCAAAAAGCAAGAGTTTTTTTTAATTTTTAATTTTTATTTTATTTCACTATTTTCTTTAAATTGCTGTGACCAAATGTCAATACCAGTTTTCTTCTTTAGTAATTTTTTTCCCCAAAATGTTCCATATTATTTGTCATTTTGTAAATATTTATTAGTTTTTGTTCACTTTGTTTATTTTTCTACATTTTGGTTCTTTTAATTTTAATAATTTTCGTAGATTTTCTGCAATTTGTGTCTTGCTTTGCTCATGTTACCAGTTACTTTGTTAGTTCTCAGGAGTTAAAGGGTTAAACTGAATCACATGGAAGAGGGAAATATCTAAAACATGCAGGACACCGGCCCTCGAGGACTGGAGTTTGATACCTGTGATGTAAGACAAGAAACAAAGGAGCCATATTAACTTCAGGAAGTAGTGGAGCTGTGTTAAAGAGCCTATTGATTGGTTTATCAACAGCTAGGAAAGTAAGCAGGAAGAGGTAATAGTACATTTTTACAACTCTGATACAGTATCATGTAATTTCCATTAAATGACCAAACTTGTTCCAATGTAGTTACAGGAACATAATGTATTTTTTACCATCTTACTACTATAATGACTTGGTTTGTCTTGTTCTTAGTAATAACTAAGTAATTGAGTGGAAACAAGTGATAATGCATTTTACGGCTCTGGTTCTGTGTAATTTCATAAAAAAAAAAAAAAAATGTTCAGGTAATTAAACAAAAACAAATAAATATTGGACTCATCATTTCAATAACTACAAATTAATTTAAAATAATTACCGTTTTATTATACATGAAATGGAAGCGGTTTATATCACTTATTAACTAGAAACTACAGAGTAATTGTGCTGGAAACTGCATGGAAATGATTTGATATAAGCTGATATATATATTACCATGAAATGACATAAAAATTTCCACATTAATGAAAGCTGTTTACATCGTTAATACCTAGAAACTGCATGGAAATTCCCTGTAAAAAATGGAAATAAAGCCAATATTACAGTGAAAATACATACATTTTTTGGTATGTAGAATATTTTCAACAGTAGGTGTTAAGGGTTTAATTTTGACAGCCCTATTTTTAAAAAAAAAATATATATAAAAATTCAGGTGTTCCCTGTGTTGTCTACATGTAGTTTTTACCGACTGTACTGTCAATGGATTTAGATGTAGACATGTACGGTTGGACTCTAAACAACGTGAGTGCATGTGTTTGTGAGTGGGAGACAGAAATCAGCAGAGTGCAAAAAGCACAATGGAGTTTTTCTGAGCTCCATTAGTGGCCTTTAGAGAAACAAACCCTCCTCTATATCTGCTCTGCTGGGCAATGATAAAATGGGCCAACACCTCTGCCATGACCTCGACTCTAACTGTATGAAGCAACAATAGCACTGTGTCTGTACACTTTATTAACCCTTTACTAGTTTCTCCTGTTCTGTTCAATCTATTCCAAACGTGTTAAGATTTTCATTTTCTTAGTAAAGCTACAGAAGTAGAAGTAGTCAAATTATCCACCACTATATAGTATACAGAGGTGGTAAAAGTACTCATATTATGTACTTAAATAGGTGTACAGCTACTTGTGTGGAAAAATATTCTGGTAAAAGTAGAAGTGCTGAGTCGACTCCTTTACTGAAGTAAAAGTAAAAAAAAAAAAAAAAAAATAGTACAACTTCTTAACTGTAAAAAATTTTAAAAGTAAAACTGCATTCGCACCCAATGGATGAAATAATACTCAGGTATAGAAAAGAAAAAATAAACTATCCAAAAATAAAGCCTTTAAAAATGAGTTAATGTGTAGATAATGTCTTTGATCAAGTCAGTTACTCAGATTTGTGGGTATGGACAGGAAATTTAGGAAAAATGAAAAAAAAAAAAAATCATTATGGGATCATAAAAAGGGAAAAAAATGATGTCACAAAAAGAGATGAGATACAAAGTCAAAATATTTAGAAGTAAAAATTGTGAAAAGAAATGTCAAAATTGAGACAAAAAGTCAAAATTGTGAGGTAAAAAGCGACAACACATGTTAATATTTTCTGTCATTTTCACTTTAGCTGCAATTATTATCCCTCACATGTTCTATAGTATACTATATATTACACTTTTTAAAACATTTTTTATCCAGGTCTATTTTTTTTCTCACCCCGGGGGAGGCTGACCTCACTATTTGAAAACCACCGAATTAGAATATTATGTAAAAGTTGTTCTATTCAGTTAATTCAACATAAAAGATTGTGATTTATAGCTTATTAAAACCTCAAACCCAAAAAGTCAGAAAATTTGAATATACTTGAAAGTGAGTTTTCAGCTAAATCAAAACAAATTAAAACTGCAAGCAGTCTCAAAGGCCTTCGCTGTCCCTTGTGACTGCCTCCCCACATGACGTCCAGTCAAATTTTAGACAGAACGGTGTTTATAGGCGCTATAGAGAAAAATGACAATCGTGTAGGACCAAGACATAGACGTCTGAGTGACATTTGAGCCAAAAAAGTTTGTACACAGCCATTTTAATAAAAGTACATTTCTAGGGGGCACTATAGTATAAAATCAGAATGTCTTTAGCTAAATGGATGTAGACCTGGGACATAGACGTCTGTCAAATTTCAGCCAAATTGGTGTTCGTATGTCCGAGCTGAAGCAATTTGTGGTAATTTCTCCCGAAAACTTTGCAAACTTTGCGACAGCGTTGCACAAAAACGATGCAACTTTTCCTAAAAATTTTCATAACTCTTGATGTCCCCCTTGTCTAGAACACGTTCACCGATTTTGAGTGAACGAGGAGTTTGTTAAATTCCAATGACAGTGAAAATCCATGACTCGACATGTTTGAAATTTAAATCCAAGATGGCGGACTTCCTGTTGGTTTATGGGCGTGGCCATCACAAGGTTTTTTTGTTCGTCATCATATGATGAACATGTGTACCCATTTTCATAGCTCTAACTTTACTAGGGTGTGATCTGGCCTAATACAAACTATTGTCACTTTTCTAGGGGGCACTGTAGACACATTTATTTATTTTTTACGAAACCTATATATAAAATCGCAATTTTTGATTGAGTTTTCGTGCAGGTTCAGGGGGTCAAATTAGAGCTCAAAAGGCTGACTCCCCTTTCAATCACAGCAGACTCAATAGGCTTTGCACCGATGTGGTCCACGGCGAAGGCGTAAAAAACCTTGACATATATTGATAAACATACTATAAGTCGATATAATATGTACAGAATAACAGAAACACATGCAGTTTATCAGGATATTGTAATTTTTGGAGTAGCAGCGGTACAAGGCCGAATGGCTGTGATGACTATGAGCACTTAGATCTACACAGATGGTCCATTGAAGCAGCAGTGATAAAGTTAGCATGACCAATGATGCTATAACAGTAACTTTAATAGGATACAAGTGCATTGAGAATAAATTACAAGGACGTGTATTATTGCTTTTCACCAAAACTGAGGGAACACACACATAGACAGGCTCAGCTTCCTGGTAGTGTCCCAGTATGAGGGCTAACTCTAGTTTCCTGTCATCTGTGTTTTTTGTGTTGTTATGGTACTGTTGTGCACAGCATGCTGGGTAATGGGGGAATAACAGACTGGCTCCTTGATGTGAGCAGCCAGCACATTTTTAACCATGTCCTCATGAGCTGGAGTAACGAGTAGCCGTCCTCAAGATATGAAAGAGCTGCTTCTTCATTTAGCAATTAGCAACTGTTCGGTAAGCCGTATTATCTTTAACCATTATTTCTCTTTGGCTTTTAACCCTTTAAACTTTCATTCAATTTCACTCACATTTCGTAATAAAGTCAATTGAATGTTGTTGTTGAACCATTTTAATAGCATGCAGTTGGTGTTTGATTATATTACAAATGAAAATATTCACATGAAAACTGGGATATTGGAGGCGGGTCCTGTTAAATGATGCAATAGCTAAAACATTTGTGGATTTTTATTGGTGTTTTGATGTGTTTTAGACTACATTTGTACAGTTTTTTGGTTAGTTTTGGATGTTTTTGTTGGACTGTGACTGTGTTTGTTAGAGTTTAATTCCTCTGTGGATAATTATGAGACATAAAGGTTCAGATCAGCTGTTTGTCTTTGTATTTTGAACAAATGAGTGATTGCACCTGCTGTGGTTATTTTATCTGAAAGTGGTTTATATCTTCTGATGTGTGAGAATGTCCATTGTCAAATGACATTAGGTCATGTGACATTTGGGACAGGTTTGGGTGGTTTGATTAACATTTTTGAGAGACTACTTCTGGCTTATACAGTATGTGGACCCTTAGAAGTTTACAGTTGACGTCACTAAAATACATTTAAAACTTCAGTAAAACACAGTTTAAACTTCATTAAAACACAGTTAAACTTCATTAAAACACAGTTAAAACTTCACTAAAACACATTTAAAACTTCAGTAAAACACAGTTAAAACTTCACTAAAACACATTTAAAACTTCAGTAAAACACAGTTTAAACTTCATTAAAACACAGTTAAACTTCATTAAAACACAGTTAAACTTCAGTAAAACACAGTTAAACTTCAGTAAAACACAGTTAAACTTCATTAAAACACAGTTAAACTTCAGTAAAACACAGTTAAAACTTCACTAAAACACAGTTTAAACTTCACTAAAAAACATTTAAAACGTCACTAAAACACAGTTAAAACCTTATTTTAAAACACGCTTAAAACTTCATTAAAACACAGTTAAACTTCATTAAAACACAGTTAAACTTCATTAAAACACAGTTAAAACTTCACTAAAACACAGTTAAACTTCATTAAAACACAGTTAAAACTTCACTAAAACACAGTTAAACTTCATTAAAACACGCTTAAAACTTCATTAAAACACAGTTAAACTTCATTAAAACACGCTTAAAACTTCATTAAAACACAGTTAAACTTCATTAAAACACAGTTAAACTTCATTAAAACACAGTTAAACTTCATTAAAACACAGTTAAACTTCATTAAAACACAGTTAAACTTCATTAAAACACAGTTAAAACTTCACTAAAACACAGTTTAAACTTCACTAAAACACAGTTAAAACTTCACTAAAACACAGTTTAAACTTCACTAAAAAGGTGCTAAAGTCATAAAAATCCTCCCTCTCTCTCTGCCTGTCTACCTTGTGCTGGTTTAAGCTCCACCCACTTCCACCCCTCCCCCTCAGCCAATGCAGGCTTCTACCCTCATGTGTTATAGAACAGAAAGTAGAGATAAAAGATGACATTTGTATGTAAAAATGTGGTTGTCTTAAAAGGGTTAAACCCTGATAATGAATTACCCAGGAGAATCTGGAGATGGAAGGAAGAAGATAGACACACAAAAAAAGAAGAGGGGTACGAGAACAAACATGAGGAAGAGGTGACGTAGGAGGGTGACAGCAGGTAGAGAGGTGAAAAAACTGATGTAAATGTATTTGAGAGATCACAACAAGATCAGGGGAAAAAGGGGTAGATGTATAGTGAAGAAGAGGTGGTAAAAGTACTCACATTCTGTACTTAAGTAGAAGTACAGCTACTTGTGTGGAAAAATACTCTGGTAAAAGTAGAAGTACTGATTCAACTCCTCTACTTTAGTAAAAGTAAAAAAGTACAACTTATGAATTGTAATAAAGTAAAAAGTACTTTTTTTGTCATGAACACAATAATACTTTAACCAGGAAAAATCTGAAAAGTTTCTAAAGTATGTAAAATAAATCCTTTGAAAGTGAGTTACTGTGTAGAACTGTGTTTGATCAAGTCACACAGTTACACAGGTTTGTGGATATGGGCAGAAGATTTTAGGGGGAAAAAAGTCATCATGAGATTTAAAAAAAAAAAAAAAAAAAGTGATAGAAACATGATATTTAAACAAAAATGCATAATTTTAAGAGAAAAATAAAATGTGAAAATTATGAAATTAAAAGTCAAAATTGTGAGATAAAAAGTAAAAAAATTTGAGATAAAATGACAAAATATGAGATCAAATGTCAAAATATTAAGGTAAAAAGTCAAAATTATGACATAAAATGTCAAATTTTTAAGGTAAAAAGTCAAAATTGTGAAATAAAAGTCAAAATTATGATATAAAATGACAAAAGATGAGATAAAATGTCAAATTTTTAAGGTAAAAAGTCAAAATTATGAT
>CM035795.1:16431787-16478055 GCA_020466265.1 Siphamia tubifer
CCAGGTGTGTTAATTAAATTTCTCATAATCAGAGCACTGCCGTTATTAGATAAAACTGATCAGATTATCCTGTTGACATGATCACTGGTAACTTTAGTATTGGTGTGCAAATGTGTAAATGGGCTCAGTGAGAAAAACGAACAAAGAACAAACTAGAAAAGCACCTAGATAGCGCAGACTCCACCAAGGCAGATTTTAGCTAAAAAAAAAAAAAATTGTAATACTTTCAAAAGTGTTAATTACACTGCAGTGTGGACACATATAGATACTCTATGGGTGTTAAATTTAACACCATGGGTGCTAAATTAACACTGGCATATTTGCTGTGATAGTTGTTTTATACATGTCTTTAATCTATCAGATAGTTAATAATGTTTCAAGTGCTCATTGGACACATCTATAGGCCAGTCAGTAATTGAAAAATATTGTTTGAAGTAGAAAGCCTAGAAGCTAAGTCCATTTATGGCTCTGCACTGAAGCTCATATCAGACAGACTTTATAACCAACGGAGTGAACGAGTGATAAAAAGGAGAGAAGACAGGATGTCAGATAGGCACAGGTGGAGAAAAGATGGGAACAAAAGGTAGGGGGTGAGCTGATTATTGAATTGTAGTGTGGAATCTATTATTAAAGCCAATGGGAGGGGGGGTGGGGGGCAAGCAGCTCAAAGAGAAGATTGGTAAACAACAAGAGAAGAGACAGAATCAACATCACCTTCTGAAAACTGAGAAACAGCTAATGTACTTTAACCTGCACTTTAACAAAGGGGATTATAGATCATATAATCCCAGTTTGATATGTTCATGCTTTGTGAATAAAAAATGTAACAGTGGTCGAAATACTTTTACCTATTTTTGTTGGGCAGGAAATTTTGGAAAAATGGTTGGAATAATATTCACTTTTTCCCTTATGATTATAACTTTATCTCATAAATGTGACTTTTTATCTCACAATTTAAACTTCTCATAATTTCACTGTTATCTCACATTTATTACTTTTTTTAATCTCATAATTCAGATGGTTTATCATAATTGTGACCCCCCCCCCCCTCCCTCCAATTTTCCTAAATTTCCTGCCCATACCAACAAAACTGACTATTGTGACCTGATCAAACCCATTATCTACACACTTACTCACTTTAAAGGCTTTATTTTTGGATACTTTGAGTTTTTACTTTACTACAATTGAGAAGTTATACTTTTTTACTTTTACTTCAGTATTAGTATTTTCTACTTTTACCAGAGTATTTTTTCACACAAGTATAGTAGCTGTACTTCTATTTAAGTACATAATGTGAGTATTTTTGACGCCTCTGCATAATTGTAGTAACTCTTAAATGGCCTGACGGACCTGAAGTCAACTGAAGAACAAGTATTCAGAGAATGCCGAATCTCACTCCTATTTTGTACCAATCTCAAGTTTCTATGACAACCATTTCTTGAATTAGAATCAATAATGTGATTTCTGCTAAATGCGACCTTGACCTGTGATCTTTTGTAATATTGATAATTTCGTTATATGTATATATGCATCACTGCGTGTAATATTATGATAATATATCCACTATTGATTAAGGTATAACGTGATATGTCTATGCTTGACACACAGAAACAGTGTTACAGAAGTAAATTTTGCGGCATGTCACCTTTGACCTCCAGAGATCTCAAAAAACGATCGAGCGTAGGTGATAACACTAAATAGGAGAATTGTAGAAATCTTCATTCAGCATCGTTTGGTACCAATCTGAAAGTTCTGTGACCCTCTGTTCTTGAGTTATAACCGATAATGTGATTTTGAACTTTTAGTTAATTGTGACCTTGACATTTGACCTTTACTCAAATGGATCATTACATCTGATGTACAGTAGCTATATGTATATGCCCATGTGATTTCATGGTGTTTCGTCTCAAGTATTCATTGAGCAACATGATATGTCTCTGCAGACACACACAGACACACACACAGTGATTACAATGATCTTATTAAATATATTTTATATGTTATCTCTCTCTGAGTTGTGCATTTGGGTCCAGACTCCAGTTGTGATATTGTCATAAGTATGGAGTTTCTGTCTGGCTGTCACATTCATTCATCTGCTCTAGGACTTTTCTTCCTTTCCCTGTGCTCACCTAAAATGAGTTTAAGCATCAACCCCATAAGCAAGATTTGTGGCGTCTCAAATATTTCAGTGACAATCATGATCTAGTGTGAAACTTTTACAAGAGATGTGCAGACCTGAAGCTATTCTCATACCCTGGAAATGAATGTTTTTGAAGAAAAGCAGACATCTTATGCTTTTTAAAAAAAAATAAATAAATTGTTTGCATATTCAGAACTGCTGGATTTTTCAATGAGCAAAGTTCGAAATGATGTCATTTTAACAATTTCTATGTTTGTGGAAAAGATGGAAATTGTGGGTTTGTATCTGACATGGTGTTCATTTGGTTCTATTAACTGGATGTGCTGAGATTTTTCAGTGCAAAGCCATTTAAGAAAGACACTCGAAATGTGAAAGGTTTCTGCCAGAGTTATGCAGAGAGGGAAAGTGATTATGTGATATTTGGTTTTGTCTTTAAAGTTTAACCCTTTTACAACCACAGGGAGCACCGGTGACACCATGTTTCAAATTAGTATAACTCCTCACTACTTTGTGCAATTTTAATTCTCCAAACTTCCACTGAAAACTCGGAAATGGGGCTTTCTGATGATGTGTACCGTAAATTCCGGACTATAAGCCACTACTTTTTTCCCAAACTTTCAACCCTGCGGCTTATTCAGTGATGCGGCCAATTTATGTAATTTTTCTAATGGCCGCCAGCAGCGCTTGAGTAGAAAAGGTAAGATTTAGACCGGTGGAATATATGCGTCGAGGAAGACTGAATGAAAAAGGAGGGGCGGAACAAACGCGGGGTGACGGGTTTAATGGGGACCGGTAAAAGGTGAGGGACAGACAAAAAAAAGGTGAAGAGGGGGTAAAAAGTTGCTTAAAGAAAAACCCGCGGTGGTGTGTGAGAGAAGACAGAGGCTCGACCAGACCCTGTGGATTTTTTTTTGCACGTTGGCACGGAGGAGTTTGACCTGAACTCTCTGCCAAAGATTAAAGTTATCGCTGACTCTGCGATAGATGAGGCGAGGCGGCGACCAGCCACCTGTTTGTGGACGTGGCGGACAATAGTGGATATATATTTTTCCCTCCCTTACCTTTGGAAATATACACTTTTTTTTCCTTGGATTACTTTCAACGGGACCTGGACTCTGCAGGTCTGCATCAAACCTTAAGTATCATTTTCCGTTCATTTTGTCGGCTGTGATTTTTGGACTGTGGACTTTAATGAAGGACATTTAGTTTCATTCGCGGGACTTGAAGTCGGGTTTGGGTTAATTTTGTGTTTGTGTTACATGTTTTAATGTGGGCACATGCGGCTTATATACAGGTGCGGCTTGTGTATGTACAAAATCGGTTTTCCTCTTAAAATGTGGTGGGTGCGGCTTATAAACAGGTGCGCTCTATAGTCCGGAAATTATGGTACATACATACATATATATATATAGGGAGGAAATTGTATTATAGGTAACCCCTCATTTTGCATGTAATGGTCTCACTCAGTACATTTACATGCTCTTATAGAAATTTCAATTATTGCCTTAGTCCGAAGAATATCAAAGTTTTCATTATGTTAAATCTTGACTAAAACGTATTTAATATGTAATCATTTGTTCCTTGTACCAGTATCAACATTTCCTGAAAATTTCAACGAAAAACAAGCAAAAACAGTTAAAACTTAATTTAAACAGCTAAAACTACACTAAAACACAGTTAAAACCTGACTAAAACTTATATTTCTATTCTATTTAATTCTAATTATTGCCTTAGTCTGACTAATATCAACGTTTTCAAAGCCATGTAAACACTTTTGTGAGAGTATAATCAAATTTTAGGAGGTAAAAGTTGAGGGGAAAACTCTAGAATGTCCTCATGCAGCTCTCTCCTCTTGCTTTAAATGAAAAGGCTAAAAGTTAATGTAGATTACATTATTTATTTTCATGTCACTGTGGAAGTAAGAAACAACTTTGCTAAGTTTCAGTGCAGTCATGTAGTAGAGTCATAGAGTCACTGATGGCTGATGCCCCATCCACACTTAATATACATATTTTACATAATGGTTATTTTTTTCCTCTACATTTTGACCTAATCCATGTATAAATGTGTTTAGGTCATAAAGGCTGAGGGTTTTTTTTTTACTGGTTTGTGTGTATCTGTGACTACAGGGGAAAATGGAGAGATTGTAAATTGCTGACCCATTCCATTTTGTGTATTTCTATTGTTGCTTTTGTAAAGATCTACGAGTATAAATTAGTGGATGTAGGTCATTGGGAAATGGACTGGACTGTGATAATACCTGTCTATTTAGAAATACAGTTATATTCTAAGAACATCCCTGTTACTGCTCACAGTACACCAGCACATGCACTTACATGTACTTAGACAAATTGTAATTATTGCCTTAGTCTAATATCCATATTTTCAAAGTCATGTAAACACCTTAGTTGGACTGTAATTGCATATAACTGGAGTTTTAGAAATGAGACTAACCAAGTCAGATAATGTGGCCTACTGACTAGCCTGGACACGCCCCCTTCAGGAAATGACCAGAGTCACCATGACAACATGTACCTTACTGTAATAAATCAGAGTTTTAAACAGTTTGTCCCAAATATACTGAGCTGCTGCATGTTGTGGTCTATACCTTCATGGTTGTGGTCTATATCTTCATGGTTGTGGTCTATACATTCATGGTTGTGGTCCATATCTTCATGGTTGTGGTCTATACCTTCATGGTTGTGGTCTATACCTTCATGGTTGTGGTCTATACCTTCATGGTTGTGGTCTATACCTTCATGGTTGTGGTCTATATCTTCTCTGGGTGGTGTTGTCCTCCTTCTACTACATCTGCTTTAAATCTGACACCTTGGTTTATTGATTGTTCTTCTTCTATGGTGCTAACCAGAAAAATGATAACACAAACAGGTGTGTAACCCTACCTAGTGTCTGGTAAGTGGAACAAAAATGTGATTCTCTTGCTGCAGTTGTAAACTGAGATTTCTCAGAAACTCCAGTTAATTGGTTGGCTCAATTACTGACAATAGCTGAACTTACATGTACATGTAAAAGTACTGAGTGACTGGTAACACTAGTCTACAAGTAAAATGCTTCCAGAATAAAACTAGTGAAATGTTCCCACATGTGTTGCTGATAAAGAAAACTCAAGTCTTAAATGCTGGTTGGAGTAATTAAATGTCTACAAGGTCTAGTCTATTAGAACGACTGGAAGTGTAACTGTTGAACAAACAGTTTAATTTTTATGAATATTTAAAATAAATCATAAATTTAGAAAACATCACCGCTGATATGTCAGGGGTTAAAGGGTTAAGGGAAAAACACTGGCAATGATGAGACGGGACCTGAGCAAGAGTAAGAAATAAACACAAATGTACATCCAATAACAATGGTCTAGAAGTAAAATGCTTCTGGAATAAAACTAATGAAATGTTACCACATGTTTGTTACTGATAAAGAAAAGTTAAGTCTCAAGTTTCCAAGATAAGTCTGGGGTCAAAATGTGAAATTCTTAGAATGAACACAAGAATAGGTTTTAGTCCAAAGGAATAGTGGTGTAAGATCGACTTCAAAACACTGTCCGCACATTATGATCCAGGTTCTTTCTAGTGGAATATTTACAAATCCATTGTATACATGTACATAAACCACCATATATGTGGAATAACACACCATCATACACAGTGGTACCTCTACTTACGAAAGACCCAGCTAATGAATAATCCAAGTAATGAAAAACCTTCACCTCAATTTTTGGTCTCTGAACACAAAAGAAAATTTACAAAAGGAAGCTGAAAACCCCGAAATGAATAAATGTACTGTATGTACATTACTGTACTTAGAATCCCATTGGCTATGAGGGAGCTACCCATGATGCTTTTCGTTACCCTTTGACCCTCATTCATCACAGAGTTACTGTTGTTTCGTGACTTTTTCGCAATGTGCTCATTGAAACTTAATTACACTACATATTCATTATTCATCATGAGCCCAAAGAAAGTGTGAATGAAAAGAAGAAGCAGCTGCATTATCAATAGACGTGAAACAGAAGATGATTAAAAAAAATATGAAAGTGGCACGCGGAAAGGAATATGGCAGAAAGCCGTCTACAATTGGTACAATATTGAAACAGAAGGAAGCATTAAAAGCAGTGACCGCTTCCAAAGGCATCTCTGTGATGTGGTAAAAGAGGTCATTAATGAGGAGGACATTAACGAGTTGGTCAAGGAGCACCAAGAAAAACTCTCAATGAAGAAGCTCAAGGAGCTACAACGCTCGACAATGTAGGAGGAATTAAATAAACAGAATGTAAAGGAGGAGGAGCCAGTCATTATTCCATCAGCACCAATAAAAGACATGCTGGTGAAATTTCATCAACTTTCAAATTCATGGTAAAAAACATCCGAAAAAAATCTTCACGAGTCGTGCTATTGCTCACTTTAACGACGTATACCTTGCACATTTTAGGAAGATTATGGAAAGTCATCAAAGGCAGTCGTCTTTGGATCGATATTTCACCAAACGTCCGTCAACAAACGTTGTTGAAGGTGAAACTGACAATGAAAACAACCACAATGGTATGAAAATGACCTGCATGTCTGGTTCATTTTAATGGTTTAATGTTTAATGTTCAGTCAGTGAAGACACATTTACCCACTGAGGCCAATAAATTACATCTAAAATCTAAATCTATATGTTGTTTTACTTTTAACACATATTTCATACAAAATCTGTAAATTTTTATAATTTTTAAAGGGTTTGAGGGGTAATATTTGGGACCTTGGAACGAATCAGGCCTTTTACATGTAAAATGGGACTCTATTTACGAAAAATTCACAGTACGAAAACACTTCTGGAAACAAATTAATTTCGTAAGTAGAGGTAAAAACATAGCTAAACAGCACTTTTCTCATTTTTTTCTGATTCATCTTATTAAAATATATACAATTTAGTACATTTAATATCTGAAGCAGATACTTTCTAAAAAAAAATTGTAGAGCAGTGTAATTAAATACACGTTTACTCTTCTGACTGAAAAACATTAAATGATGATAACCAGGTAGATTTCTAACTTTAAACCAAACCCCACTCAAGAATTTTGGGTATAAATATTTCGTTTACTAACCATTCAGACCACTATAGTTAGGCCTATTGAGTCTGCTGTGATCGCAAGGGGAGTCAGCCCTTTGACCTCTAATTTGACCCCCTGAACATGCACAAAAACACGCATCAGAAGTGTGAAAAATTGCGAGTATTTATAGGTTTCATAAATAAATGTGTCTACAGTTCCCCCGACAACAGTGACAATAGTTTGTATTAGGCCAGATCACGCCCTGGTGAAGTTAGAGCTATGAAAATCGGTACACATGTTAATCATATGATGACAAACAAAAAACCTTATGATGGTCATGCCCATAAACCAACAGAAAGTCCATCATCTTGGATTGAAATTTTAAAAAATTTGGAGTCATGGGTTTTTGCTGTCATTGGAATTTAACAAACTCCTCCTTGGCCCAATGAGCTCAAAATTGGTGAACATGATCTAGACAAGAGGGACATCAAAAGTTATCCACATCTTTGGGAAAAGTAGCATCGTTTTTGTGCTACGATGTCGCAAATTTTGTAAAGTTTACGGGAAAAATTACCACTACATAAATTGCTTCAGCTCAGACATACGAACACCGATTTGGCTGAAATTTGACTCCGATCTCTGTCTTCCGGGTCTACACCTGTTTGTCATATGAAATTGTTACTTGGCAATATAGCGCCCCCTACAGATTCTCCAAATACACTGTTGCTAAAATGGCATTAGATCGGGCATACAAACACCGATTTGGCTCAAATTTGACTCGGACGTTGCGTGGGGAGGTGGTCACCGGGGGCAGCGAAGGCCTTTGAGAATGCTTGCAATTTTAATTTCAGATTATAACTATATATTCACTTCAAAAAAGTTGGTGCATCCCTAATTTAAAGTCATTTAATGAATTCTACCTTTTTATAATGTAATGTCATTGAATAATTGACCACCCTAATTGTGCATAACTGTTTGAAACATCACCAATGATCACTGACCTGCACCAAATCTGTCAAAATTCAGTTTGGTGAGATGATACATGTAAAACCATGGACTGGTGAGACATGAAATTACCAAATTGTCCAGAAAGGTTATGCTGTTAGGCAGGCCCACGTGTATCCAGTCTGAGACATAAATGACAAGCAAGTAATCCAGCCGCCAGTCATGCAGCCAGTCAGCCATGCATGAGGCCTGAGTGCTGCTGTGTAGCACAGTGACTATTGGCGAGCTGTCAGTGGCTGTAACACACATCCTGACGCATATCAGCTCTCTAAGGCCTCCCCTGGAGTCTGTCAAGAAGAAGAAGAAGAAGAAGAAGGGGAAAGGAAAGGAGGTGTGTGTGTGTGTGTGTGTGTGTGTGTGTGTGTGTGTGTGTGTGTGTGTGTGTGTATGTGTGTGTGAGCCCATGGCACATGTGTGTCTGAGTCTGCATGTGGTAGAACGGTGTGGGTGTAGATCAATAATAATCAGCTGCAGGAGGAGTGGAAGTTCACCCAACAGTGACTCACCTTATACACACACACACACACACACACACACAGATTTACATGCCTCATGAGGACTAAATTTGTAATCATCAATTGTAGTTAAAGTAGGTATTGGGTAGTGAGTGTAAACCCCAAGTAATTGTTCATGATTGTAAACAGAACCTGTGGGTTCAACATCTCATAAACTCAGTATATTTTGAAAACAGAGATTCTCACTATCAGCTGATATAAGACACTTTCAGATTAATTAACCACAGCAGCTAAAATGACTCATTTGTTCAAACATGCTCAAAAGAAAATCAAACAGGAAGTGACATAACTTACCTTTTATCTCCCATAATTATCCACAGAGGAACAATATTCCAACAAAAACTTCCAAACCAAACAATATATAGTAAAAATATTGTCCAAAACAAATATCCATAAATGACTGTTGCATCATATTATTTGCAATACATATATATATATATATATTATTATTTGCAATACATATATATATATATGCATATATATATATATATATATATATATATATATATATATATATATATATATATATATATATAATACAATTAAAAATAATTAAAATATATTACAAGTAATTAACTTTGCATAAAAATTAAGTAAAAAAAAATTTAAAAGAAAGAACTCGTATTGAAATTTGGTTCCAAAAGTTTTAGATTTGGCTTTTTCTTCTTTTTTCTAAATCAGTTGCTTTTTGACATCTGTTTATCTCCATAGCTCAGTTCCATGAACAAAACTCAATAAAAACACAGATTAAAAAATATATATATATTAATATTTAAAACAATCCATCAGTCAGTGCACACGCATCAGGGGTTAAAGGGTTAATGTGTTTATAGGGGACATCATTTGGATGCACTAGTGGGGACCTACATTATTATTTAACCCTTGTGGGGACCTGAATTTTTGTCCCCATGGTGTTACTGTGGAAACAGGATCAATGTCCCCATAAAGGTAGGAATACAAGCACGCACACACATAAACATGCACAACAGCCGTCAAAAACTAATCCATATACCTTGTGACATTACATTGTACTCCAAACTGGAGTGACAGCCTTAAACCAGAGGCAATACACTGACACACACACACACACACACACACACACACACACACACACACACACATCCACACACACACACAAAACAACCTCAAACAAAAGCGCTTACTCACGCTCAAAAAGTACCAACTCAAAAATGCTTGCATCTCATTTCATTGATTTTCCATACACCTCAGAGCCCTCCCCCCCTCCCCCCATCCCCATCCTCAGGCCCCGCCCCCTCCCACACAACAAAACCTCTCTCTGCTGATACCTTTTTGAAGTGTTGTTGACGATGTCAGACACTTTCTGGATGTAATCAGTGGCCAGAACCACAATCTCTTCATCTTCAGAAAAGTTGTCGTGGAAGATTCTGTCCAGCAGACGCTTCCACTGAAACTGAAGAAACACACATTTATGACAAACACATACTGACAACACTAACAACAAAACACAAAACAATCAAATAATTATTAACACATTACAATGAGGGAGCAAAAGACAAATACAAAAACAAAGTCAGTCTCACACTTTTTACAGAACACACACACTGGTGAAGAGTTACTGTTTTATAAGTTTGTACATATGTATATATATGTATATATATATATATATATATATATATATATATATATATATATATATATATATATATATATATATATATATATATATATATATATATATATATATATATATATATATATATATATATATATATATATATATATATATATATATATATATATATATATATATATATATATATATATATATATATATATATATATATATATATATATATATATATATATATATATATAGGAGTTGAGGTGTTGTGTATAAAATGTGTTTGTGTTAATTGTTTTTAGTTGTTAATTGTTTTCAAAATATTGCCTCAGCAATTGTAAAAAATTCCAGATATTTCTAATATTTCTAATTTACTTGAGCATTTGAGTGTTTATTTTAATTTTTCCATCATTTTCTTTCCATGTTTTTTTTTTTCTAGGTAGTTTTTTTTTCCTTTCCCAAACTGAGTTTCAAAACAGGGATGATTTGTAATATTAGACTGTATCTATAAAAAACTGACTTAAACTAGACTGAATTTTACTCCCTATAATTTCTCACACATATCTGCACTTTCAACTCATTAATAATTAAAACAGAAGATTTACTTTGATGCATTTCAGATGAACTGTCACTTATTTTTGTTTTGCATAACTACCCTCCTCAACATCAACACATATTTCAACATAAAAGTCAGTTCCTTACAGTATCAACACACAAACTGAAAATGACTGCACCTTGAGGCAAAGTTACAGTTCATCATTTTCAATACTTTGAATCAAGGGCGTAATAGTAATGTTGACATTGGTGGGGACATGATTTGATGACTTTCTCACAAGAGACAGCAAAAAAAGAAAGAAAAGAACACGCCTAAAAGGGATGAAACAATATCTCATTTCATTTTTGTCAACAAAACCTAAAAGATATTTTAGCAACATTTTTAATTTCTTTTGTCTAGTTTATATTTGCCATCTATATTGCATTATATAGTTACAGTATTTTCCGCACTATAAGGCACATTACGTGAAGTCAAAATCATGAGATAAAGTCAAAATTATTATATAAAAAGTCAAAATTATTAGATAAAAAGTCAAAATTATGAGCTAAAAAGCCAAAATTATTAGATAAAATGTCAAAATTGTAAGTTAAAAAGCCAAAATTATGAGATAAAAAGCCAAAATTACAAGATAAAAATTTTAAATTATCAGATAAAAAGTCAAAATTCCCAGTCACTGAGCACAAACAAAATTAATCCATATATAAGCCGCTTTTTTGGAGAAAATTAAAGTCTTTTAAGTGCGCCTTATAGTCCAAAAATACAGTAATTATAGTTATTGTTACAAGACCAATATTTTCATCTAAGCCCATCTGGTTTTTGTCACACGATAAAGATTCATTGGCGACAATATTTAGTCAAAATATTTCTTGATGAACACAACACTACAGATAGCCAGGCTGCCTCCAACACACCATCTTTGGAGGAAAAATTTGCCTTTTCTTCCCCGAATGTTGTGTAATTTCCCATTCAAACTTGATATGGACATTTTAAAAACATCCAAATATTGGTATGGACACATCCATAGCATCCATACACAATTTTACGCCCATGCTTTGAATGGTTAAACAGTGTTAAATTGTACTAATGTCACAATAAATCCATTGAGCTGTGCACTGAAGCAGTCAATATAAATGTCCTTCCTTTTATTTTTGCAGTTTGAATACCTTTACAGATTGCCATTTTCACTTTTACTTGAGTAAATAACTTTTCAGTGTGTCTTTTTTAGAACAAATATCCATTTTTATTGAATAAAGAAGACTGTGAGGAAAGGTAGGTAGGGAGGTAGAACCCTTTAACCCTGAATGCTGCAGTGGTGATTTATCTCAGACTGCAAAGGGACCTCGGCTTCTCCTAAAATGTCAAAAATTAAATTGTCAAATATGTTTAGTTTTGTTAATATTTGATTGACTAGAAATGTGTTAGAATATGTTCATCTCTTAGGCTGCAGGTAAATGTTCCCAAATCTGACCTTTATCTGACAAGACAAGGCACATTTATTTGTAGGGTGAGGTTAGATCAAGAGTGTTTCCAGGAGGTGTTATGTTGTTTAAATCATTAGTTTCAATATGTGCCGTGTTTATATGGTGGCGCTGTCATCCTATACTAGGAACTTCTATTTCTGAACAAATTAAGATGTTATTACCCTATAGGCATGCTCGAAGAAGATTTTAACAAAAATTATACTTAAAAACTCTCAGATATTTTGAAATCCAGGATTTTTCTAAATCCTGAGCTCATAAAATATTAATATAGTTCATTTTATTTCCATATTTTCAAGATAATATTTCAGAATAAGAGCTGGTCATTGTAATTATCAAAACACTACATTCATTATGAATAATACAATTTCTTAGTTGAAATTGGAAAAAAAAAATATACACACACACACACACACACACCCATGTAAAAATACATATGAATTTTTTTACAATAAACTTCTTTTTACTGGTATAAGAATACAATATTTTACAGAGTTACAATTTGCCCTAAGGTCATTCTCTTTTATTAAGAGCTCGGAGTTTGGTCATTTACCATTGGACTGCCATACCTATGGATTTTCTCCTTCATTTCCTGTCGAAACTTTCTATGATCAAGGGGTATTGTCAGTAGATGATTTCTCACAATCTGTTGAACCATGTGCTTTTCTAAATATAGATACATGCCGCCATGACACCTCCTGGAAACACTCTTGATCTAACCTCACCCTTTATTTGTATAACACATTTCATGTACAGGACAATTCAAGGTGCTTTACATAAAACATATAAGAAAATTAAAATGACTAAATGTGTCATTCCATGGTTATTTCATTAATATTAATATTTTTTCCATATTTAAATGATTTATTTTAAGCCGCGTGGGAAAAATGACCGCTTGTAAAGACCGTAGATAACTGTATGAGTCACTCAGACGACAGCTAGCTTATTATCGTATTAGCTTCAACAACACACCAGCATTAAACTACATTAACTTATGCGCAAATAAACAATACACTATGCTAATATCTATTCCAACTGTATTGTGTTATTAATCTCACCTTGTGTCATTTACACACAGTAATAAACCAAGAGGATATGAATTAGCATTGGGGAAAAGAGGGTGCTAGCAACACAGCGGCTAAAACACGGAGGTGGTGAGTTCAGGACCATCGTAACATCTCTGGTGCGTTCAAAAGCGCGGGATATCTGAAAACTTAAAGAAAATGAGTTGTTCCTGAATAAATATAGTTAAACAGTCAGCAATAATTAAAGTGTGCTGTCTTTCTAACAGAAGGGAAGAGCAGAGCTGGACATGTACACTTTAAAGTTCACTTTATTATGAAATATGTTCATTTAAAGGCTCCTATTTGTGTTGTGTGCAGATCAATATAGCAGTTTACTTCCCAAAGACTGCTTCAAATATATTACTGATGAATAAATCTGAACTAAATCACATATGATGTGCATTTTTTGGGGAAATATGGTTCCTAATATGGTCTGTAGGTGGCATCATTCAGCTTTTTCATGTGGTCTGGTGTTAAAAAGGAAAGCGAAAAATCGGCAATATCGAACAATCGCAATTTAAATGGAATCGGCACCCCATAAAATCACAAAAGAATCAAATCGGCATAAAAGCATATCGTCCAAGCCCTAGTAACTGTGAACCCTGATAGTTCATAGCTTAGCCATATCTATCATATCTCAGATTTTCTCCAAATATCTTCACACGCAGTCATGTTGAGGTTCTCACTATATGAACCTCTTCTTTTATCCATTATTAAAAATCTCAAATCTTGCTTTATTCACCTCTTTCCTGCATGTCGATACTATGCTGTTGCTGCACTGGACACAGCTTTAAATTAAAATAATGCAGTTTGATGTGGTGTTTCTTCTACATGGGTGAGTTTGATTATGAAGTTTATTAAGGTATATAGTTATTATTTGATGTTATTTTCTTTGCTAACTTATCATTTATTGCTTTGTAGCTTAGACTAAAACCTCTGACTTGTTTGGACCATCCCAAACTGGGATTTTTCAGACGTACATGGAGCTAAGTGAACAGAAATATCAAAAATGAATCACCAATACCTACAGTTGTGACACCTGTTGAGTATTGTCTCTCACATGCCTCTCTGATATTGTTGTTTTGTATTGTACCCTTTTTTTTTTTTTACTGTTTCTCTGTAATTGTTTACATTTTCTTTTCATTTTTTTAATTTGTTTTTTACTTTTAGCCCCACCCCACCCCCCTACCCCTCAAGCAGCTGCTGATCTTTGATCAGGCTGCATTTATAAATAAAAATCTGATCTTAATTGCTTGCCCGGGAAAAATAAAGGTTAAACAACTAAGTAATAAAAGAAAAATGTACTCTAAGAGCAGATACCTCCTGAATAAATTACATAAATGAACAAAAAGTGGCATTTCTGTGATCAGCGGTCTGTCCTGATCGACTGAATGAAAGACCCCCCCCCCGACACATACACATACACCAGTCACCACCAATTATTTCATTATTTGGTCCACCAAGGCAAATTTTTTAGGGCTGTCAAATTACCACAATTTGTAATCAGATTAATCACATGGTTGCTTTGGATTGATTTTTATTAATCATGATCAAAACACTTGATGTCAGTCGACTGTTTTGTCTCAGGTTTTCTTTTTTCCATTCAAATGTCCCACAAAATGAAATGAATGAACACATAAAACTTGCAGAAAAAACATCCACTCAAATTCACCAAAAAAAACTTAACACAAAAATGGATGAAAAATTTTAAAAAGCATTAAAAAAAAACTCTTCTAAAATATAGAACAAATGCCAAAAAAATTTATAAAACATCAAAAACGTGTTTAAAAATATGAACTAACTAACTAACAGATAAACAACAAACAAAACAACTGTAAACAACTGTTTACATTCAATTGTGTTAAAATGTTTAATCATATGAATGATGATGATGAATTAATGCATTCATTTTGACAGACCTACTTTTTTTATATGCTTATATTTAAATCCAAGCATTAAAGGGTTAAACAGTTAGCCCAGCTGCCCCATTCATTACATGTATAGGTCTAGGAACGCTTAATAGTCAGGGGAGGCGGGGCATCCTCTGTATGCAATAGGATGGTACTACAACCAATCAGCGTAATATTTAGGATGATGTAGTTAGACGCCGGAAAGTTCACGTAGGAGTTCAGGGAAAGTTAAGAATGACCAAAAAAAATAGCTGTCGCTTCTGTAAAAATAATTTAAAGATTGCTGCCATTTTTTCACATTCTTTACTCATCTTTGACAAAAAAAAGAAATCGCCCCCCAGTCGGCAGCCATCTATTGTCGTTGTTCTTCTTTTACGGTTGTTTCTCTCCCAATTGTCGCAGCTCTGTCGTACCTTTGTTACGCCCACACTCTGACTCTAGTGACTCCTCAGTTTCAGAGGAAATCTAGCCAGTTATATTGAGGATAACAAGACGGTCCCCGGTAGAAAATTAGATTTGCTGCTGCTAGGGGCATCGAGCACAACTAGGCTATTAAACAGTAAGTTTCACACTTCATTTAGTGACTGAAATATGAAGTATGTGCAGAGGTAGCGTTCATTCAGAGTGTGATCTTGTGCATTACTTCATACTACTGTTGATAGTTGGGAATATGAATATATATATATATATATATATATATATATATATATATATATATATATATATATATATATATATATACACACGCACACACATATATATATATATATATATAGATAGATAGATATAGATATAGATATAGATATAGATATAGATATAGATATAGATATAGATATATATGAAAAAAGGCTAAAAACTTAAAATGTTCCGGAAATGTTGTAAAAAAAAAGAAGGAAAATGTTTTATTCATGTACCCACCACTCAGGCTTGAAGTCAGAATCCACCCATTCAGCCATAATTAGATTTGTCTAGTAATCTATCTAATAATGTACATCTCATGACCTGGTCTGCAATCACATAAGTGCAGCCGTTTTACAGTTGGAAAACCATTATAATAAATGAAATTATTCCAAACTATCCATGTCTGTTTTAACAGAGTCTACCCTCTTGACCCACTTGTAATTACTTCCCTTTGTTATTCACACAGCTACGACAGAAAACATTCACAACTAATTCTAATTTTCTGACCCAGAAATAGGGCTTGAAGAAGTGATCTTCAGTCTTTTTCCACTAATTATTATTAGCCTAATGATGTGGTTTATTTGCAACTTAGAATAATTTTCTCATTGTCAATGGTAATAGAACACATCTACAAATGCAAGGAGTTTACGTTTACTTGTTGTCACTGTACTGTATGTAACCATGAAGTACAATTCACTCTCTACCCCAGGGGTGTAAAACATGTGACCCAGGGACCAAAAGGATCCAGTGAAATGCAAAAATGACACTGAAAATATTAAAAAACAAAAATGTTTAATTCATTTAATGTCAATTCAATCTAAAATAATGGATCACACCAGTAAAATACTATCATAATAACCTATAAATAATATAAAAAGCGTATTTTTCTCTTTGTTGTAGTGTAAAAAAAGGTGAAATTAAACAAAATGTTTACATTTACGACAAAAAATGTGAAAAACCTGATCAGAGAAATATATGGGATTTTATCAACATTCTGCTTGTCATTTAATGTGTGTATTCATAGATCTATTGTGATCTGTAAGTTGTGATGCACATGTAAAAATGTTAAAATAAGGTGTAATATTGTTAAAGATGGACTTGTTTTTCTTAAGAACTTTCAGATTGTTCATATTTATAGTACAATTCATAGATGAAAACATTTTCATTATGGAATTTGATGTTTTTTTGATCTTAAAAACAGAGAAAACTTTGGAGTCAACATCATTTATAAGTTCTTATCCTATTATTTATATTATTTGATTGGTCCGGCCCCTTTAGGTCATATTGGGCTGATATGTGACTCCTGAATGAAAATGAGTTTGTCCATTTAAATTTCAGAAACATATTAATCAGTTTTATATATTTGTTTCTGTAATATCCTCCTGACATGTTTGCCATTTTACATTCAATAAATGCTTTAATTGGAAAAAAAAAAAAACATGATGCAACAGTTTTTTTTTAAGATATATTTTTCTATTTTTATTTTTTTTTATATAACCAGCTGGTCCATGGCACTCCTGTGAAATTTTAATAAAATATAAAATATGTTAAATTAGTTCTTGTATGTATTTACTGTATGTTTGTGGTCAGGCCTCAATTATGAAACAAAAAAGAAACGGAAAAAATCTATCTAAACTCAGTGGATGTGGTCATCTATCCATTTGTGACATTAGGGACATCCTGAAAAACAACATGTTTCTTAGTTAGAAACTTCCCAACTTAAACTTATTATAAAACAGTCTTTTTTTATTGTGTTTGATGACAATGGATATCAGTTGCCAAACGCTGCATATGACAAATGGGTCCAAACCTACAACTTATAATTTTAATTTAATTTAATTTACTTTATGTGATTTTTGCAGGTAGAAGCAGGACATAATAGTACACAGTAAATTTTGCAGTGTTAAATCAACACTTAGAGAGTTTATTTAACTTCTTCTAGAGTGTATTTGGTCCCATTGTCTCCAAATTAACTCTCTAAGTGTTGATTTAACACTGCAAAATTTACTGTGTATAGGTGCGGGTGGGGGTGGGACAAAAAAAATAATTATTTGTGGGAGCGGGACAGAAAATTCCGTACTGCTTAGACCTCTAAATGCAAGTCTGACTTTTCTAACAATGAACATATCAATATCAATATCATGACAGATATTAATATTAATTCATTTTAGATTTTAGAACAGTGTTATCACCTCCTCTTCAGTTATTGCAGAGACATTTACAAAACTATTCAAACTCTTAACTATATTTTTCATGTTACAGTTTATACCGCTCTTATCAATAACATAGTCAGGATATGTTGCCTTAATTGACCCTTGTTTAATTAACACCCTAGTGAAAATAAAGCAGGTTTAGAAAAAGAACAAACCAACAAATCCTTGCATAATTCCCACTTGCTCTTGAATAAGATAATAACATTACCTTCAGAAAAACAGAGCAAAAAAAAGTTTAAAATTATTAATTCATCTTGGAATTGTAAATGTTTTTGTTATGTATGCTTTTTTTTTTTTTTTTGAAGTGCCCAGTACTATTGGAGCAGCTGACAGACTGTACTTGAAATATTTTCATTTCAGCAGCAGAATATATTTAGTGTTTGGTGTCTAAGCTCTGAGCTCCCTACAGGCATGTTTACATACAGATACTGGGAGAATGATGAATAAATATCTTCCCCCTCAAGGTCTACAGGTGGTAGTGTGTATGTGTGTGTGTGTGTGTGTGTGTGTGTGTGTGTGTGGTGGTGGGTGGGATGGGGTAGAAAAACTGGCAGTGATGCAAGGCTGCAGTCACACTGACATTCCAGATGGACAGTTGGGAAACTCTTACCGCTTAAATATGCTGCAAAATTGGAGGCCACACACACACATATATATATATATATATATATATATATATATATATATATATATATATATATATATATATATATATATATACACATATATGTAGGGGATTAGCGACTTCAGTTTTTTTCAAGTCGACTTATCTGTCAATAAAGTCGAGTTGTGTTGTTGGGGTCGTGATGACATCATCACATTGTCAGCGGAGAAACAACAGACACATGGCTAAAAAAACAAAACAAAAAATGCGGACACACGTCTCTTCAGTAATGAGCAACTTGTATTAAAGTTCACTGCGACGTAACAATGTCCACTGACACAAACAGCATTTAACTGCAACAAAACAAATGCTAACGTTAGCAAAGAGTTTTGTGTTAAATGTAACTGAACATCAGTAGGTGAACATATGTCTGCATTTGGTCTGTACCCACGGCTCTAAAACTGGACTGTCCATACGTCTGTCACACGTCCTCACTTTTTATATTACGTGTAATAAGTTTAAGGCCAATAAGATGAACACAACACTATCCATATCATGTGATTGGAGGAAAAAAAGAGTGTCGCCTTAATGCAGGTTGTCTGTGCTGTTTATCACACAGGTTAGCTAATGCTGCTGTATCATTATTTTTGCATACCACTGTATGTATTACTGCATGTACCACTACATGTATCACTGCATGTACCACTGCATGTACCACTGCATGTATCACTGCATGTACCACTGTATGTACCATTGCATGTACCACTACATGTATCACTGCATGTACCACTGCATGTAGCACTGCATGTACCACTTCATGTACCACTGCATGTACCACTTCATGTACCACTGCATGTACCACTGCATGTATCACTGCATGTACCACTGCATGTACCACTGCATGTACCATTGCATGTACCACTACATGTATCACTGCATGTACCACTGCATGTATTACTGCATGTACCACTGCATGTATTACTGCATGTACCACTGCATGTACCACTGCATGTACCACTGCATGTATCACTGCATGTACCACTGCATGTACCACTGCATGTATCACTGCATGTACCACTGCATGTACCACTGCATGTACCACTGCATGTACCACTGCATGTACCACTGCATGTATCACTGCATGTACCACTGCATGTACCACTGCATGTACCACTGCATGTACCACTGCATGTACCACTGCATGTATCACTGCATGTATCACTGCATGTATCACTGCATGTACCACTGCATGTACCACTGCATGTATTACTGCATGTACCACTGCATGTATCACTGCATGTATCAGTGCATGTACCACTGCATGTACCACTGCATGTACCACTGCATGTACCACTGCATGTACCACTGTGGCTCTTTAACATTTTAATATTTACGAGGATCAGTCACCCTGGTCCTATAGTGCCACTGTCCTACATGTTTTCGATGTGTCCCTCTTTCAGCACACCTGAAGGTCATTGTCAATCTTCTGCAGAGTTTGATGACAGGCTGATCATGTGAACCATATGTGTTGGAAGAGGGACACATCTAAAACATGGAGGATAGTGGAGCTCTAGGACCAGGGGGACTGACTCCTGCTCTACGTGATTGGCGTAGTGAAGGGAAGACTCTTTAATATTTATGAGACTCTTCATGGTTCATACTCTTGTGACCATGTGTTTATCATGTGGAGGTGACAGTAGAAAAATGACAACAGAGTTCACCGGTACTTCTGCATACATGTAGGGGGCGGGGCCAGTGGGATACCGATAATTGATAGCATGGATGTTTCCTACATATCTCTGATCTTCTCTAAATACCTTCATTGAGTTTCTCTCTGTATGAAACTCTTGCATTCACCTCCATTTTTTAATCTGAAATCTTGATTAATACAACTCTTTCCTGCATGTCGATACTACGCTGTTGCCCATAGCAACCACTAGCGTCTTAGCCTTCCATGTATGTCACATACTATGACATATTTCATCATTGGTCATTATATTGGAGCCTCTTTATTGCATGTGGGTCACTTCAAAGACTGATACAAGCTGCATTTAATGTGTAATATGAGTGAACACCCCAAAAAAATCTGATTTCACCAAAAAAAAAATCTGAATTGTGCATTAAGACCTGCTGTGTGAACGTAGACAATTAACTTCTGAAGAAAGAAAGAAAGAAAGAAAGAAAGAAAGACAGAAAGAAAGAAAGAAAGAAAGAAAGAAAGAAAGAAAGAAAGAAAGAAAGAAAGAAAGAAAGAAAGAAAGAAAGAAAGAAAGAAAGAAAGACCATTTGCTAATGGTGTCATTTCTTTTCGTCTTTCCTCAGAATTCACCAGTTCTCGTCACATTGCAGTGACTTGTTGGTTTTTCTGTATTTTATTCTATTGTCTTTATACAGGTTTAATGAGCTCTTACCTTTTGCTAATTGTAAATTGCTGGCGCACTCATCCAATTAAAGATCAAATTCATCAGCATACCAGTTAAGATTAGACTGTGCTGAAGTGGAACAAGACAATCATCTACTGTAGGAGAACATGTCACTGATGGTTCAGTATAGATGAATGGGTTAATTTTAAGGTTAATACAGATTAATTCATCATCATGATTAATCTGATTAAAAGATTATTAAATAGAACAGTTGTTTTGTTTCAGGTTGTTTCGGGGCCAGACCTAGGCACAGGCAAGGAGGGGTTAAATGCCATGGCTGCCCCCCCCAACAAGATTGCATGAACACCCCCACCCCCCTCTACCCCAGGCCAATGTAAATCTTCCAATTTCCAACAAAATACACAAAGAAACAATGTAGAAAACAAACTAAAATTCATTAAAAAAAACTAACACAAAAAAAGCAATGAAATAAAAGGAAATCTTAAAAAAAAAAATGTGTTCAAATGTACTCCCTTTTTATGTTTTTGTTTTTTAAACTGTCAAACACAACAGTCCAACTTCAGTAAATCTCACTAATTTCACATTTTAATTACATTTTGTCAAAACAAATACCTTGAAGTCAGCTTTTAGCAACATTCAGTCTACCTCCTGTTGAATCTTCATCCTCTAATCTGCTTCCTTCCATGTTTTCTTTTTTGTCAGACTGTCTTTGAACCCCCCACCCCACCCTACCCCACACACACACACACACTCTTATTTTTCATGTTCCTCCTTCTTTCCATCCTTCTTCTTCTTCTTACGTCTCCTCGCTCACGAACATGAAACATGTTGAGGATGCTGTGATTTGCTTCTTCACCTCCTCCTCCTCCTCCTCCTCCTCCTCCTCCTCCTCCTCCTCCTCCTCCTCCTCCTCCTCCTCCTCCTCCTCCTCCTCTCCTTGGCAGTAGTAGTTAGTGTGTTTCCTGTCCTGCTCCCCCCTCCATCATCAACACCCCCCAGTGTCTCTTCATTTACTCCTTTTCTCTCTACCTACTTCTTTCATTCCATCCCTCAATCTCTCCATCTACCCCTACAGGGTGGACAGCTTTTGTGAGTCACTTAGGCCTGTGTGTGTGTGTGTGTGTGTGTGTGTGTGATATTTCACCACTCCCTCCTTTCCCAAACACACACACATTTTCCTGTGGTGAACTCACACATTCTCCACAGTACTTAAAGTGCTCAGCTGGAGTTCAAACCTTAATCCATCACATCTGCTTTTACCTCAAATGCACGTGAACACTCACGTATCTGCACACAATGTTTATGTAATGTTTATATGTGTGTGTGTGTGTGTGTGTGCTGGTAATCCTATCTTTCTGGGGACATTAATCACACCATGGGGACATCTGACACCACAGAGATCAAAATTCAGGTCCCCACCAGGGTTAAATATTAATGTAGGTCCCCACTAGTGTCACATAAATCTGTGTGATTTATCTAAATGTATCCCAGTGAAGTCTCCTGTCAAAATGAATGTGGATTAATCCATCATCATGATTAATCTCATTAACATTTTAATGCAATTAAATATAACACTTGTTTTTTGTGTTGAATACGCCATATTTTTGTGCGATTTTTTGCATAGGTATTTTATCACATTTATTGTAGTTTTTTCTGTATTTTAGAACAACTTTTGAATACATTTAGAATTTTTTCATACATTATTTTGTTAGTTTATTTTTTTGTAAATACATACAACTATGTTTATGTAATATATATATATATATATATATATATATATTCCTTTCTTTCTGTGGACATTAAAGTGGACTGAACTTTTATCAACTGTTGAAGGTGTTGAATAAACATGTTAATTGCATATATATTTATATTTTTGTATACATTTTGGAGATTTTATCAATTTTTTTTTAGTTTTAAGTTGTGTCTGTGGAGAGAGATGATTTTGTATGTTTTGTGTACTTTTTTTACTCTGTATTTTTTGTGTTTCTTAGAGTATTGTATTTATTTTAAAAAATATACTTATTAAAAAAATGAACATGTGTTTATGGTAAGTATCCAATGGCTTCTTGACCTACAAGTGATGGTTACAAAGTTGACCCTCATGAGACATGGAAACCAGTTTGTGTGTGTGTGTGTGTGTGTGTGTGTGTGCGTGCGCAGTACTCACACTGGGTGCGATTCGCTGTAACTGCCTGAGGGTGATGCGGTTATACATGGTGCTGATGTCCTTTCTTTGGTCATCATATTCTGACACAGTGATCTGGAAAGAGGAGATTTTACTCAGTGGTGAACACACACACACACACACACACACACACACACACACATGGATGCACAGCCTCACACACACCAGTAGTCCTAACATCCACTCACATGGCCAGATGGGTCTCCAGCTGTATAATCTCCTTGGACTTCTGTGTGGCATTGTGAGCTCCCAGCATGCTCAGCAAACGCTCCATCAGGGACTTGTACGCCACCAAAATCTGTGGCACAATGACATCAGCACTAATAGACGCCAGATAATCAGTAATGGACGATGACGCTGGGACATGTGGCTAAGTGGACAGGACAACAAAAGCACAGCGGGGGACGCAGGGAAAACAGGTGGATTGACGGAAGACGGAAACGTCGATGGGACAGATGGAGGAGGAAGGAAAGATGGAAAGGAAACAGGGCAAGGGGTTAGGTCGAAGGAAAAGGAGTGAGGAATGGAAGATGGAAGAACGGAGCACAGCAGGAAGTTTGAGGAGTGGAGTGAGGTTTGAGTTAGATGTAATCAGACGGTTGCTTTGCTCTGGTTGTTTTATCTGTGAGTTAATCTGCTGTTAGAGGACAATATAATGTTTGAGTATCGACGTCACAATGTCTGTGTGTGCAATAGTCACTTTATTATTTTTTTTATTCGTTTTTATTTGTTTATATGAATATGTATGCAAGGTAACCAAGGATAACATGTAATTAATTAATTTATTATCTATCTATCTATCTATCTATCATCTATCTATCTATCTATCTATCTATCTATCTATCTATCTATCTATCTATCTATCTATCTATCTATCTATCTATCTATCTATCTATCTATCTATCTATCTATCTATCTATCTATCTATCTATCTATCTATTTTTATTTATTATTTATTTTTTCAATGTATTTATCTTATTCATTTATTTATTTAATGTAATTTCACTTCTTTAAATGTGTTTTTATTCATTTGTTTTAATTTTTATTAATTTTATTAATCAACATTGTATTAATTCTTATTAACAACATACTAATGCCGTCACTGAGGCATTAAATTCCTAAAGTTGATTCGATCGATTGGCGGCTTTGTAATTATTACAAAAGTAAATACAAAAAAATTACATGTAGTATCTGTTCTTCCATGTTGATAGTTGAAACAAATCCAAAACAGGAAGTGGTCGTGATCAAGAATCCAATCAGAATCATCTGTACCTTCATCTCTTAAGCCCAATTAACTAGAGCGGAATATACCGGTTTCCATGGAAACCTTTATTCAGAATTAACATTTCCATGTAAACACAAAGGAAATAGCTTCGATTATGAATTATTTTATTAATAATAAATATTTCAGAATTTAAAAAAAACATCATGTCAATGTTGCTAATGTAACTAAATTCCCATCAGTTAAACCTTGGGTCATTTGTTTATAGTTGGAATCATTTCAGCCTAAGACCCGACGAGGGATTAGCTGATCGCAGAATGTTCATTCATATAAAAACAAGTTCAGATCAGAAGAGAGCAAAGCAAAGTTCATAATCATCAGTTTGGCTTTTGGGTTACTTTAGGGAGGGCTCACTCTCTCATACTTTGAAAACCCCGGCTCTAACTTCATCAAAGACACACACTTTTAAAACTGAAAGTACTAAATGTTTTCCTTTCCTAAATGTTTAAAAGTCCCTGACAATCCAGAAATGTTCTAATTCCTATTATTAGAAGAATTTAGAGCCAGAAAGAGCTAAGTGTCAGAGCCATTTATGTACAAACAACCAACCAGAGTGGAGCATCGCTTTAATTTATCAGCTCTGCAAGACTAGAATAAATGACAAGTGAAAGCAGGAAATGTATGTGAGGAAGACATGCATGTGTACCTTGACACTGTCCTCGTCCTGTCCCAGGTAAAGGCTTCTTTCAGGCAGTGTCAGTCCTTCCTGATCGATCTGTACACACACAAAAACACACCGTTCAAAACCACAAATGCTTTCAGAGCGTTTATTATCTATGTTTATATCAACACTCAAACCTGACTCATTACACAGATTGTTGGACACATGGTTTACATTCATTCTCATTCATTCAACTAACATTACAAATGTTTTTTATGGTCTTATATGACCACAGTGCTTAAAAAAAAAATCCTCATTTGTGAAAATGCACATGTGCCAGTGTGTAAACTTGAAGAAACATTTATTTCACTCTATGATGAAATGTTTTTTCAGAGGGGGGGGGGTTGATTTTTATTTAGTTTTTGCTCATTTAGTTTTGCGTATGCAAATAAAGAAAACACTTTACATACATGGATATATAAAAAATAGATAGAAATATGTAAAATAGAATAGAGAAAAAAATACATGTATAATATAGTAACCATACATGTCTTCATGAATACTTTTTGCCTTATTAGTTTCATCATGGGACTCCATCTTTTTGTAAATACATGAAATGTTGACATTTTAAGCCAGACTAACTAACATCTGGAGCATTGGGTTATATCTTATCCAGAGGTGGTAAAAGTACTCACCTTCTGTACTTAAGTAGAACTACAGCTACTTGTGTGGAAAAAAAATACTCTGGTAAAAGTTCTATTTCAACTCCTTTACTTAAGTAAAAGTAAAAAAGTACAACTTCTGAATTGTAATAAAATACAAAACTAAAAATGGATGAAATAATATTTAAAAGAAAAAGCAGACAGAAAAGTTTCAAAAGTATCCAAAAACTGTGAGAGATCCTGGATTCTGGATCACTTTGAATTTTTACATTAGGGTACAGTAAATGGAGAATACATTTCAAAGTGATCCAGAAACCAGGATCTCTTCCGGATCATCACCAAAATCTAATCATCTGTTTGTTGTGACACCCCCAATATATCATGAAATTTTCATCAAGATCCGTCCATAACTTTCTGAGTTATCTTGCTAACAGACAGACAGACAGACAGACAGACAGAAGCATTACCTCCTTGGCAGAGGTAATAAAGCCTTTAAAAGTGAGTTACTGTGTAGATAATGTGTTTGATCAGGTCACAGTACTCAGTTTTATCGATATGGGCAGGAAATTATGAAAACATTAAAAAAAAAGTCATAATTGAGATTAAAAAGTCATTATTATGAACTTAAAAATGCATAAGATAAAAGCTCAGAACTGTGAAATAAAAAGTCAAAATTTTGAGAAAGTAAAAAATATCAGATAAGAAATGCATAATTGTGGAAAAAAAAGGGTTGAAATCATGAGATAAAAAGTCATAATTATAATATATACAGTCACAGTATAAAGTAATACTTATGCATTTTTTTTAAATGTCATATTTCTTACGTTTGAAGATGAAATGAGAAACTTCATCCACATCCCCTACATTCACAAACATTCTCTTGTTCTTACCCTGATGGCGTTCCTGGATGAGTTTTTATCGTCCACGTTAACAGTGAGTGAAAAGAAGACGGCGGTGCTGTACACCCCCTGCGTCCTGTACAACAACTCATTGATGTCCATCCTCTGTGGGGCGTCCTCTCTTTTCCATCCGGCCGGAGAAGGAGGAGCTCCCACCAGGTCCCACCCCCCACAGCTTTCAATCACCTCCATCATGGGGTCAGACGCCAGCTTGTCTATCTCTTGGATGTTGACGCAAGATCGATAAAACTCCTTGACTTTACGTTCTGCCGAGTCGGGCCCGGGGTCTGCGTATGGGCTCCATGAGGAGGCGCTGTAGCTTCTCCTCGTTGTGTTCGCCTATCGCGGTTATGATCCCGTAACTGAGCTTATCCTCAGGGATGCCGTGGCGTCTCAGCCAACCGCCGCAAGCGAAGGAGTAGAAGTCCCAACAGGGCTGGATGGTCGGGTCAATATTTGCCTGGACGAAGCGCGCCGCTCGCAGAAGGGATCGTTTGCGTTGGCAATCCTGTCGACACTGGGGGTCCTGTTGTGCGTCAAGGGAAATGTATTTGAGCGCTAGCATGCTGCCCAAGATAACGCACATGCCCGCCGCAAACACCAGCGCAGACAGGAGGCAGATCTCTCTCCGGCTCCAGCGTGGAAGTCCGCCGCTGCTGCTGGTGCTGCTCAGATCTCTGTTCCGACTGTTCGACCACGTGCCCCCCCCGGCCTCGCGCCACGTGGCGATCCAGGCTCCCCCCGAGGTGAAGGGTCATACCGTTGCTTAGGATGTCACTGCTGTAGCGACCGCCATATTTGACTTCTTGGAATTCATCGTAGTGGGCAGTTAGGGAGTACGTCTTCTCCATGGCAGTGGATGGTTACTTAGTAAGAAGTAGCAGAGGGTCGGGGAGGGGGGGGAGGGGGAGACGAAACAGGATATATAAAGACCTATGTTCAGGGGATTATCATTACTAGTTCAAAGAAAGCAAGAAATGGAAATGATGTCCAAATCCTGGTGGTCTTCTTTCTTTCCCCAAAAAAACTCTCTTTATTGTTTTTGAATCCAAAGGCAGCAGTTAAAAGCTCCCATGGTTCATGTGGAGTCGTGGGGTCCTCTCTCTCTCCGCTTGCCTTCCATTTGGTCGTCTCTCTTCCCTCTCTCCAGCTAATTACAAGTCACCTGTTGATAAAAATAGAAATAAAACAGAGGGAGGGCTGTAACTGGAGACAGAGATGAGGAAATTGAATTGGCGATTACAGCAGCATTGGACACCTTGTCTGCTCTGGCTCATTCTGTTGTTTATCTGTGAAAGTTGTTGGATTGATTGGTGATAGTAATCCCTTTGGGAGATGATGTACCCAGGTGACTCATGACATGGAATGAATCAACAGAAAGATGAGCAGAAGACTTGAGCATCAGCTGGACAGTGATAGGTGAGGTCACTCTGCTCATACGTGGGTTTTTTTTTTAGAAAGATATTAAATGTGTTAAATTTTACATACTTTAATAAGATGAATCAGTAAACAAATGACTTTAGTGCTGGTTAGTTCATGTTTTTAATATATATGATGGTGTGTTATTCCACATATATGGTGGTTTATGTACATGTATACAATGGATTAGTAAATATTCCACTAGAAAGAACCTGTAAAGTGAATGGATCATAATGTGCAGACTAAGGCATTAACTAAAATGTCGACTAGTCGACACGTCAACTTTCGTAGCAAAAGTCGACTTAAATTTGGAGGAGTCGAGAAGTCGCATGTTATTCTTTCTCTTCCTGCCTCCCTCTCTCTCTCTCGCTCACTCCTGCACGCGTGCGCGTAAACACATAAACAAGACACCTGCGGGTAAGACAGTTGTGGTGGGCTAACAAAACAATAGTGACACACACACATCAAATGTGTGGAAAAACGGCACGACATCTGAAGAGGTATCGGTTAATGTGAGTGATACAGCAGCATTAGCTAACCAGTGATAAACAGCACAGACAACCTGCATTAAGACAACACACTCTTTTTTCCTCCAAACACATGATATGGACAGTGTTGTGTTCATCTTATTGGCCTTAAACTTATTACACGTAATATAAAAAGTGAGGACGTGTGACAGACGTATGGACAGTCCAGTTTTAGAGCCGTGGGTCCAGACCAAATGCAGATATATGTTCACCTACTGATGTTCAGTTACATTTAACACAAACTCTTTGCTAACGTTAGCCTTTGTTTTGTTGCAGTTAAATGCTGTTTGTGTCAGTGGACATTGTTATGTCGCAGTGAACTTTAATACAAGTTGCTCATTACTGGACAGACGTGTGCCCAGGTTTTTTGTTTTGTTTTTTTAGCCATGCGTCTGTTGTTTGTCCGCTAACAATGTGATGACGTCATCATGACCTAGTCGACACAACGTGACTTTATTGACAGATAAGTCGACTTGAAAAAAACTGAAGTCGTTAATGCCCTAGTGCAGACAGTGTTTTCATAGACGGTAACTTGATTTTGTCTATATCCATACATATATTAATGAGGAAACATAAATATAAATGTCTGATGAACTCACCAGGTCATAAAACAGGATGGAATAAAATCACACGATATGATTACTACTCGTTAACAGTGTTTTGAAGTAGATCTGAGACCAATATTCCTTTGGACTAAAACCTATTCTCTTGTTCATTCTAAGAATTTTACATTTTGACCCCAGACTTATCTTGGAAATTTGAGCCATTGAAAAACAGATACAAACATGAACACAAACCACCCCTCATGTATAATATTCCACTAGAAAGATCTTGTAAAGTGAATGGATCATAATGTGTTTTGAAGTAGATCTGGTAGATCTGAGACCAATATTCCTCATTGTCCCGTCATCTGAGCCCATTTGTCGTCACTAGGGTCACTGGGGTCCTAATCCAGCTACAATGGGTGAATGCGGGATACACCCTGTATGACTCAGGGCTGAACATATATAGACAAACACATTCACACCTATGGGTAATTTAGATTAACCAAAAAAAAGAAAAAAAAAAGAAAAGAAAAAGAGATTAACCAATTAAAGTTCAACTCAATTTCACCTACATTTTTTAATAATGTAAACTGAACCCTGAGAATCAAACTGATAAACGGCAGCAAAAACATAACTCCACTGTTCCTTGGCAGAGTAATAATCATAAAACAAGACAGTCAGAGACATCAGACGTCTACCAAGGCTTGATTTTTCATTCACATGTGACGTGATGGAGCCATAGGTGTTGACCCATCTGATGTCTGCAGGTGAGATGATGTGAATGAACCCCCCCCCCTGCCAGATTCTATCTTTTCTGAATCCTGACATATTACCACTGACATGTTTTAGATGTTGACCTTTAGTGCGACTATGACCTTTGACCTTCATTGCTCAAAATCTAATGGGTTCTTCCTTGACCCATTATCTATCACTCCTGTCCGTTCAGAACTGTTTGTGTAATCCTGCTGACGTTACCAGAGTAGCGCATGATGTCACTGACGGACCACACATAGAATTCTACTGAATAGATCAGCCCATTATTACTAATACCCAATCTAGATTTTTTTTTGCTGATCTGTGCTGATCCTGATCCCAAAAATGGGATCAGTTCATCCCTAGTTTACACATTACATACATACACAAATAACTGGATAATTGATTCATTTTAATTACTTCATTTTAATCAAGCCTTGTATTTTGTATTTTAGTATTTTTAGTTCTGTCTTTTTAACATTATTATTGTATTTATTTATTTATTTATTTTTTACATTACTAGGTGTGTATGTGATACATGTGTGACCTAAGCACTTTACTGGAGCACCATTCAATTCCATTACATTTTATATTCAAGGCATTATTCTTCTAACATTAATAAAATACATGTAATTAAAATAATAAAATAATTAATAAAAAATAAATAAAGAAATAAAAGAAATACCAATTCGACAGTGAGTAACTAAGGTCTTTAAAGGGGACATATTATGCAAAATTGTCTGTGTGTGAAGAGACCCTTAAATTATGAACAAAAAACATCCACTCTCCTTTTCTCCTGATCCATTTCTTGTTGCATTGGAATGAATTTTCTATGCTTCATACGTCACATACATAGATTTATTTGAATACCCCACCCTATCACGCCCCACCAGCTCAGCTAACCTCACCTACTGGTCACATGACCTCTGCTCAGACTCTCAGACCCTCTATTATTTTCTATCGTCCGGTGCATTCGGGTCTGGGTCCTGGTCACTGTACATTTGTCTGGTCCGTGGTTGGTCTATGGCTGGCACTGCAACTGTGGTGTCATGGTTCATCTGGCTGTCCCAGGTCCAGACGAACCTGACCTGAACACACACCAGCGCTGGACGTGAAGACACCAGGGCTGTAAAACTCAGCACTCACACTTTGTTTCTTTCCAGCTGATTTTATTTCATCTGTGTCTTTGTCACTTTTTTCTGTGCCTCAACTTTTTCAGGTTCCATTTCTTTCTCTTCTTCCTCTCACTAGAATGCAGAAGAGGGGGGGGGTGGGGGGGGGTGGAGTCAGAAAAGAGGGGCGGAGTCAGATGTGGCTCCTTTGCATGAAAGCATGAGACACTAAAACAGAGTGTTTTAAAAAGGTCTGTTTCTTCAGGTTGAAGAGGCTGCTGTATCTGTTCATCAATGTGGTATTTTGACCAAAGCATGTGACAGACTGAGACACCAGGGAACTGTGTCCACTGGTGGACAATGGACAGAATATGTCCCCTTTATGTCTAACCAATGGCACTGTCATACAAGTTGTTGTCTGAGATCTCTCTCTCACTCTCCCTCTCTCTCACCCACTTTATCCTCACTAGGGTCACAGGGGTCACTGGGGGCCTAATCCAGCTACAATGGGTGAAGGCGGGGTACATCCTGTATGAGTCTCCAGTTCATCTCAGGGCTGAACATATATAGACAATCACTCTCACATTCACACCTATGGACAATTTCGATTAACTAATTAACCTATCAGTGCATGTGTTTGGATGGTGGGAGGAAAGTGGAGTACCTGGAGAAAACCCACACAGACACGAGGAGAACATGTAAACTCCACACAGAAAGGTCTGGTGTGGGATCTGAACCAGTGTCCTGCTGTCTGTGAGGGACGAGTGCTAACCACTGCACCACTGTCCTACCCCCAGTTTTGTTTGTATGGACAGGAAATTATGGAGAAATGGGGGAAAAAAAGTCACAATTGAGATTAAAAAACTGCAGAATTATGAGAAAAAGCATAACAATTGTGAGATAAAAAGTCAAAGTTATAAGATAAAAATCTATAAGTATGAGATAAAAACTGGAGTACCTGGAGAAAACCCACGCAGACACGGGGAGAACATGTTAAATCCACACAGAAAGGTTTGGTGTGGGATCCGAACCAGTGTCCTTCTGTCTGTGAGGTAGACCACTAACCACTGCACCATCTATTTCTGTAAATACGTACTTTTCAACTCAAAGGCAACACAATACTGACTCACCAGCAAATACATGTATTTGTATAAACTCAACCAAGACACACTCCCAAAATATTTTAAAACAGTTTGATTCTGCTGATCTTTTTCTACATGTAGCCTGCAGGCTCTATCACAAACTGACTGATAAATAGTTTTTTGGATGTTGTCCCAATGTGAGTTTTCAAGCCCTTCTCTCTCTCTGTGTGTGTGTGTGTGTGTGTGTGTGTGTGTGTTTTCAGTGGCTACGTGAAGTGAACTTGTTGAAAGCTGTGAAGGCGATCTGTGAAAATTGATCCCTGTTATTATCTCCTGTGAGAATAGCAAACTTCAGCACTGATGTCTTTAACAAGCCCCCGTCAGCCTTATGGGAGCGCTGCATGCAGATAAGATGGAAAGAGGAAAAAGAAGAGTTTAGCATTCAAGGTAAAGACAGATGAAAATACATAGGTATGTCATGTCGAACAATGCAACTTCAGAATGAATTAGGATTGGACTAACATAAAGATTTATATCATATTACTTTATTTATCCCTTAGTGGGAATTCAGTTTGCAGACATGGGGTGCAGCAAGACAAGACTCTGAACACACAATCTACAGCCACGGTTCTCAAACTGGGGTCCGCGGACCCCTAGGGGGACGTGGCGCATGTCCAGGGGTACGCGAAATTATTCACGGTTTTGTTTCGTTTTGTTTGGTTTTTTTGGGTTTTTTTTGCTGTTTTATTTTGAAATGCGGAAGTTTTATTTTGTACCGAGCGGGTGGAAGTAACAGCACTGTTTGACGCTAGCTTGACTAAATTGAGACGGAGCGAGTCACAGGCTATTTTTAGCCACCCCTGCAGTGAACATGGATCGATTTTTGTGTCCGCCAAGTTCCTCAAGAAGTGGTAAAAGAAATGACAATGAAAATGACAAAACAAACGCCCTAACCCTAAAAAGAGAAAGTACATTGATAGTTATATTGAGTTTGACGAGCTCATCCCTCTCATTAAGTCTCTGTCTATCTGTCTGTCTGTCTGTCTGTCTGTCACACACACACACACACACACACACACGGTTTTGTGTGTCTTTTGTTCCGTTTATTATTTTAAAATTATTTAAAATTTTTGTTTCTGAAGTGCTCATTTATATTATAATACCTGAAAATTTCGCTGGTTTACACAAAAGCAAAAAAAGGTTATCATTGTTTCATAATAATCATTGTTGAAGTGTTTTTTTTTTATCATTTTCAGTATCGCGAGGATGAGGGGGGACATGGAAAAATTTCACCCCTCCCAGGGGGACCTGGGCCAAAAAAGCTTGAGAACCCCTGATCTACAGTACATCTCACATTTGCTATATTTACATGATGTTGTTTTAATTCCAAATTATTTATTCAGAATAATTGGGAATTAAAGCTATTTCTTTCATGTGTACATGGACATGTTAATTACGAATAAAGGTTTACATGAGAAACAGGCTTTTTGAGCCGCATTTTGAAATAAACGTCCAAAATGTAATAACTTTTTTAATTTAATTTTTCCACATTATGTAATAAGTTATAAAATTTTGAGTAGATTATTACAAAATGCAACTTGCAACATTTTTTTATTATCTAGAAAATGTAATAACATCTGAAAAGTTTGAAAAGTATCCCATTAAAAGTGAGTTACTGTGTCGATAATGTGTTTGATTGGGTCATGGTACTGAGTTTTGTGGGTCTCGTTCCGTCTCATCATCTGAACCAGCTTTATCCTCACTAGGGTCACAGGGGTCACTGGGGGTCTAATCCAGCTACAATGGGTGAAGGCGGGGTACACCCTGTATGAGTCTCCAGTTCATCTCAGGGCTGAACATATATAGACAAACACTCTCACATTCACACCTATGGACAATTTAGATTAACTAATTAACCTATCAGTGCATGTGTTTGGATGGTGGGAGGAAACTGGAGAAAACCCACATGGACACGAGGAGAACATGTAAACTCCACACAGAAAGGTCTGGTGTTGGATCCGAACCAGGGACCTTCTGTCTGTGAGGGACAAGTGCTAACCACTGCACCACTGTGACACCCCAGTTTTGTTTGTATGGACAGAAAAATATGGAGAAATGGAAAAAAAAAAAAGAGTCACAGTTGAGGTAAAAAAAAAATTAAGAATTATGAGAAAAAGTGTAAAAATTAAGAGATAAAAAGTCAAAGTTATGAGATAAAAATCCATAAATATGTGATAAGAAATACATAATTATGCCATAAAAAGTCACAATCATAAAATAAAAGTCATAATTATCAGATAAAAAGTCATAATTTCTCTCCTCTACTGATTTTCCCTCTGAAGTTCTTATTATTTTTCGTACACAGTATTTTCAGCAGATGTTGTTTTAGTCACATCTGTCTGTAAATGCACCTGGGTACAGAACAGAACATGCTTCAAACACAATGACTCGTATTTGGGCCAGAACACGTTCCTATAAATGTCTCCATAGTTAAGCAGAGCTTGGTGTGATTGTTTTGATGTTCACCTGAATGTCTAAGAAATCCTTTTTACTCTCATCACACATCCTTTTTTCCAGCCATTACTTATGTATGAATTCTACTATGGAAATGATCTGCCAAAAATATTATCATATATGTCTAACTATAATCACATTCGTATCCAAAATTAGCTCTGTACCACAATTTAAAATGCTTTCACTCATGTATTCATTGGTGACAAAGACAAAATAATATTCTTTTCTATTATAATAAAAGACTTTGAAGGGAGACATTCAATATTATGAACACCTTTGACACTTTTAAGAACATTTTATTGGTGATACTTGGACTTTTACTGAAAGATACAGAAGCTTTTGAAAGTTGCAGATAATTACCTTTCTGATTATTTCATTTTTGGTTTGACAGGAAGGAGGAGGGTGGGGGCTAAAATGGATTGACAACTGTAACTATACTGCAACTGATTGCTGAAAAAAAAATAATACAAAAAAAAATACAAAAGATGCCAAAATTCACACAAAAAATCTAAACTAACACAACAAACTGATGAAAAGCCAACACATATTCCAAATCTCTTCTAAAATACAGAAAAAACACCACCCAAAAATGTGATAAAATATGCAAAAAATATGAATATATACGAAATTCACATGTTTATTCAACAGTTTCAACAAAACAACTTGTTCTATTTGATTTTATGAAAATTTTTAGTCAGATTAATCATAACAATGGATTAATCTGCTTTAATGCATTAAAATATCACCATGAAATTACATGGGCATATATATATAGCTAATGCACACCAGATGCAATGATTCATTTGAGTAAAGGTCAAAGGTCAAGGTCCCATTTAGCAGAAAGGTCAAAATCACATTATCAGTTATAACTAAAGAAAGGAGGATCATAGAACTTTCAGATTGGTAACAAACGATGCTGAATGAAGATTTCTACAATTCACATAATTGGTGTTATCACGTATGACCGAAACTTTTTGAGATCTCTGGAGGTCAAAGGTGACATGTAGCAAAATTAACTTCTGGAACACTGTGTGTGTCAAGCATAGACATATCATATCATTATCATATATCATAATATTAAACGCACAGGCGCATATATACATATAACAAAATTATCAATATTGCAAAAGGTCAAAGGTCAAGGTTGCATTTTGCAGAAAAGTCAAAATCACATTATTGGCTCTAATTCAAGAAATGGTCGTCATAGAAACTTAAGATTGGCACAAAATAGGGGTGAGATTAGGCATTGTCTAATTATTATTATTATTATTATTATTATTATTATTATTATTATTGTTACTATGGCTGTCAACTGATTTAAATTTTTTTTATCAGATTAATCACAGTGTTGCTTTGGATTAATTTCAATGAATGATAATCATGTTGTGTCATGTTGTTTTGGGTTGGTTTTTTTTAACTCAAATTTCTGACAAAATAGACAAAAACATCATAAGAAACACAAATATGGACCAAAAATATATAAAAAAAAAACATGCTAAAATCCACAAAAACTAACACAAAAAAGTGCTGAAAATTTCAAAACATATTCAAAAGTCTTCTAATATACAGAAAAAAACAGTCCCCAAAAGTGTAACAAAATGTGAAAAAAATGTGATGAATATATATGAAGCTGTTTCAACAAAATGACTTGAAACAACTGTTCCATTTAATTGCATGGGGAGCTTAATTCTCTGTTCCTTCCAGGAGGCTCATGAGGCCTGAGATCAGAAAATTAATGAATGGTATTCAATGGGAAATAAAATGCTAACATCGTATCTGGTTTATCATGTGCCCTGAATCACACACATGTTGTATCTCATAATAAATAATAATTATTGATGTGTGTTTCAACTGCTTCTGTTAACCAACGGCTGATTCATTTGCGAATAAAACTCGTTAATAATTTGGACTACACACCTGGCGCACATGTGACGTCACCAACGCAATCATATGTGAATTTCAGAGCACTTGTCAAACAGAATCAGAGCTTAGCTTGACTCGCTCCATTCACTTCCATTCATAATTTTTGCGAGCTACAGTAAGCACCCATGGACCTGAAGTTATTAAGTTTTAATCCAAATAATTCAAAAATGCTTCTAAAATATAAAAAAAAAAAAAACACAAAAAAATGTGGAAAAAATTGATAGTTTGCATCCATTCATAACGCGTCACTGCTGATACATCAGGAGTTAATGGGTTAAACACTGTCAGGTGTGTGTGATGAGCTCATCCTCAAAAGACGTATGGACAACTTCTGGGACCTGACGAGGTACAGACGCATGTTTTTATTTTCGTGCTGTGTGTGTGTGTGTGTGTGTGTGTGTGTGTGTTGTATGTGTCATTGAAAGAAGGTGCACATGCAGCAGGGTTTGTCTAACTCTACATATTAAAGCCTGTCATGTTCAGTAAATAGTCATTCATCACACATGCTTTTCTCTATGACGGTCCCCACTAGATCCAGTCCATTAGACGTACGCTGGTGTCTTCTCAGAGTGATGGCGTGTGCATGTGTGCATCTTAATTTATTATAATACGAACAAAGTTGTGACACAGGAGACGGCGTGTGTGTGTGTGTGTGTGTGTGTGACTGTATTCTTATCTTTCTGGGGACATTGATGTGTTTACACAGTAATGCCATGGGGACCGTTGATACTATGAGGGTTTCATAAATAAATACATAAATGAATGAATCATTTCAAAATAAAAATTAACATTAAAATTAAAATTAAACACATCTTCAAAACTTTGAAAAATACATGTTTCGCTTTGTACATGTTTCCCCCATGCTTTATGGGGACTTTCAGAAAAAAAAATGAATTAATGTATTTATGGAGCCACATCATTTGCATAAATTTGCATACTTCACACTGATTTATATTTTACTTGTGGGGACCTCCATTTATATATCCTCCTGTGACCCAGTAATGCCTTTTTGTCCTCTGTAAGGAACAAACGTTTCAGTTTTACTTAAACATTCTGTCCATTCTAAATTATGTTCCATTAAAAATTAATTATGAAGAAATACGAATATTTTGTAAAAAAATTTTTTTTTTTTAAATGTTGTATTATGCAGTTTCCACTCAAGATAAATATTTAACTTAAAAACACCTTTTACTTTCTTTTTTTTTTGTCTGCATTTGTTCTCATTGTTTAACACCACAGAGAGGGAGTCAACATTGTTTGAGATCAATGCATTTTTTAGTCTTGCAGCCAAATATTTTAATATTTAGTGCATGTGTGTGACCATCATCGGTCCTCCCTGAAAGCTGAGCAGACATCCTTTATTAGAACTCTCTATTATAAGCCAGGGAGGGCAGTGCTACACCTCAGTGATGTGTTGGGGAAACAAAGACTGGACAGGACGGACAGGACGGACAGGGACAGAAACCAACAGGTGGTGCTATTGCAGTTAAAGATTGTAAGGTGGTGTGTTATTCCCAACTACTAACTGTCTATCAATAAAAATAAATTAATAAATCAAAAAAAGAGAAGAAAACCAAACCAGCACAAAAGAAAAAGAGATTCAGTAAATGAATAATTAAACAAAACGGTAGTGAGCACCATAACTGTGGATGACTTGATAGTATAAAATAGAATGCAATAGAATAGAATAGAATAGAATAGAATAGAATAGAATAGAATAGAATAGAATAGGCCAGAAGAGGACACTAGTGCAAAAGAGAATGAGTTTAGGGTAAAGATTCTGGAAAGATTCTCAGCACATTCTGGCGGGTCCCATCATTCACTGAAATGGGACCCGATCAAACATGCAAGTGTGAAGGACCCCAAAGCCCCGAACAGTAATCACGACAAGGCAGGGCCAAGCCAACAGGGAACCCCCCCCCATCCCAGGCCGTAGGAGCCACAGGGTGCCGCCCCCAGAGAGCCACTGGGGCCACCGTGAACGATACAAACCCAGAGAACAAGAGGGAGCAGCTACAGACCCCCCCAGCACACCAAGACCGACCCAGGCGGCCCGGGGCACGAGGACCCACCCGCCACCCTAACCCCAACCCCGCCCAATAAAGGTCCCCACTAGTAAAATAGAACTGATGTGGCCCTGTAAATACATTATTTAATTTGTACATTTTTTTTAAGTCCTCATAAGGCATGAGGGCAAACAGGTGTAAAGCAACACATGTATTTTTCAAAGATTTGAAGATATGTTTACTTTAAAAAATAAAAAGTATTTATTTTTATGTATTTTTTTTTAATTATGTATTCATTTATTTTCCCATTTCTTAAAAATGTATTATTATTTTCAAAAATATTATTTATTTATATAATTTTCAAAATGTCATTATTATTTTTAATTGAATTGAATTACATGTTATTTCATTAAAAAAAACATTGTTTACACTCACTACCCAATGGCTACTTTATTACAAACCTGGTCCTCATGAGACATGTAAAAAAAGTCTGTGTTTGTGTATGTGTGTTGTGTGTGTGTGTGTGTGTGTGTGTGTGTGTGTGTGTGTGTGTGTGGGGTGTGTGTGTTTCAATTATAGGAGATAAATTTACAAAGACAGAATGCTTATGTTTTCAATATAAATTCAGTATTTACATCGAACTAATCAGTATATGATGATGCATGAAGCACAAGAGATGTTACTGACTGGACATGGTTTCATTATACTGTGTGTGTGTGTGTGTGTGTGTGTGTGTGTGTGTGTGTGTGTGTGTGTGTGTGTGTCAGGAGACTGATGGATGATGAGTTGTATTGATAATGACACTGCACAGAGACACAGTATCCCTTGACTTTTTTACTATTTTATTCTGATTTTATCTGTTTAAAGTGGAGTCCTGACACTTATCACCGCTAACGTTAACATCAGAAGGAAGGATGTTCACAGCAGTTATGTGCTAATGGCTACGTTTACATGATGCCTTTTAATTCACAATTTTTCCAAGGGTTAAAATCTGGTGGGAAGGATGTTCATGAAGAGTGACAAGAGGGTGACAGAACCATGGGAGTAATTATGATGTTAACACTGGTGGGGACATCATTTGATGACTTCCTCACGAGAGACAGCAACAGTAAATAAATAAATAAATAACAAGGCTAAAATAATAAAATAATGTCTCATTTTGTTTTTGTGAACAAGAGACATTTTAGGAATGTTTTTTATTCATCATCTATAACTGCATTATATATTTAATTATAATTGTCGTCACAAGACCCACATTTACGTTCAGTTTTTTTTTTGTCATGTGATAAAGGTTCCTGATGACAATATTTAGTCACTATAAGGCACACTGTCAATGAATGGTTATAGGTTTTTATTTTCTTCATACTATATGAGGTGAACTGGATTATAAAGCGCATTAAGTGAAGTCAAATTAATTTGCTAAAAATTCAAAAAGTCTAAATTATGACAGAAAAACTGAAAATTATGAGAAAAAAAATCTAAATTATGAGAAAAAAAAGTCTAAATTATGAGAAGAAAAGTCAAAATTATGACAAAAAAACTCAAAATTATGAGGAAAAGTCAAAATTAGGAGAAAAACAGTCTAAATTATGAAGACAAAAAAAAAGTCTAAATTATGCGATAAGGAAAAAAGTCAGTTGATGAGGAAAGACAGGCAGAATCATGAGAAAAAAAGTCAAAATCACTAGATAAAAGTCAAAATGAGGAGGAAAAAAGTCAAAAATATGAGAAAAAAAGTCAAAAATATGAGAAAAAAGTAAAAAATATGAGAAAAAAGTCAAAAATATGAGGAAAAAAAAGCAAAAATATGAGAAAAAAAGTCAAAAATATGAGAAAAAAGGCAAAAATATGAGGAAAAAAAGGCAAAATTATGAGGAAAAAAAAGTCACAATATGAGAAAAAAAAGTCAACCTATTTCCCATTCAAATATTGCTAAGGACATTTTAGAAACATCCAAATATTGGTACAGTATAGACACATCCGTAGCATCCATACAAACTTTTCCACCCATACATATAAGTAAAAAACCCCAGAACACATCTCACACCTGAATAACAGAACACATCTATAATAAATGAGTCCCAAAAGCATGTTTGTGCTCCTCACGTCTACCACCAGAGGTATTTGTCACATGATCACTCACATATACTTGGCATAATGAGGACGCAGAGGGTGCATGTGTTGTTTAGTTAAAGGAAATAGTGACTGATAAAAACAAATCAGCAAGTTTCCTTTTCTAACTCTACAGATGAAGACGTCAGCAGTGATTCTATGATCTTCTGTTTAACCCTTTAGTGACCAGATTATAGACTAGAGTTATTTATGTGGTTTTGTGCAATAACAGGAAATGTCTTCTGTCACAATTATTTTCACCTTTTTTTTCAGGAAGAAGCTGAACGTTCAAGTTATACGAATTAATTATCATTATTATATGTAATTAATTTTTAAAACTGTGTGTTATGATAAAAAAAATAAAACAACAGGCTTGATTTAAAAAAAAAATCATATTTATGATGAAAAAACAGCTGTAAAACTTAGCAATGAAATTTTATGAGATTATGGGTTTTAATGTATTTTAATGAAGTTTTAACTGTGTTTTAATGAAGTTTTAAATGTGTTTTATTGAGGTTTTAACTGTGTTTTAATGCAATTTTAATGTGTTTTAATGAAGTTTTAACTGTATTTTAATGAGATTTTAACTGTGTTTTAATGAGATTTTAACTGTGTTTTAATGCAATTTTAATGTGTTTTAGTGAAGTTTTAACTGTATTTTAATGAAGTTTTAAATGTGTTTTAATGAGGTTTTAAATGTGTTTTAATGAAGTTTTAAATGTGTTTTAATGAAGTTTTAACTGTATTTTAATGAAGTTTTAAATGTGTTTTAATGAGGTTTTAAATGTGTTTTAATGAAGTTTTAAATGTGTTTTAATGAAGTTTTAACTGTATTTTAATGAAGTTTTAAATGTGTTTTAATGAAGTTTTAACTGTATTTTAATGAAGTTTTAAATGTGTTTTTAATGGGGTTTTAATGTGTTTTAATGAGGTTTTAATGTGTTTTAATGGGGTTTTAACTGTTTTAATGGGGTTTTAATGTGTTTTAATGAAGTTTTAAATGTGTTTTAATGGGGTTTTAATGTGTTTTAATGAGGTTTTAACTGTGTTTTAATGAAGTTTTAACTGTGTTTTAATGAGGTTTTAACTGTGTTTTAATGAGGTTTTAACTGTGTTTTAATGAGGTTTTAACTGTATTTTAATGAAGTTTTAACTGTGTTTTAATGAAGTTTTAACTGTGTTTTAATAAGGTTTTAACTGTGTTTTAATGAAGTTTTAACTGTGTTTTAATAAGGTTTTAACTGTGTTTTAATGAAGTTTTAACTGTATTTTAATGAAGTTTTAACTGTGTTTTAATGATGTTTTAACTGTTTTTTAATGAAGTTTTAACTGTGTTTTAATAAGGTTTTAACTGTGTTTTAATGAGGTTTTTAACTCTGTTTTAATGAGATTTTAACTGTGTTTTAATAATGTTTTAACTGTATTTTAATGAAGTTTTTAACTCTGTTTTAATGATGTTTTAACTGTGTTTTAATGAAGATCTGTGCTGAATTCTTTTAAATAATTGTACATAATAGTGATAGTGCTGTTTCCTTGTGTTCTTTTGCTGATTGTTTTTCACTGTTTCACTTGCATTATTCAGCCTATACAGTTACTAGAAATAAGTACAAATAACAATGCGCAACATGGACACAGAATGATCTAGACAAACAAAAATATTTGAGAACATGTAAAATAGTTAAAAGTCTATTTCTATAATCTCAGAAAATGTCATTATAACTGTTTACAAGTTGTTTTTAATAGTAAATATGATAAAATATTCAAGTCTGTTCTTTCATTTTTTAAGGTTTTAAACATTTATTCCATATAATAATGATAATTTATTAGGCTATATTGAAAATTGGGTTCTTCCTGAAAAAAAAAAAAAACATTCAAAAGAATTATCATTTTCTGATACTGTTATCACACAAAAGACATAAAAAAAATCTATACAGCCTGTTATAATGGCAGTCAGTGAAGGGTTTAAAGCATAATGATAGTTGAGTTATCTGTCAGGAAATAAGGTTTCATTAAATAAAAAGAAGGTAAACGAGGGCTGTCAATCAAATCCTGATGCGGCAGACATCAAAGATACTATTTGACCTGAGATGTGATTAATGGAGGAAATTTTAATCATAGCTCAGCACATCACTCATTACAGGTTCCAATGAAACGGAGAACAACCAAATATGTCCTGGAAATAAAATGACTGATTACATATTCTAAAGAGACACTTAATGCAAGTCAATGGATGCCTGGGATTTTTCCTACTACAGTTTTTTGGTTTGTAACGTTTGTAATACAGTGGTTTTCAGATAGTCAGGTGGGTCTTCTCTAGGGGGGGGGGGGGGGGGGGGGGATGGGGGGGATGCCAGAGAGCTATAGGGGAGGGGGTGATATGAGAAAAAAGAAATCGTAATAAAAATAAGAAAAAAAAACGTGTAAATATGTGGTTCAAGAGAAAATGTTATGATGTGTTAAAAAAATATATGTACAAAATAAATGTGTTTAAAAATGATTAACACTGTGGGTTTTTTTTTTTTATGCCACTTTATACTTTGTGTTAAAAAAAAAAACAAAAAACGTCATAATTTGTTCAAAACAAAATGACCAGACTCACATCTGTTTCCCACATGTGGCCAAAAACACCTCCATTATAACCACTGTTTTTCCTTTTGTTTTGTTTTTTTTTCCTGTTGTTTCCAGGTTTGTGATGATTTTCCTGTTTTTTGTTTTTTTTGTGTTTTCACTCAGTTTTGTAAATGGAGATAATAGGTGTTAAAAAGCAACTGATGTAGAAAAAGAAAAAAGCCCAAACTGGGACCAACTGGGAATGAGATCGGAAAATTAATGATGGTATTCAATGGGAATAAAATGCTAACATTGTATCTGGTTTATCATGTGACCTGAATCACACACATATTGTACCTCATAATAAATAATAATTATTGATGTGTGTTTCAACTGCTTCTGTTAACCAAAGGCTGATTAATTTTGGAGTGAAACCCATTAATAATTTAAACTACACACCTGGTGCACATGTGACGTCAGACAGAATCAGAGCTTAGCTTGACTCGCTCCATTAACTCCCATTCAAATTTTTACGAGCTCCAGTAAGCACCCATGGACCTGAAGTAGAAGGTTATGACTTAGCCTCTCCATTAAAAGTTTCAATCAAAAAAAATAATTCAAAAACGCTTCTAAAATACACAAAAAAAATTGTGAAAAAAAACCTCCAATGGATAGTTTACATCCATTCATAACACGTCACTGCTGATACATCAGGAGTTAAAGGGTTAAACACTGTCAGGTGTGTGTGATGAGCTGAACGGAGTGTGATGTCACATATTGTAGTCTGTTACTAAGCCTACATTAAACCTAACGTTACATTTGCTTCCCATCAAAAATGGATGGTCTGTCTATGACACATCAAATACAGTCATACCTCTACTTACGAAAAACCCAGCTAAAAAAAGTATTTTTTTTTGCCAAAAATGTAATGGAAACACATGGGGAAAAAATCTTTGTGCAGTTTGATAAATTTTTAGGTTGAGTTAATGACAATTTAATTATTTATCAATTGCATTTTACTCATTTTTGTTTGAATAATATCAGCTGAAAATTACCAAGTAGAAATTAATTGTATTTTATCAGTAAAGTCAACAACATATAAATTAATATCATCCAGATCTTTAGGAATATGAATTAATTCCACCTTACTAAATCTAAATGATTTTTTTTTGCAGATAATTGTATATCTGAATTATTACTTTCCAGATAATTAGTAAATTTTGGACATTTTTCCTCCTAAAATTGATTTGGATTCACTGAACATGTTCTAAATCTGAAGAAAATCCAAAATAATTCAACTAGTAATGTCATTATTTTTGATTTATTTATTATTATTATTATCTTTAAATGTATCTGTAAATGTAAATCAACAGTTTTAATCAAACTTGAAATATTTAAAATCTCTTCATTTATTTTAATTCTCACTTCATTATTTATTTAAGTAGACAATGCTCAAACTCTTCTGAAGTTGGAGTTTATGTTATTTCGATATCATATATTTCTATATCATTATTTCATTAGTCTGCCTCCATGCAGATCAAATTTGGTTTAATGTGACCCCTGAACTGACATGAGTTTGACACCCCTGACTTAAATCTTTATTATTTTCTGACTTTGTTTTTAACTTTCGCTGTGGTTTGTGATGGTATTTGGTATTTTGGTATTTGAAATGAGAGCTTAGTGGGTACCCTCTGCTTTTTATCTCCTCCTGGGTGAGTTACGTCACCTGAAAAGCCCTCTATAAATGGGTTTATTATCCCCTAATCAAAGTGGTCACAGACTCTGCCCCAAAGCTTCACAGCACTCAGAAGGTTCAATGTGGAAGTCAGGCCCCTCCAGGCTTATCATGGGTTGCCAGAGGCTGCAGTACACGACTTGCGCAGCGTTTGTATGGCTACAGATTTGGACACACGGCTCAGGGGTCCTCTATAGTACCAGAGAAAACTTGTTGGGCTTGTATCAGTGTTAAACCTCTTTGTGGTGCTATTAAAAACATCCATAGTGTTGTGTATGTACACACTGGCCCACATAAGCAAGAGCACAAGACTTTTCTGAGCGCTCTATTGTTAGTGAATATTACTATTATTCACTAGTAACGTGAAAGCGTCCAAATTGGTGCTGATTGGACATCTCAGGAGGACACTAACCCCAAATATAACATCAAGGTAGTGCTGGAGCAGTTCAAGGACTTGGCCCAGTCCAGTGTTTGTTCACGCGAACGATATCATATTTTGACGAACGTGAACGAGCTCGTTCACTTTTGCCAAATGAACGGGAAGTTGTGAACGCGGTTATTCTGGCATTTATTGAACTGTGCTCTTATGTAGTTAACATTTCGTTCTTATCACGTTGTATTTATTGAGGCCTATAAGGAATAAAATGGGATCAAAACACAGCATTATCATAGATGTCATTTTTGTATTATTCTGAACTAATGTTGGAAACATAATGTTGTGGGAATAGCCAATGAGAAGCATTGTGGCGGGGCCAGAGAGAGAGAGAGAGAGAGAGTGATAGAGAGAGAGAGAGAGAGAGAGGAGAGAGAGAGAGTGATAGAGAGAGAGAGGAGAGTGTAGAGAGGAGAGAGAGGGAGAGAGAGAGTGAGTATGAGAGAGAGAGAGAGGAGGTGATAGAGATAGAGAGAGAGAGAGTGAGAAGAGAGAGAGAAGAGAGAGGAGAGAGAGAGGAGTAGAGGAGAGAGAGAGAGTGAGAGAGAGAGAGTGGAGAGAGAGAGAGGAGAGAGAGAGAGAGAGAGAGAGAGAGGAGAGAGAGAGAGGGGTGTGCAGAGAGTTTTTGGGAGCGGAGAAAAATAATTAAATGTACAGAGTGTGACCCGGCGACCAGAGCAGGTGTTGTCCCGTTCTTGGAAATAAACATTGAAAAACGAAACTCA
>CM035795.1:16478155-16617234 GCA_020466265.1 Siphamia tubifer
CTAGTTCATAATGTGGAAGAATGAACGATGAACTGAACTAATTCATATTGAGTAACCTGAAGTGAACTTTGAACTAGTTCCTAATCAAGGTGAACTTTCCCAACACTGGCCCAGTCCAAGTCCTGAGCTAAACCATCTAGAGCAGGGGTGTCAAATGGTAAAATGTTCTGCACTTATAAAGTACTTTTCCATCTTCATGGTGCTTAAAGTGCTTTACATTAGCCTCACACACACACCAGTAGGTTTCTAAGGTTCTGTCAGTGATACTGAGAGACTGAGTCAGGGTTCACTGTCTTTGCCCAAGGACACTTCGACATGTGGACAGACAGAGGGTCGCAAACGGGACGCGAACTGCCAACCCTTCGGTCATTGGACGACCCGCTCTACCGCCCCTCATTGCTGGACAGCCATGTGTCTATGTTGTTCCTCCGCTGACAATGTGATGACATCATCACAACCCATTGACTCGACTTTATTGACAGAGAAGTCGACTTGATAAAAAAACAAAGTCGTTAATGCCCTCGTCCACACAGCAACGCAATGAGGTTTCTTGTTGTACTGGGTAGAAAAAATGTCACATCCACTCTGGTAACAGATCAGTAAAATATCACTTAAACTTAAACCTCTAGGTGTGTTGTAAGACAGACCCAGCGGATACACCAGAACTATAGAAGAAGGAAAACACATGCACATACCGACTTATACCGGCACCAAAGGCACCCTGGAAACAAACAACAACAACAATCAGAAGGTGTGTGTAGGCGTCTCTGCTGCTCGTCTTGTAGGTTTAACATCAGTAGATTTAAACTGACTCTGCTCCTACCACTACTGTAGTGTCCACCATGACGGTCACTGACCTGTTTATGAGTGAATGTAGCATGTGAAGCTAATATTATAATATGGGCGGCTGTGGCTCAGTTGGTAGAGTGGGTTGCCCAATGACCGAAAGGTTGGTGGTTCGCGTCCCAGCTCTGGCTGTCCACATGTCAAAGTGTCCATGGGCAAGACACTGAACCCTGACTTAGGCCTGACCTGACCTTAGAAACTTACTGGTGCAGTGTGTGTGTGTGTGTGAATGGGTGAATGAGAGGCCAATGTAAAGTGCTTTGAGCACCATGAAGGTGGAAAAGTGCATTATAAGTGCAGTGTCCATTTTACCATTTTTTTTTTTTTATTTATTCTGTGCTTTGTTCCAATATACAAACACTTACACACAGTCCACTTCCCATACTTACTAAGTGTCCATATTTCAGCAGATAAATACTATTCACCGGAAATGACGATCATGACTACGGCTCGCCAAAGGACAGTTAAAAACCCAAAAAACACTCAAAAGTTAAACTTCTCTGGTGTGTTTGTTTGTCCCTTGATCAATAATGAAAATGTATAAAAAACTAGAAAACTTTTCACATCCACCAAATTTGTAAAGTTCAGTGGCTCAGAGACTGCTGTCCTGTCTACTGTAGCTCCATGTAGCTAAGATGGCGACCATCGAGGGTTAAAAGTGTACATGTTTACACACCCAGAAATGTGACCATTATGAGGACATATCCAGGTACTTTAAATACACTTCTTTGTGGCCAAAATTGTAATGTGAATACCCTGCGTACCCAAACTAGGTGTGATAAGTATGGAGAGTAGGGATAGTGACGTATGGTTGTGACGTAGATAACAGGTGTTTCACTCCATTTGACTCATCCACACAGCAATGCAATGGCACCGGTGTCCAACCTGTCACTCTGGAACCTGTTCTCAAAAGATATAATTTTAGTGTACCCAAAGTGTGGACATGAGGCCCAAATAAAAATGTTTATTTGATTCACTTGAAAATATTTCAGTGTGGACCAGGCCAGATCTGGTCCTCATGGCCAAGTGTCCTGCATGTCTTTTTTTTCTTGTATTTTAAAAAAAAATACAAATAAATATATTTTTTTAAAAAAGATGGAAAAATGAAAAAAACAAATAAGTAATGAAATTTAAAATGACAAAAAAAATATATTTTTTAAATAAAATATATACAAAAAAAACTCCCTCTTCTTGTTTAAAAAATAATCCAAACTAACTAAATGAAAAAATTATTTAAAACATAAATAAAACAAAAGTAAAATAAACTAAACAAAATGAAACAACAAAATTAATTTAAAAAACAAAAAAAAAAGTATATTTTTTTTTAATCTCTCTTTCTCTTGCATCACACCTGTAAGTTCGTACATCATTATCATATTCCTGACGAGCTGATCAATAATGTGATGGAAGAGAGAAATATCTAAAATATTCAGAACACTGGACCACGAGGACCGGATTTCAGAACCACTGCCATAGAGGAACCATTATCTAGAACAAAGGCTACTCTATAGACTATTAAGAAAAGACATTGGACTTTTGAACATGGTGTTTTTTTTTTAACATTCATTAATAAAATCCTCCTGAAATAAAGTTTTCCCCCAAATATCATTTGTTGTTATTCCTTCACTTGTGTGTCACATACAGATCAGAAAGAAACTGGATGAAACTCATTATTTTTAAATCACAAAAACATGAAGTCACAAAAAATGTCAGTGGTGAGAATAACTTTGAGGATCATTATATAATGAACGTGTTTATTCAACATCTTCAGTTGTTTCAATAAAACAAGTTGAAACAAAATAACTTTCCTATTTAATTAGATTGAAAAAAGATGATGGTTAATCTGAGTTAATTAAATACTTATGACAGAACTAGTTAGTATCATTTGTTTAGATTTCTGTAAAAGATTAATTTCAGTTATGAAACTTATAACACTGGTCTATAAGTAAAATGCTTCTGGAATAAAACTAATGAAATGTTCCCACAGGTGTGTTAGTGATAAAGAAAACTCAAGTCTTAAAGGTGTCATTCCACTTTCCCACGCTCCTTTTGGAATCTGATGGGTCACCCAACAGGAACGAGGGACGAAGAAAAAAGCCGGTTAATCTGACATCAGATGGATTTTAGCGTCACCCACGTGGGGTTAAACCCGTCCCCCATTGAAGTGAATCTGAAGCAGCATTAGCATTAGCATCTACAAGAGAAGACGGCGCCACAGTAGCTGCTGCACAAACTGGAAAAAAATGGCGGCTCAAACTGCACATTTTCAGAACAAGCAACAGCACAAAACCTAGCTGAATGATACTCTGGTAAAGGTAAACACACACAGAGAGCATACCGGTAAACTCTGTTGTTTGACCTCAAGTCATTTTTCTACCGTGTAAAAACAGCTGGAAACAAATTGAACCAACACACAATGTTCTTTCTAGTGGAATATTTACTAATCCATTATATACATGTACATAAACCAGCATATATGTGGAATAATACACCATCATATATATTAAAAACATGAACTAACCAGCACTAAAGTCATTTGTTTTCTGATTCATTTTTATTAAACTATGTGAGATTTAACACATTTAATGTCTGAAGCAAATACTTTCTATAAAAAAAAAGCAGAGCAGTGTCATTATTTTCCATTTCTGCTGCAGTAAAAGCTTCTTTTCAGTTATGAGTGAAATAACATATAAACAGTTATATTTTACACATTTTTACAAGAGTTTCCAAACAAGTCTACAGACATCCACAGAATGAAAGTGTAAGTGAACACAGCTGTGCATGTGATGCACACTGGTAAGTCATGAAAAATAAGACAAACTTTAGCTCAATGTTAAAAGTCTTGCATAAAAACACATGTTGGTGAGTAAAAAACATGCAGTGTGATTTGAATCCATCCTGTTTTATGACCTGGTGAGTTCATCTAACATTTAAATATATGTTTCCTCATCAACACATGTATGGATACAAACATTTGGATGAAAAAAAACACAACAAAATCAAGTTAATATGTATGAAAACACAACATCCACAGAGTAAAAAAACATCAAATCCAGCCACAAATCGTCTCTACTTGTTCAGCTGGAGTTTTATTTCTTTTTAAATAGAGACAAATTGTTGAGCAGAAGCATCAGAAAGAAACTTATCGCCCTCTGAACAGGGACAATGACTAATAGCATTGGTTTATAATGTGTTAAATCTTACATACTTTAATAAGATGAATCAGAAACAAATGACTTTAGTGCTGGTTAGTTCATGTTTTTAATATATATGATGGTGTGTTATTCCACATATATGCTGGTTTATGTACATGTATACAATGGATTAGTAAATATTCCACTAGAAAGAACCTGTAAAGTGAATGGATCATAATGTACAGACAGTGTTTTGAAGTAGATCTGAGACCAATATTCCTTTGGACTAAAACATATTCTCTTGTTCATTCTAAGTATTTTACATTTTGACCCCAGACTTATCTTGGAAACTTGAACCAACCAGTATTTAAGACTTGAGTTTTCTTTATCACTAACACACATGTGGGAACATTTCATTAGTTTTATTCTGGAAGCATTTTATTTCTAGACCAAGTGTTATTGGATGATGTTAAAGATGATTGGAAATGAAGAAAATAATCAAGAAAATGAACAAAAATGATGAAAATATTCCTTGAAATGGGCCAATACAAACAGACAATACATAGAACAAGAAAATATTTAGCAAAAATGACAACATTAATCAATAAAATGAAAAATGACCAAAATATTCAGTAAAATTAAAAGTGAAATGTGACATTTTAACCCCTTATTAAAGCAGCATTTAAGACTTGACTTTTCTTTATCACTAACACACATGTGGGAATATTTCATTAGTTTTATATTCCAGAAACATTTTATTTCTAGACCAGTATAATGATGATGGATTACTCCACGTTAATACGTTCATTTTGACAGCACTAGTTATCATCATTATTTTCCATTTCTTTTCAAATAAAATCTTATGAATTAAACAACGTATAAACATTTATATTTTACACATTTTTACAAAACTTAGAGTTTCCAAACAAGTCATTTACAGAATGAAACTGTAAGTGAACTAACCAGCACTAAAGTCATTTGTTTTCTGATTAATTTTTTTATTAAACTATGTAAGATTAAACACATTTAATGTCTGAAACAGATACTATTAAAAAAAAGGAGAGCAGTGTCATCATTATTTTCCATTTCTGCTGCAGTTATGAATGAAACAACGTATAAACAGTTATATTTTACACATTTTTACAAGCCTTAGAGTTTCCAAACAAGTCTACAGACATCCACAGAATGAAAGTGTAAGTGAACACAGCTGTGCAGGTGATGCACACTGGTAAGTCATGAAAAATAAGACAAACTTTGGCCCAATGTTAAAAGTCTTGCATAAAAACATGTGTTAGTGAGTTAAAAAAATAAAAATAAAAATCACGCAGTGTGATTTTAATCAGTCCTTGTGAGTTCATCTGACATTTAAATGTATGTTTCCTCATCAACACATGTATGGATACAAACATTTGGATGAAAAAACATAACAAAATCAAGTTAATATGTATGAAAACAGTAAAAAAAAAAATCAAATCCAGCCACAGATCTTCTCTACTTGTTCAGCTGGAGTTTTATTTCTTTTTAAATAGTGACAAATTGTTGAGCAGAAGCATCAGAAAGAAACTTATCACCCTCTGAACAGGGACACTGTAGAGATTAGACTACACTGTAGATTTTGTAGTGTTAATTTGGAGACAATGGGACCAAATACACTCTAGAAGAAGTTAAATAAACTCTCTAAGTGTTGATTTAACACTACAAAATTTACTGTGTAATAGCATTGCTTTATAATGTGTTAAATGTTACATAGTTTAATAAGATGAATCAGTCCTTGTGAGTTTATGTGACATTTAATTAAATATATGTTTCCTCATCAACACATGTATGGATACAGACATTTGGATGAAAAAAAAAACACAACAAAATCAAGTTAATATGTTTGAAATCACATCCACAGAGTTAAAAAAAAATAAATAAATAAATAAATAAATCAAATCCAGCCACAGATCTTTTCCATCCGTTTTTTTTTCTTTTGAAATGTTAGAGACAAATTGTTGAGCAGAAGCATCAGAGAGAAACTTAGCTCCCTCTGCGCCCTAAAGAAACACTAATAAGTAAGAGACCGTGTGCGCACAAATAAGTAGGAACCCTCATCAAAGTGTGCGCTGCTGCTCAGACGCGGATGTGAATTTATTGTAAGACGTGACTCTCAAGTTAAACTGAGCTCCTTTACTGCTTCATCCTGGCTCTCTGAAATACCATACTACTGTCCATGAGGTGATCACATTTGGACTGACAATAGTCTCCAGTGTCGTGGACAGTAGAGGAGGAGAGTGATGGAAACTTATGAGGGACGAAAAAAAAAAAAAAAAAAGACCTTACCTGGACTGAAGTCAATAACAATCCTCGCTGGTATAAAAGGGAGAAAAAAAAAGTGGTTTATTTTCCTCTATAGGAGTAGATGGATGTACCCTCCGATGAAGGTCCGAGTGGATTATCCGGTGTCCCTCCTGAGATCAACACACACCGGGATCCGCGCAGCTTTGTGCCGCCGCAGCAGCGCACAGCCTCCGATGTATGGAGGAGAGAGAGAGAGAGAGAGAGAGAGAGAGAGAGAGAGAGAGAGAGAGAGAGGGAGAGAAGAGAGAGAGAGAGAGAGGGAGAGAGGGAGAGAGAGAGAGAGAGAGAGAGAGAGAGAGAGAGAGAGGATGAGGGAGGGAGGAGGGGGTCTTTCATTAACAAGGTAAGCGCACACACACACACATACGCGCACGCACGCACGCATGCACGCAGACACGCGCGCGCCACCGGCTGTGCGCACTGTGTTTGTGTGGACACTCACTGTCATTACGCATGTGCCAGAGCTTTGACTCAACCTTAACCATCACCTATGCACTGTGATAAGTTAGCACAAGTCAAACAATGTAAGGAAATCGATTGACTCAATTGTTTTAAGTTGATGAAACTTAAAAACAGAACTTAAAAAATGTAGATGCTTATTAAAGTATACTTAAATTAAAATATTACGTAATATTTCTAAGGTTGTGTCAGTCCTATTGGGAGACTAAGACAGGGTTCAGTGTCTTTGTCCATGGACACTTGGACACTTGGACAGACAGAGCTGGGACACTAACCTCTGACCCTTCAGTCATTGGACGACCCTCTCTACCAACTGAACCACAGCCGCTACTGAATAAAATGACTGTGTTTTGTGATTGTAATTTTTTGTTGTAATAGATATTAGTGGTTATTTACAGTGTTCTGAAATTATATTTAATCATCTACTACATCAGTTAAGTTTATTTTTTTTAATCATCCTTATTTGAAACAATAGAAATAACAGTACAGTTTTATTCTCAGCATTTAATGACTTAATTCCACTCAGTTTTACCTCATTAATGTTTTAAGTTATGTTCATTTATATTCACAATAGTTCCCTTTAATAAAAAAAATATTAGTTGGAAGTATTTAAAAAGAAGAACATGTTATAGCAACTGAATACATTTGAGTTAGTAGTACTATTTCTGAAACTATGAGTATTCACAACTGAATATATTTAATTAATCTGTACATTTGGGTTTATAGTGTGACCAAATCTAACCAAACTTTGACCCTAAACCTAAGTGTTAAAACTCCTAAAGAACAGAGGTTGTCAAAGTATTCACATTCTGTACTTAAGTAGAAGTACAGCGACTGGTGTGAAAAATATTCTGGTAAAAGTAGAAGTATTGATTCAACTCCTTTACTGAAGTAGAAGTAAAAAAAAAAAAGTATAATTTCACAATTGTAATAAAGTACAAAAGTAAAAATTTAACTGCTTTTTTTTTGCCATGAACACAATAATACTTATTTAACCAGGAAATGAAGCATGTAAAAGTGAGTTACTGTGTGGATAATGTATTTGATAGGGTCACTGTACTGTGTGGCAGAGAATTTAGGATAAACTGAGGAAAAAAAGTCACAATTGAGATAAAAAAGTTATCATGAGATTTAAAAAAAAAATTTTAAATTAAATTTTCTCTCCACTGATTTTTCCTGTGGTGACTATTTTTCATACTTTTACATCTGTTTAGTTTGAAAAAGTAACGAGTCTATTCTGAGAATGTAATGAGAATAAAGTACAGATATTTATATAAATGTAATGAGTATAAAGTATATATATTTATATAAATGTAAGGAGTATAAAGTACAGATATTTATATAAATGTAAGGAGTATAAAGTACAAATTTTATATAAATATAAGGAGTATAAAGTACAAATATTTATATAAATATAAGGAGTATAAAGTACAAATATTTATAGAAATATAAGGAGTATAAATTACAGATATTTATATAAATGTAAAGAGTATAAAGTACAAATTTTATATAAATATAAGGAGTATAAAGTACACATATTTATATAAATATAAGGAGTATAAAGTACAGATATTTATATAAATATAAGGAGTATAAAGTACATATATTTATATAAATATAAGGAGTATAAAGTACAGATATTTATATAAATATAAGGAGTATAAAGTACATATATTTATATAAATATAAGGAGTATAAAGTACATATATTTATGGAAGAAAAATAAAAAGTTGCCAGAAAAATGAATACTTAAGTAAAGTACAGATAGCTAAATAAATACTACTTAAGTACAGTAATAAAGTGTGCCTTATATTCCACCTGTGTAAAGACAGTAAAGTTGTGAAGTAGAACCAGACCTTCCTCCTTAAAGACACTAGTTGTTTTTAATCCTTGTTTTGATTGTGTGTTTTTTTTTTCAGATAATTGGTGTTCCTGCAAGTGCTTCTACCTGCAATTTAAGTTCACACTTTAACATGCAATTACTGCCTGGACTGTTATTGTTATTCATATTGGGAAACTGGCAGTGTTACGCATAATTAAACATTAAGAACTACCTCTGTTTACCAGAAGCCCCTCACTCTCACACATGTCTATATTAACAATAACAGACTAAACTGTAAAGTATCTGAACAATAGGGCTGAACTCTGCCCCAGAAAATAAAGTCATTAATTAAAATTACTATCATTATACTGCAATTGCAATATGAGTTGGAAGGAATGGTTATTTTTATACTTCCTTGTGGAAAATCATGATATGACAGTATAATGTGTGTGATTGGTTCATGTTGTTGTCATGTATTTTATACAGTAGAGCTGCACAATACAATGTGTGAACAACCACATCATTATCTATGTGTTTGGAATAATTACACAGGTGCTGCAGTTATTTTTATTTTATAATTTTTTTTATATAGAATTTTTTGTCTTTATTTGTTTTTGTTCATTTATTTATTTGGATTTTATTTAATAAAATTTTTAAAAGTATTCATTTGTTTGTATTGATTTATTTTTTCAATTTATTTTGTCGTTTTTATTTATGTATTTATTTATTTTTATTTATTTATCTATTTATGTTAATCATGAATTTTTATGTACATTTGTTTATTTATTAATTTGTACCATTTTTTTCCTATTTCTGTATTCTATTATGTTTACTTTGTATTTATTTGTATATTTATTTTATTTTATTTTATTTTATTTTTAAAATTTTAATTTGCTTGTATTGATTTATTTTTTTCAATTTATTTTGTCGTTTTTATTTATGTATATATTTTTGTATTTATTTATCTATTTATGTTAATCATGAATTTTTATGTAAATTTGTTTATTTATTAATTTGTACCATTTTTTCCTATTTCTGTATTCTATTATGTTTATTTTGTATTTATTTGTATATTTATTTATTTATTTATTTTATTTGTCAAAATTTTAATTTGTTTGTATTGATTTAATTTTCAGATTTATTTTGTCATTTTTATTTATGTATTTATATATTTATTTATCTATTTATGTTAATCATGAATTTTTATGTAAATTTGTTTATTTATTAATTTGTCCCATTTTTTTTCTATTTCTGTATTCTATTATGTTTATTTTGTATTTATTTGTATAATCATTTATTTTATTTAAAAATTTTCTTTAACTTATTTTATACATGTATTTTTCATTACAATCTTTATTTATTTTCAATTATTTCTTTTATTGAATTATTTCAGCTACAAGAAGTATGAAACTGAAACATATGTTCTGTGTCGACCACTAATCTGTTTGACCGTTTGCGTCGTCACCACACAGCTGTTATTTACTCCTGAGGATTTTTTTAATATCACAATATATATCGCAGGGTTAAAAAAAAAAAATCACGTCAGTTATTTAATTTTTTTTCCTATTTCTATATTCTATCATGTTAATTTTTTTTACTTTTTGTATATGTATTCATTTATTCATTTAATTTCATTTTTTAAAATGTATTTTATACATTTATTTTCATTATAATTTTTTTTATTTCATGCATTTTTCATTAAAATCTTTACTTATTTATTTTTAATGATTCATTTTATTCATTTTTGAGAAGAAACTATATTTATTTATTTTATTATTTATCTATTTTAATCATTAATTTTATGTCAATTCCTTTCTTTATTAATATTATTCTTTTATGTATTTATTTATTCATTTGTCGTATGTTCTGTGTCGACCTCTAATCTGTTTGACCGTTTGCGTCGTCACCACACAGCTGTTATTTACTCCTGAGGATTTTTTTTAACATATATATATATATATATCGTAGGGTTAAAAAAAAATCCCAATGTCAGTTGTTTCTAATATCTCACAGTCCTAGCACTTTACATTTATCATAAATTGCAGCTCCTGCCATTCGAGTGTGTCATTTTGATTGCATTCTGATTAATTGCTGTAGACTGGACATCACTGCTGAGAAAAAACTGTTATAAAATAAACCAACACAAAACAACCTGAAGACAATTTGGCACCACAAGCTCATATGCCCCTAATGTTTGCCTCTAACCTACTACTGGTATAGATTTTCTTTTTATTATCTCTAAAAATCACATGTGAATGTAACTTCCTCAGTTGCATTAGTTCAGAGAGTGAAGCTTTTCCACTGATAAATGTGACTGAACTAAAACATTTGGTGGAGTTTCCTAAACAGAAAGTCTATTTAATAAATGCTGTTGTAGCTTAAATATAGACAGTCACACAAAACAAACCTGTGGAATCTTCTTTTAATACAGTAATATGTATTTATTCTTTTAAAGTATTTTTTATTATTTATATTTATTACAATAACAATTAATTCTGGTGGTGCTTAGTGACCAGGAATGTAGAGTTTTTATCTCATAATTTAGACTTTTCATCTCATAATTTAGACTTTTCATCTCATAATTTTGGCTCTTTAAGTCAAAATGAGACTTTTTATCTCATATTTTAGACTTTTTATCTCATAATTTTGGCTCTTTAAGTCATAATTTAGATTTTTATCTCATAATTTGGACATTTTATCTCATGATTTTGACTTTTTATCTCATAATTTAGACTTTTTATCTCATAATTTGGACTTTTTATCTCATAATTTATATTTTTATCTCATAATTTAGACTTTTTATCTCATAATTTAGTATTTTTATCTCATAATTTATATTTTTATCTCATGATTTTGACTTTTTATCTCATAATTTAGACTTTTTATCTCAGAATTTGGACTTTTTATCTCATAATTTATATTTTTATCTCATGATTTTGACTTTTTATCTCATAATTTAGACTTTTTATCTCATAATTTGGACTTTTTATCTCATAATTTATATTTTTATCTCATAATTTAGACTTCTTATCTCAGAATTTGGACTTCACTTAATCCGACTTATATATGAAAAACTTTCATAAAAACCATTCATTGACAGTTCACCTTCTAGTGCAGAAAATACAGTAATTCCATAATCTGTTTCAGTCTAATACAGTGATTGACCACCAATTTTCTCCAAAATGACAAACATTTGATAGGAGATTTTTTTTTCAACATTTCCGTAACATTTTAACATATATATATATATATATATATATATATATATATATATATATATATATATATATATATATATATATATATATATATATATATATATATATATATATATATATATATATATATATATATATATATCGCAGGGTTAAAAAAATAAATGGCAGTGTCAGTTTTTTCTAATATCACTCAGCCCTAGTGTCGGTGGATTTTTCAGAGTCTAAAAAGCCAAAATAAAAATAACTTTGCTCTCACAGTTTTTGACAGTTGTTTCTTACTCAAGGAAGAACAAATTACAAGCTCATATAAAACAAGTCTTAGAAAACATGAAGTGAAATACAACTTGTAATGGAAGTGATGGAAGAAAATGAGTTTGAAGTGTGTGGAAGTTCAGGGGCTGCATAGAGGAAGAAGACGCCAACTTAACCTGCCTTCTTTTGTCAATGTGAAGGCTTTTAAATATAACATAAAAGTAATTAAAAGCAGAACAGACAGATAGTCAGGTGTAGGAAGAATGATAAAGACGCAGCAGTCTATAAGGAAGTGACAGCAATGATTGAAAAGGAAAGTATAAAGAAAAATGACAGTGAATATGAGGGCATGTCATCATGACTGGACTGGTTTATAATGATGGTTCCTACATTCTATATGGAATAATCTTCTGTAAGGTTTGGCTCATTCATAGACAGAAACTTACTTACTGTACTTAAGTAGAAATACAGCTATTTGAGTGAAAAAAGATATTGTGGTAAAAGTAAAAGTACTGATTCAACTCCTTAATTCTATAACTCCTGAAACTCTAGCAGTTCCACCATTAAAAAAAATAAAAAAATTAAATTTAATTAAATAAGCAGTAACTGAACAAAAACAATGAATAAACCAACAAAATAATACGAACAACGTAATATAAATATAAGGAGTATAAAGTACAAATATTTATATAAATATAAGGAGTATAAAGTACAAATATTTATATAAATATAAGAAGTAAAAGTAAAAAGTTTCCAGAAAAATAAATTCTCAAGTAAAGTACAGATACTTACAATCAAATCTACTTAAGTACAGTAACAAAGTACTTTTACTTAGTTACTTCCATTCTCTGACAGAAAAACTCATTTGTTGTACCTTCCTCTCATTCATCTGCCTTTAAGTCAAACTAAAACTTATCTGACAATAAAGATTTGACAAAAGGATCTTAGAGAATAATTCCATTTCTCCTCAGAGCGACGGGGTGTTCTAGAAATGTTCATCTTTTTCACTGTATTCAGTAAAAAAAAAAAAAAGCTCATAAAACACACTGTAGGGTACGGTGATTATGAGCCACAGATGAAACTGTTGAAGCGTTGAGTTACTGAACAGCCAGGATTCTGCTACACACTGTCAATACTAAAACACAATGTCTTATATATATGATCAAAAACACCTCAGTATGTTTTACATATTGTACTACTATATAATACTATAGGACACAATGTGTTCAATAACCTTTTATGGCCTGAGACTTTAATAGTTCCAGTTAAAAATTAATAAAATAAAGTAACAAAATTGATAATAATAACCAATAAAAAATGGAGAATAAACCAACAAAATAATAAGTAACATGAACAAAATAAGACACAAATGACACAAAAGTGAAAGAAAATAATAAAATACAACATTAAATGTAGAAATGTAAAACAAAATAAGGAACAAAGTAAACAAAAAAATCATAAATATTTACAAAATAATAACTTAACTTAGTTAAAATTAACTACATTGAATAAATTAATATATATGTAAATAAATAAATAAATAAAATACAAAAAAAATACAAAAAATAAAATATATGTATATAAAATAAATAAATAAATAAATAAAATTAAAATAAATAAATAAATAAATAAATAAATAAATAAATAAATAATATTGTAATTTTCTTCCAGTAGTTTTAGTTTAGCTTTTTTTCCCCCTCTTTTTTCTAAATAACTTGCTTTTTGACACCAGTTTATTTCCATATTTCAGATCCATGAAGAAAACTCAGTAAAATCATAGTAAACAAAAAAAACTAAAAAAAACATAATTTTTATTTTCTGAATATTGAAACTAAACCATCCTTTCAGAACGCGTCATTGCTGACGCATCAGTGGTTAAAGGGTTAATATTCATGAGCTGTGAGTATCTCCAATGTTTAATTGATCAAATTAATTACAATAATTGATCAGTTTTATTATTGATTCACCTGACGTTAAAGGGATTATCAGGAGTAAAATACATTTTAGCTCAATGTTTAGATAATTAGAAGTACATACATATAGTCGACACCAAAATCACTCCATTCATTGACAAAGTTCAATATTGCTGTTTTGAGCCAAACTGTGTTAGCGTGGAAGTGATGAGGACCTATTTTTAGACGTCTTCTATAACCATATTTTTTGTTTTGTAGTGTATTTGTGTGTATTTGGTGGTAAATGTGGGTACAAAAAACACAACACAACAGTGGAACAACATAAAGTGTTTTGATCATGATTAATTAAAATTAATCCAAAACAACCCCATGATTAATGTGATTAAAAACTGTAATAATTTGACCGCCCTAATATATATTTGCCAGTTCTATAGTGTGAGCGTCAGAACTAAACCTGGAAACTGGTAAAAAAAAATGAAGGTGACTCCAGAAGTGTGGTCACCTGAAAAACACTTTACCATAGTATGTTTCTACTAAGTAATAAACACTGACTGAAATGCAATGTACTTCTGCATTCCAGAGGCAAATATTTCACCTCTAATAGAATTTTATCAGCAGTGTTACTTTTCAGATTCCTATTTTTCATCCTTGTCCTACACCATATTTAAATTTATGCCTTTACTTTATGCAACCACTTTAAATTCCTTCCGAATTCACAACAAAATGTGTTCTTACAAAGATGAAAACAAGCCTGTTTTTTTTTCTCATCTCCACACCTGGGAAGAAACTACGTACTTAGTACTAAGTACTTCATTAATGTACTTAAATAGATTTTTTTTAGGTAACTGTACTTTACTTGAGTATTTATTTTTCTGTAAATCTTTTGCTTTTCCCTGGTTCTATTCCCACACCAGGCCTTTCTGTGTGGAGTTTACATGTTCTCCTCGTGTCTGTGTGGGTTTACTCCAGGTACTCTGGCTCCTCCCACCATCCAAACACATGCACTGATAGGTTAATATAAAATTTACCCATAGGTGTGAATGGGAGAGTGATTGTTTGTCTATATATGTTCAGCCCTGAGATGAACTGGAGACTCATACAGGGTGTACCCCGCCTTCACCCATTAATAATAATAATAATAATAATAATAATAATAATAATAATAATAATAATAATAATAATAATAATAATAATAATAATAATAATAATAATAATAATAATAATAATAATAATCATAATAATAATAATAATCATAATAATCATAATCATAATCATAATCATAATCATAATCATAATCATAATAATAATAAAAATAATAGCAACAACAACAACAACAACAATATCAATAAGAACAACAGCAATAACAACAACAACAACAACAACAACAACAACAATAATAATAATAATAATAATAATAATAATAATAATAATAATAATAATAATAATAATAATAAAAATAATAGCAACAACAACAACAACAACAATATCAATAAGAACAACAGCAATAACAACAACAACAACAATAATAATAATAATAAAAATAATAGCAACAACAACAACAACAACAGCAACAACAACAACAACAACAACAACAACAACAACAATAATAATAATAATAATAATAATTTATTTGTATAGCATAATTTATTTGTATAGCACTCATACAGGGTGTATGTGACCCTAGTGAGGATAAAGTGGGTTCAGACAACGAGACGAGAGACTTTTTACTTTTCCTCTCTACCTTTGTTCATAAATATCTGTACTTTATTCTCCTCACATTCTCACAATAGACAGTGACAGTACCTAACAATTACACTGGCACCCTCAGTTTCTATCATTATTATTATGTTTAAATTATTATTTTTTGCACTAGTCCAAATATCGGACCCACATAATGCATGTTGGTAAATGGACTGAGCTTATATAACACATTTTATACAACAGTTTGTGCCCCAAAGCACTTCACAATTCCTCACATTCACCCATTCACACACAGGTGCTGCCTGACTCTACTGGGAGCAACTAGGGTTCAGTGTCTTGCCCAAGGGCACTTCGACATTTAGGCACTTGGAGGAGGATTTGAACTGCTGAACCTTTGATCAGTGGACGCCCTGCTCTATCAACCTATAAACTATAACAACAGTTTAATAAAATACATAAAAAAATATAACTAACCTATTCTCTTCCAATAATCTAGAACATATTTTGAAATACAAGCGACAGAACATATTAGAACAAATACCTACTGACCAGATAGTGTGGTGTCAGATGATTTTTATTCACAGTAATGTCACATCCTACAAACAAAATCATTCTTGGCCACAGGAGCAGTTTAGCACAAAGTTACACAGCGCATCTGGTTGTTGGATTAGATCAAGGTTACCAGAACTGGTTCAGGACCAGACAAAGACCATGTGCTCTCCAGGGGCTTGGTGTGGTTATTTTGGTCTGCACCTGAGCACCATTACTGTGTTGACACCTGCCCAAACAAGGCACGACAATGGGGAAAAGTGCAGGTGTTAAAGCTGGATGTTTTGTAGCAGTTCCAGTGTTATGAATGTGACCTTTGAACTCAGAATGGCAACACATGACCCAGTTCCTTTTAACTCTGACACAGTATATAAATAGGTGTTGCATATTTACGGACATCCTATATCAGAGACACACTTACCATAGTACATTTAAAGGGGACATATTATGCAAAATACACTTTATTAATGTTTTTCCAACACAAATATATGTTGTGTGTGTGTGTGTGTGAGGAGACCCTTACATTATAAACAAAAAAACATCTACTCTTCTTTAACCCTGATACATTTATTGTTGGAAGGGAATGAAAATTCTCCATTTTGGTTTTTCTATGCTTCGTACATCACATGGCTGTCCACATGTCGAAATGTCCTTGGACAAGACACTGAACCCTGACTTAGGTCCCCAGTAGGAATGAACTTAGAAACCTACTGGTGTGTGTGAATGGGTGAATGGGTGAATGTGAAGCTAATGTAAAACGCTTTGAGCACTATATAAGTGCAGACCATTTACCATTTACACCAGCTCCGCTAACCTCACCTACTGGTCACATGACCTCTGCTCAGACTGTTAGGGTCTGAGCCCTGGTCACTGTGCGTGCGTCCGGGTCTGTGGTTGATCAGGTGGGTTAGTCTGTGGGTGGCACTGTGATGGTCTGTGGTGTTGTGGCTCATCTGGCCACCCCGGGTCCAGAAGAACCAGACTCAAACATGCACAGGGTTGTTAAACTCAGCACTCACACTTTGTTTCTTTCCAGTGGATTTTATTTCATCAGTGTCTTTATCTCCTTTTTTTCAGGTTCCATTTCTTTCTCTTCTTCCTCTCAATAGAATGTAGAAGAAAGGGGCGGAGTCAGCTGTGGCTCATTTGCATGAATGGTAAATGAACTGCACATTTTACACACCAGCGCTTCACAATTCCTCTCATTCACCCATTCACACACACACACACTCTTACACCAGTAAACGGCTGCTGATGATACACAGTCGCTGACTGACCCTACTGGGGGCAACTAGGGTCAGTGTCTTGCCCAAGGACACTTTGACAGCCAGTCATTGGACGACCCGCTGTACCAACGGAGCCACAGCTGCCCTGAAAGCATGAAGCACTACAACAGTGTGTTTCAAAAAGGCCTGTTTCTCCAGGTTGAAGAGGCTCCTGTATCTCTATTTATATTCCAAAAAAGTCAAGCATTGAGAATGTAATGGTTTGATGGCCACGTCTGTCATCACGTCCGCTATCTTGTTTGTTTTGACATCCAAAATCTAATCAGTTCTTTTGAGTTAGTGTGATAACTTTTGGACAGCTGGACAGATTTGTCCCGTCGGTGTGCTAATGCTCTAGGACAGTGGTCCCCAACCTTTTTAATTACCGCGGACTGGTCAACGTTTGACAATTCACCATGGACCGGGGGTGGGGAGGGTTATATCGGATATTGGTCGCCGAAATTATTGGTCTGTGGGAATCACCTGTCACGATAAATCCATATTTTAAGTACAACTCCTGGTATTGTTTGTTAAAAGCTTTCCTTTTTGTGGAGGTTGGAGGCTGTGCGTTTTCGTCTTTGAAATGAAACTTTCCAAAGACATCTGTTTTTTTTTAACTTATTTTGCTAACGTGTGGGTTACATTTTTGGCATTAAAGTGACAGAGATGTAACCGAGAGAATCTGGTCATTGTTCAAAATAAAAGATTCTTCAGACTAGGATAATAAATACAAGAGAAATAATTAATTAATTATTTGGCGGTATCACTTGATCCATGGACTGGTACCGGTCCACGGCCCGGGGGTTGGAGACCACTGCTCTAGGATACAAACTGATTAGATTTTCGACGTCAAAACTTTCAAGATGGCCGAATTTTGTCTGGTCCATAAATGGTTTGCCACCAAATTCAGTGTGTTCATGCTGTAGGTCAGACACATGAACCCATTCTTTTATATATTCTTCTTTTCTTTTATGTGTTTAATATAGAAGTTCATGAATGGGTGAATGGGTGGACGGCAATGGTGGAAATGATGGGCGACTGGAAGCAGTTGGAGACGACTGCAGAGGTTTAGTTTGACCAAACATGTGACAGTGAGACACCAGGGAACTGTGTTCACATGATATGTCCCCTTTAAGGCACAAGAAAATAGCAAAAAAAAGACGTGTAATGGATGTGACAGGAAAACAATTTTCCTCTGTGAACTAGTAAATCTAATATGAAAATGCAGATTTAATCAATTTGATGAAGAGGTCCAAGTCAAACATTAAAAAAAGAGATTTGTTTGAAATATTATGTATTTCATGGAAGAATTATGGATGTGACATAATTCTGTTATGGATGTGATGCATCTGAAATACACATGGCATCTGTTCTGAAATCAACTTTCTAACCATCATAAGCCTTTTTTCAAACAAAACAACTTTGAATATTAGTTCAAACTTAAATAAATCAGATTTAGGATGGCTGCTGTACTGGCTTAAAGTAATTTTAACAATTTAAAATCAATTACTTTTATTTTATTTAGAGTTTCTAGGGCAAATTATTTTTTTTTTTAAATAATTTGTTATATTATATGTTACTTGATTGAGGTGAGGTTGATATTTACATGGATTTACTCTCTTATAGGTATGAGTTTACTGCCTTACACAACAGTTTAACCCTTTAATGCCTGAATATAAATATAAATATATATAAAAAGTAGGGCTGTCACAATCTGATTAAACATTTTAACACAATTAAATGGAACAGGTGTTTTGTTGAAACATATTCATATTTTTTACATATATGTTGAATATTTTATCATATTTTGGACTTTTTTTTCTTGGAATATGTTTTTGATTTTTTAACTGTTTTTGTGCAAATTTATTGTATAGATTTGAGTGGATTTTAAGATGCGTTGTATATTTTTTTCTCTGTATTTTTGTGTACTTTGTAGGAAATGTAATTACAAAAAAAAGAAAACCTGAGACAAAACAGTCGACCGACATAAAGTGTTTTGATCATGATTAATCAAAATTAATCTTCAATCATATTAATCTGATTAAAATTTTAATGATTTGACGGCATTGGAAAAAAGTAAATGTTAAATTAAGTGTAGGTAATTAATTAATAATAAATTTAAAGCAAACTGAGTAAATCTGGTCACATCTTAAGGTCTTACGGTCACTCTCTTAGTTTCCCCGTAGGGTTTCCATCTTTGTCACTGCAGGTCAAAGGTCATTTCCAGTTTACTCAACTTGCTTCAGGTCAAAATTGGATAAAATGGAAAATGGCTGTTACCTGCTTATTTTTCTATTATTCATTCAAACAAACTGAAAAAATCGCATCATTATAGTTTTTTTTTTTTCATTTTGGTTTTGGAAACAAATAATGAAGAAACAACTGGTTGTTTGATTGTCTTATTTCTTGTTTTATTTTGAACAGTATACAGTATATTGACCAATATCTAGATTAATTTAATATAAATAAATGCTCATTGTATCATGCAACCACCATATTTATGATACCTGTACTTTATTTTTTAGTACAATTCATGTAACTTTGGTTTAATATTCATGCTTGAGTATTTGTATAAGAAATTCATTCGCACATATTTCTGTTATTATTTCAGTTTTCTGACAACAAGAGTCTTCATTAAACTTGGAGTTTGAGACGCTACATCCTGACTCTCCCACTGATCATTGTGGGAGTTTGGCTGGCTGTCTAATTTTGGTTATGCACACCATTAGGAGGGCAGTACACCATGATAAGTGCTTCTTATTTCCTTTTTTACACATGCGACTTCCTGAGCTCTAAATTTGACTATAGCACAATACAATAGAATTTGTTTTGGTATGTTGCATATTTGTAACTGTAGGTGTTAAGGGCTTAAAATACTTAGGCTATGTTATTTTTTAATGATCACTGACTGTTTGTTCACATTTCATTGACTTTCTCTGCAAATAATCATGATAAGTGTGTCTTATTTCCTTTTTACACATGCTACTTCTATAGCACAATACAATATATTTTTTGGTATGTTGCATATTTAAAACAGTAGGTGTTAAGGGGTCAAAGCACAGATGTTACTTGTTAATGATCGCCGACTGTTTGCTCACATCTAATTTACCTTCTCTGCAAATAACCATGATAAGTGCTTCTTATTTCCTTTTTTTACACATGCCACTTCCTGAGCTAATTTACCTTTTTTGCTGTGAGCCATTTTTATTCTGCTTTCCCTGTACCATTTTTTTTTTTTTAACTCATTTTACTAACAGGTAACAATACTGAGGGAAATGAGGCAGACCAGGCACACTGGCCTATAATCGGCTCAGTGAAGCAGTGGATTTGGGATCAGCTGGCAGCCCACACAGAAACAGGACACTTGGCAAAATTATGCCACGACGCTCGGAGCCTACAGACCCAGAATTATAACAAGTGTCCCGACAGAGCAGAGAGAGGAAGGAGAGGGAACCCCCATGAGGCGAGGATGGAGCTGATGAGCAGATGAGCAGATGAGCTGGGATCAATGTCAGAGTTTGACTAAGGAAGAGGGAGGGAGTGTATGGATGAGTGGCGTTCCAATCCCTCAGCTCTTTGATTCATCCTGGTTTTTATTAGTGTGTTATTTACTCACACCTGCCGCCACAGAGACACACTGGAGCGTAAGAGCGACACACACATCTGTGTGAAGTTCATCAAACACTTGCACTTGATAATAATTGAAAAGAGTATTTGAGCAACAGACTATTTTTGAGGGTCTAAAAATATCCGTTTTTGTCCTGGTTTAACGTGATTCATGAAGGTCCCTGATGAAGCAGAGTTTTCACAATGGGAGTTAGACAGAGGTGGGAAGTAACCAAGTAAAAGTACTTGTTACTGTACTTTTACTCCTTACATTTGTTCAGAAATATCTGTACTTTATACTCCTTACATTCTCAGAATAGACTCATTACTTTTTCTAATTAAACAGATGTGACAGTATGAAAAATAAGTCAGTTCAGATGGAAAATCAGTGGAGGAGAGAAACTGTGACTTTATATATTATAGTTATGTGACTATTATTTCACAATTTTGTCTTTTTGTCTCATAATTTGGACTTTTTATCTCAATTGGGACATTTAACTTATGTAGAAGTACTGATTCAGTTCCTTTACTGAAGTAAAGTTAAAAAAAAATTGTAATCAAATAAAAAAGTTAAAATTGCATTTTTTTTGTCCATGAATGAAATAATGCTTTTTTTAACCAGGAAAAATCATAAAAGTATCAAAAGTATCTAGAAACTACAACCCCCCTCCCCGGATTCTAGATCTCCCCATTACCCCATTACCTTACCCATGTAAGGAGTACAAACTACAGATATTTATGAACAAATGTAGCCACACCTTAACAACTAAATATTGACTTTATCCCCTTATGACCTGTTGTTGCAAATATGCAACATACCCAAAAATCTATCTATTGTATATATTATAGTCAAATAAATTTTTTCCACTTATTTTAGCTTTTAGGTTTTTCATATAAGTTGTATTTTATCTAAAAATATAAAGCACTTTATAAATATTATTATTATTATTATTATTATTATTATTATTATTATTATTATTATTATTATTATTATTATTAGTCTAAAGTAAAAGTATAAAATACAGATATTTATGAACAAATGTAGGGAAGAAAAGTCAATAGTTGGTGTAAAAATAAATACTCAAGTAACGTACATATGCCTAAAAAATCTACGCAAGTACAGTAACAAAGTACTTGTACTCAGTTACTTCCCACCTGTGAACACGACTACACACTAACTGTCCTCGGGGGGGGGGGGGGGTGTAACAGACTGAAGATGGATGGAAGTGGTTTGTTTAAAAGGTGCAACAACTTAGATAAGAGTAGAAGGGGGGGGGGGGTGCTCTTTCTCCTGTCTGTTCAACACCTGAGCCTGACCCCACCCCGTATGTTCACCCCCTACCATGTCCCCCCTCAGACAGACTAATGGAGAGCTGGGAGCCCATTTATATTCCTGAGACCCCCCCCATGGGTACTGTCGCTCAGCTGCCCGATAGGCACATTCATTCTACCCCCAGAGGAGTTAAATAGGTGTGTGTGTGTGTGTGTGTGTGTGTGTGTGTGTGTGTGTGTGTGTGTGTGTGTGTGTGTGTGTGTGACAACAACAAAAAAAGTTATCTGGAAAGTCTTACTGGAAAAGCTTTTATGTGTTACTTTTATTTGTCGCATTAATTCGTAATAATCTGTACACATGTAAAGACAAAAACATGACAATTTCTTCCAGGAAAAAACCTCCTTTACTAAAGGAGACCTGAAATAACTAATCAATTCATCAATCTGAAGTGATTAAGGAAATATCACTGCTACAATTGTCTTTTAGAAAGTATCTTCTTCAGTCATTAACTGTGTTAAATCTTAATCAGAAAACAAATTACTTTAATGCTGGTTAGTTCATGTTTTTAATATATATGATGGTGTGTTATTCCACATATATGCTGGTTTATGTACATGTATACAATGGATTTGTAAATATTCCACTAGAAAGAACCTGTAAAGTGTGATCATAATGTGCAGACAGTGGTTTGAAGTAGATCAGAGACCAATATTCCTTTGGATTAAAACCTATTCTCTTGTTCATTCTAAGAATTTCACATTTTGACCCCAGACTGATCTTGGAAACTTGAGCCATTGAAAAAAAATAGAGATTATAACCCAAATAAACATTAAAAAAACAGACATAATAACCTAAATAAAGATAGAAAAACAGACATAAATAACCTAAATACACATTAAAAAAACAGACATAACGTAAATAACGATTGAAAAACAGATATAATAACCTAAACAAACATTAAAAACAGACATAATAACCTAAATAAACATTAAAAACAGACATAATAACATGAATAAACATAAACACCAACGTCTTCTTGTATAATATTCCACTAGAAAGAACCTGTAAAGTGAATGGATCATAATGTGCAGACAGTGTTTTGAAGTAGTATATATAATATAGTATATATTATATTCATTTGGACTAAAACCTATTGTGTTGTTTATTCTAAGAATTTCATATTTTGACCCCAGACTTATCTTGGAAACTTGATCCAACCAGTATTTAAGACTTGAGTTTTCTTTATCACTACCACACATTTAACACAATTTTTCATTAGTTTAATTCTAGAAGCATTTTACTTGTCGACCAGTCTTTGTTTTACTCAATATTCAGTGACTACATACGATGGGACATGGGTAAGACAAGAAGACAAACAGGAAATGGAAGAAAAGGATGCACGTATGAAAAAAGAGAAGAGAGACTGCAAGCCAAGTTCTTGTCCATCTTCATTATGTTTCATTTCAATGTTTATCAGTGGGATGTCTGGCTGGAAATACTGGCACACAAGTGCAGAAATGCACGTGGATATTTAGACGAGGCTCAATTCAGTTTCAATTTAATTAAATCAGAAAGTGAACTGTACTCTGAAAAGTTTGTGTAGTCATTAGGAATGCAATCTCAGGCTGTAACAGAAAATAGTATGTGCACTAAGGCAGTGCACTAATGGGACCATATTCACTGACGTCAACTTCCAAGTTAACTATGGAGCGATTTTTGGGACAAAATTAAGCGTATTCAAAGAAAAGTGAATATTTGGGATGTGCATGCATCTTTGGTTGTAGTTGAGCATGAAATAAATATTTGCAAACTCTAAAATGAGTCCATTTGTTCTTATAATGTGTGTTTGATATTTTTCCGAATGCGAATCAAAAAGTTACGACATCAAAAATATGAGTACATAGCCTAACAATACGATACGATCCATAGACTGAGCTTAAGCGTACAGGTGCGATCAAACTGCTCTGCCCGTAATAGGCCAGAGCTATGGCCAATCAGAGCAATGAACAGTGTGACGTATACAGAGCAAGTCTAAACTAGCGTCTATCTCGTTGTTTACATCCTATAGGCTTGGCTAATTAACGTTAACACATTGGAGGAGAAATATCGAACCAGGTCCGTTGACATGCTGCTTATCTGACCATAGACTGTATATAAGTTTGTACTTCTTCAACCCTGTCGTCATTGTGCTAACCCCGCCCTATAATCTCGCTACACAAATGGTCATTGTGATTGGATCGGTAAAATGGATCTAGTCCTGGCTGAAACTCTATGGAGTGTGGCTAGACCAAAGATTCAGGTAAAACATATTTTTTGCCACTAGAGGCGGGCTAGTTTTCTAGGCTAATGAGTACACTGTCTTAAGTATGAATATGAATTTCTTATATGGAAGAACGTAGTCAAAAATACATCATCGCTTACATCATCACATCACAGCAATTATCCACTGAACTTTAAAAACAGATTGAAATCAAACCATCACTACTCAGCGGCAACTTGACTACTAGAAGTTTGAGAAAATCAGGTCAAAAATACGTAATAACCGATGACAGATTTTTGACTTTGCAGCGCTCATGTCACAGCACGTCCACAGAACTCATACTGTCCTGTTCAGTATACTTTACACATCCACTAATTTTAACGTGGGTCTATAGAAAAAAAAAAAAAACTTTACTCAAAGGAGTCATTCCATGGTTATTTCATTAATATTTCTGTGTTCTCCATTGTTATTGAATACATTGTGTGTTGATTCAATATAAAACAATATTCAGATTGCTTTGTTTCCAGCTGTTTTTGCACAATAGAAAAATGTTACTTTTTGGTACTTCCTCATACATGTCCATGACGCGTTTCTGACTGACTCAGCGAATGAATGCGTGAAGGAACACTCCCCACTCCCTTCTTGCTCTGTGTGTGTTTACCATCCCAGAGTAGCATCCAGCTAGGTTTCATGCTGTCACTTGTTTTGAAAACTTGCAGGAAAAAAAAGACCCTTTATTTCCATAGAGACCACATGAACCAGTTTGTGCAGCAACTGTGGCGCTGTCTTCTCTTGTAGATGCTAATGCTAATGCTACTTCAAATTTGCTGCAATGGGGGACGGGCTAGGTCGAGGGTTACCTGTATTCCTAGGACGGGCTTAACCCCAAGTGGGTGACACCAATGTCCACATGACGCAGTGTGGACAGGCTTTTTCTGAGTGGTTTCTTTCTCTGTGGTATTTTCTATGAATGGGAAATACATCCAGTGGAGGTGACACACCACGCAGCAAACGCAGCATGACCCATCAGATTCCAAAAGGAATGTGTAAAAATGGTTTTCAGCAGAATGACACCTTTAAATACAACTAAAATGATTTTCTATTGAATTTTATCGCTACTACCATTCAGTAATTGATGCATCACGATATCATTCTAAACTTTTCATTCACTCACAGCTTCTCTACAGCGTATGGTCGGCGTATCGGATTATCTTCTCATTTCTAGTGAAGGGCTATTTTCATAAAGATGTCCCTTCATTTATGAACCAAGTTCCAATTTTAGGAAAAATCTCATTGGAAAAGTTCCAAAAAAAAATTGTTATGTAGTTGATCCCTTCAAGGATCTCCAGAAATCCTTGAACTGGAGTTCACAACTTACTACCACAAACAACCTACAACCCAAAAACGCTAATTTTTAGTAACATGTTGGCACATCTCCCATGAGTCACAGCTGCAATGTTCAATAATGGCATAATTAACTGTATTTATTGAGTTCTTTTTTTTCTGGGAGACTCTTCTGAACAGTCAGTGGCTACTGTGCACAAGCTCAGAGAAAAAAAAAAACACACAACACTCACAGCTGTTTATTCTTTGCCTCTCTCACACACACACACACACACACACACACACACACACACACGCTCACGCATGCAATTACATTTCCACAATAATGAAGGACTGATGAAAAGCACAACAAAACTGCTGCGAAACACGGCCTCTCTGCGGAGCCTTGTAAATCTTTGGGTTCTGCTCATGGACCAAGGCCTTCACATAAAACTAATAATAAAGTCCCTTCTTTTTGCCCCCTCCTCAGTCCCTTTACTCCAGTTTTTTTTAGTCTCAAGTGTCACAAACCCTATTACAGTAATTAAGTGAGCAGACCCTCAAAGAGCTCTCCTTCAAACAGCCAGTGATGGTGGGAGGCATGGAGGAGGAGAGATATGGTAGGAAGGATGGAGATAGATGGAAAGAGAGAGAGAGAGAGAGAGCGAGAGAGAGAGAGAGAGGGATGATTGAAAGAAGAAGAGAAGACTTAGTAAAGGGAGGAAGTGTGGCAGCAGAAGAAGCAGCACAGAGAAAATAAATAAATAACCAAATAACACCGAGACAAACAGACTGCAAGATTAAGGTGTGCTTGTACCCTTTTTACTTCAGTAAATCAGCAGCACATTAACTTTGAGATGTTGCTGTAATTACTATAAACAAATGAGACCATTTTACAGATGATTGGCAGCTTCCACCAGCCTACACACTTCTACAATAAATGCCACTGATTGCTGTGGCTTCAGAAAAGAAAAAAAAAAGAAAGAAAGAAAGCACTGTTCTTCATTCTTTCTACAGTTTGGGTCTTAATTATTGAAGTGTTAGAAGGTACTAATCTTGGTCTAATTTGTTTATTTGGGTTTATACAATGGTATCATAATGTGATAATGGTATTTTAATACAGGTCCATCACATCGTCATTTGATGGAAACATTTCAGGCAAGACTTAACAGGTAATATGGAACTGCTGGGAAGAAAGAGAAACTACATGTAGGATACAGGCAGAGGTGGTAAAAGTACTAACATTAGCCCTGTTTACATGGGAGATTTTAATTCATGTTTATTTCTGAATGAAGGTTAATTCCTCTTTAAGATGATCATGTAAACACCATATTCCAGCTGAAAATTATAACTCAGAATTAAATGTAATTCTGAATAAAGTCATTGGTTTATTCCACTCTTAATTCCATATTAAATAATTCCTCTAACATGAAAACAGTTAAATCCTCCTTAATATTATTCCAGGTCATTCGGCACATGCTCCTGGTCTCATTGTGATGACGGACATATTCTGCACTGCCGGCATTAGTTGAGCTACTGCTTTGTAATTAGCACAAAATAAAGGCAAAAATCATATGTAGTATCAGGTCTAAAATGTTGATAATTGAAATGAAAGGAAAACAGTAAGTGGACATGATCATTTCTTTCCAGTAAACATCCGTTCTGTCGAATCAGAACCATCTGAATCAGAATACACCTGTTTCCATGGAAACCTTTATCCGGAATTAACATGTCCATGTAAACATGAAAAAGAAATAGCTTTAATTCCAAATGATCTTATTCCAAATAAATAATTTGGAATTAAAAAACATCATGTAAACGTAGCAATTGTGAGTTATTGTGTCGATCAGGGGTCTCCAAACAAAGGGTCGGTGTGGCTGCAGGCTTTTGTTCCAACCAAGCAGCAGCACAACAGACTTGAATCAATGAATCGACTGATCTATGTCTTCAGAGAGTTGGTCAAACTGTGAACTCTTGGTTGGTTGAAACAAAAACCTGCAGCCACACTGGCCCTTTGTGGAATAGTTTGGAGACCCCTGGTGTAGATAATGAGTTTGATTGGATCACAGTACTCATTTCTGTTTGGATGGACGGGAAATTATGGAAAAATGGGGAAAAAAAAGTCACAACTGAGATAAAAATTCATCAATCATTATGAGCAAAAAAAAAAAAAAAACCACAATTATGAGATTAATAGATAAAATATCAAATCATAATGCTAAGAATTTTAAAAAAAAATCTGAGAAAAAAAGTCCGAATTATTAAAAGTCAAAAGTCTGAGATAAAAAGTTTAAATTATGAGATACAAAATTATTATGAGAAAAAGTCACAATCATAAGATAAAAGTAATAACTAGAAAAGCACTCTGAGAGCGCAGACCTCCGCCATGGTGCAGGTGAGCATGAAGGAACACATATAGACATGTGGTTTTAAAGGACACCATCATTTCTACACATTCTTCGAGGTTTTATTGTAAATAGGCATCAACTATTGTTACAACATCAATCAGCTGGTTGGTTTGTCTCCTCATCCTATGGCACATTGAGACATTTTTGTTGTGAAATGTTCTGTTGGCTGAACCAAAGGATGTAAGAAAACACCCTAAATGCTTCATCAGGTTCTGAAACAATGGTAACATCTTATACAGTATAATCTCATTTCTGTTCTGGCCTTTAAAACAAATCAGTGACACGTAACAGTGATATTCTCAGCGGAAAAGTGTCACATATCTGATACCTAGATTCAACACAAAATGCATCACACTGTAAAAAGGCTGAGGCTGTGTGTGCACTGGAGTAGATTAACCTCTTCACACCTGAATTGCAATAGAAGTAAACAAAAAAAGTAGGTCTGTTAAAATTAATGCAGATTAATCCATCGCCATTAATCTGATTAAAATTAACTATTTTAATTTTTTGTTCTTTTTTGCACTCAAATTTCCCACAAAACACACAAAAATACACTAAAAATGTGTTAAAAAGTGTGTTAAATGTGTTAATCAGACTCCCCAGCACTAAGTAGGGCAGCCAACACTGGACTCATGAACAACATAAAACCTCTGTCTCTTTTGCACTGACTTGAACTCTCTCATAGTATTGCACTTTACATATTTTACAATATTTATTTTTTATCTTATTCTATCTTTTGTCCATGGTTAGCATTTTATTTATTTATTTATTTATTGACCCTTAAAATATGTTGAATGTTGCAGCGCTACACCAAGACAAATTCCTAGTTTTTATATTACATGTGTACTATATGAACAACGGCAATAAAGCTCTTTCTGATTCTGATTCTGAAAAAAATATATACAGTAACACCTTAATCCAGGGGTCAGCAACACTGTCCTGTATGTTTTAGATGTTTCCCTGTTGAGCTGCAATTTGTAATAATGGTGCATTTTGTAATAAACTGCCCCAACGCATTTAGTAATACATTTTGCTGCATTATGTAATAAGTTATTACATTTTGAGAAGATTATTACAAAATGCACTTAACACTTTTTTTATTCTCTAGAAAATGTAATAACATGGTGTATTACGTAATAATAATTCTAAAGCATAGTTTATTTGTTTGTTAATTGTATTTTACTTTAATTTGGGCATGCATTTTAGGTGGAATGTACCAGAAAACCAACTTAAGAGGTTAAACAAAGTAAGTCTCTTCTGTTTGTTTACATAGCTGCTGTGACCAGATCATTTATCCACTAAGATTCATTTTAAACAAAAATGAAATTGCCTCAAAAGGCTAAAAAAAACAAACAAAATTTCCAAAATATTTCAATAATTTCAAATTGTCCATATCTAAAATGTCTAATCACCAGCCAAGCCATAAAGCACTTGGAATGTTTCCCAAAAAGCTCCTTAAGTTTTAATGTTACACCACCAAAGCACCTGCTGCTGCAAAATGGAATAAATTATATAATGCGGCAAAATTTATTTAAAAATGCGGCTCAACATTCTTTCTTTCACCTGAAGGTCGTTATCAGTCTTCTGCACAGCTTGATGTTCGGCTGATCATTTGAATCAGATGTGTTGGAAGAGGGCTACATCTAAAACATGCAGGACAGTGGCTCTCTAGAACCAGTGATGCCCTAATTGGAGGATAATCAAATCGATTTGGAGTTTTAGAAGTCAGACTAATCAAGTCAGATACTGCGATTGTAATCAAATTTCTCTGTGCATGTAAACACCACCTAACCTTAGCTCCACTATTGACTGGCCTGGACACGCCCCCTTCAGGAAGTGACCATGACAACCTGTGTGTTGCTCTAATAAATCAGAGTTTACAGTACATATGAAATATACTGAGCTGTGGTCCATATCTTCTCTGGGTGTTGTCCTCCTTCTACTATGTCTACTTCAAACAAGATGCTTTTGTTTAGTGATTGTTCTACTTCTATGGTGCTAACCGGAAGCATGCTAACACTACAGTATTGCAGGAACATGATCAAAATGTCACTGTCCCTCAATAAACTAAGCTGGAAGAGGCATCCTATTAGTATTGTAGAATGTTGAAACACCACAGTGTATGTAAAGTCATATTTTTGAGAAACTCCAATTAAGTCCTTAATCGGAATAAGGAAGTAATTCAAACTTCTAAGTGCATGTAAACGTTTCTGACTTAAATATTTGTACACATTTTAATGTTAATTTTGAGTCTGAAAATTTGACACTGGCTATAGAGTAAGTCTGACTCTAATTTTGAGTGGGACCAAACTTTAATTGAAACTGAGTTAAACTCAACTCTGAAAGACAGCAGTGTCAAACATATGGTCTGGGGGCAAAAATCAGCCCACCAAAGGATCCAGTCTGGCCCCTGGATTTGTGAAATGCAAAAATTACACTGAAAATATTAACAAAGATGTTTAATCCATTTTATGCCAAATTCAATCTAAAGTGGATTAGACCAGTAAAATACTATCATGATATCCTACAAATAATATAAAAAGCTAATATTTCTCTTTGTCATTGTTTAAAAAAAAGGTGAAATCACACAAAAATATTTACACATATGACAACAAATGTGAAAAACTTCAACAAATATGAACAACCTGAAATGTCTCAAGAGAAATATATGGAATTATATCAATATTCTCCTTGTCATTTAATGTGTGTATTTGTAGATCTCCTGTGATGCACATGTATAAATGATAAAATAAGGTGTAATATTGTTAACGTTGCCCTTGTTTTTCTTCTTTCTTATTCATCTTATGTTTGAGTACAGTTCATAAATGAAAATGGAATTTAATGTTTTTTCCTCAAAAACAAAGAAAAGTTTGGCGTCGACATCATTTATAAGTTTCTTATCTTATCATTTATATTATTTGACTGGTCTGGCCCACTTTAGATCATATTGGGCTGAATGTGGCTCCTGAATTAAAATGATTTTGACACCCCTGCTGTAAGAGTTACATTAATACTTGCCTTTTTTTTTTTTTTTTTTAGCTAATAAATAAATTTTTGCATACCAAATTCTGCACTATACTCTAGACGTGCAGTGGGTCCCAGGGGTTTGAAATAGACTAAGTACCTTCTCTGTCAGACTAATAAAAGCAACAACAAAAACTAATGAATTGAAGGTGAAAGTAAAGTCTAAGTGCTGTGACTGAGGAAAGCACAGAGCAGATTAACAGGCTCCAACCTGAATTCTGAGAGAAAAGAAGAAGGGACATGAGGGAGGGGTGGGAAAAGGACAGGTGTCAAGGCCCCATGATAAAAGGCCTGGCTTATAGAAGAGTTATAGACACTGAGACGAAGGAGGAGGTTTGGAGCCAGCATCTCTTTACATTGATATTCTGAGCTCATAGTTCGCTAAAACCCCTCCTCCTCTTCCTCCTCCTCCTCCTCCTCTTCCTCCTCCCCCCTTCTTTTGGGGTATGATGTCATCCCTACAGTATATGGATCCTTTGGTCAGATGCCATCGTCGCTTCCATCTCTGTCACTGTCACCATCTGCGCACACACATTCACTTAGCCCCACCACGACCTACATCTTAATGCACTTTTGCTGCAAAGGACACAAATATATCTGTATTATTATTATTACGGGTGGAGAGTAGGCCAGGGTGGAGCGGTCACCAAGTTGCTGATGGTGTGCCGCGGTGGTTTTGAGATCTACTGGAAGGTTTACGGTCTGGCTTTGGTTGACTAGTCCTGCCACTTGAGGCCACGGTAGAAAAAGGGTCAGCTTCATTTTTAATATATCAGAGTGGTTGTAGTGGTGGTCATCCACGTGAGTCAGGGTGGAGCCATAAATCATCTTAAATCATTATGAATTCATGGTGGGGGGAGGAGAAAGAGGAGGAGGAGAGAGAGAGGGGGGGGGGGGGGGTGTGTGATGGTGGGGGGAGGGTGGTGGTATTGAGGCGCTTGTCTGTGTTATGAATCAGAAAGGGAAGGCGACCAAAGGCGACTGCAGCAGAGACTTTACTTTAATCACCCAGTAGACCACCAAGAGAGGTGCCAGTAAGAAAACACTGAGGAGACTTTTTTTTTTTTAATAAGAACTGTAGCTTCAAGCTGTGAGGATACAACAAGGCAGAGGGGGTGGGGGGGGCTGGGGAATCCATGACATTCACATATTTATGTCAGCTGGGGAGGAACAGCACACGGGCGTCCTATTACAGCGTCAAGTCTGAGGAGGGATTTGGAGAGAATGTGTCTACGAGGGAATAAAGTACAACTGCAACACAACACTGTGTCTTCTGACATAAAGAGTACTTTAACAGACACATTTTTTTTTTTCGAAAGTATCTCCTTCAGACATTAAATGTGCTAAATTTGACATACTTTTAACCCTCCAGTATCCAGGTGTGTCTTTTTATGCACACTTTGATGAATTGATTGATTTGTTTGTTTATTTCGAACATTCACAGAATACATGCAAGTCCAAAAGAAAAAATGTTCATTTACACCCGAAAAGGAGCAGAAGAAGAAGGGAGAAAAAAAACATATTTAACTTCACCCCCATTTTCATTAATTACATTTTCAATTCAATCCAATTTTATTTATAGAGCCCCAAATCACAACAATGACATCTCATCTTTACAGGGTTGATTGGAGAAAACAATCAATCACAGAAATAGATGAAGTCCCAAGAACCAAACCCCCTGCCCTTAGACCCTCCTCAATAATCCTTTGGTCAAAATACCACATTGATGCAGATACAGCAGCTGCTTCAACCCGGAGAAACAGACCTTTTTAAAACACTCAGGTTTAGTGACTCATTCTTTCATCCAAATGAGCCACAGCTGACTCCGCCCCTTTCTTCTGACTCCACCCCTCTTCCACATTCTATCAAGAGGAAGAGGAGAAAGAGATGGAACCTGAAGAAGTTGAGGCAGAGAAAAAGAGACAAAGACACAGATTAAACTAGAATGAAGAATGAAGAGAGGTCCGCCAAGGATTATTGTTTTTGCATGATTTTATTTATTTATCTGTCTGTCTGTCTGTATATCTGTCTGTAAGTTAGCAAGATAACTCAAAAAGCTAAAGACGGATCTTGATGAAATTTACAGGGTAGTTTGGTAATGGGGAGATCTGAAAATGATTACATTTAGGTGGTGATCCAGGGGGGGGGGGGGTCAAGATAATTCAAAAACATATGGACAGATTTTGTTGAAATTTTCAGGAAATGTTGGGAATGTCACAAGAAACAAATGATTAAATTTTAAATTTTAGTGCTGATCCGGAAGAGTTCCTGGATTCTGAATCACGAAATGTATTGTTCATTTACCGCAATGTCAAATTTCAAAGTGAATTTTCCAGATGAGCCATGACACCACAGTAGCCGTGCCACCCATGTACCTGCCCACCCCCCATTAATCCAGGTCAGACCAACCATGGACCTGGATGCACGCACAACTATGAAAACACCAGAAACAGACTGGACCCAAATGCAAGACTCAAACACAGATGTACAGATTTACAGTCTTTATTAAAAGATGGGAACAAATCTGTCTGCTCCTCTGTATGGTATGTCTGAGTATGGATCTCTCTGTAGCAAACAGCAACTGGGACACAGCCAGCAGAGACGAGGGTCAGACAAAACAGGTCAAAAACCAAACGGGCGACAATCAAATAGAGGGAGAGTCCAAGACACATTACCATAGGGTAGCAGGAGGTCATATCAAGGGACCGGGGCCAAAGGTCAAAAATAGGGAGAGTGTAAAACACGACAGAGACAGATATCAGAAACCAAAAACCCAAACCACATCAAAAACCAGGTAATCAGGACAAGAAGTAGTGCTCATAAGTATCACCAGGGCTGAAAACAAACTCGCAAAGACCAGACAGATACAGGAGGGTTACATAAGGCTGACACAGGTGAGACACATTGGGATTAGTGAATGGGTGGAGACACACACTGTGGCCCGGAGGAAAGTAGGTAAAAGGTAAACACAAACCCACATGTCAAAGTAAAAGCCCAGAATGCCAACAAAGACAAAAAAAAACGCAGAGAGACTTACAAAAATAAGACAAAAACAAGACACTGGATACTGAACTCATGACAAAAACCACCAGGGCTCAGACCCCAACGCACTGGATGCACACTGGGATATGATAGAGAGTAATGGAGGATCTGTGAGTCTGAGCAGAGGTCATGTGACCAGCTGAGCTGGTGGGAACGGGGTGGGGTGGGGTATTCAAATGAATCTATGCATGTGACGTAAGAAGCATAGAAAATTCAAAATAAAGTGTTTTCATCCCCCTCCAACAACAAATGGATCAGGAGAAAAGGAGAGTGGATGGTTTTTGTTCAGAATTTAAGGGTCTCCTCACACACAGACAACACATATTTGTTTATTTGGCATGATATGTCCCTTTTAAATACACCTGTCCTTCAACTTCAAGCCAGAACAAATGAACACAATAGGCCTAAACCAGCTGAGATAAAGAGTCATCATTGTGAAATTAAAAAAAAGTCAGAAATATGAGATAAAAAATTTAAAAAACATGAAATAAAAAGTACCAATCATGAGGTAAAAGTCATAATTATGATACAGAAAGTCACAGTTTATCTCCACTGATTTGCAGCAAAATAATTAGGAACATGAAGTTTTTGGTAATTTTGTTGCTCATTATTTATTTTTCGACATTTTACTTTTTATTTTTCTTTAATTTTGCTCCATTTGTGTCTTACTTTCTTCATGTTACTACTAACTGTCAGTTTATTTTTCATTTTTGCTCATTTTATTGATGACTTTGGGCATTTTTGTTCATTTTGTTGCTTATTTTAATTATTTTTACTGTGGAACTGCTAAAGTTTCAGGAGTTAAATGGTTAAACTGAATCATGTGGAAGAGGGAAATATCTAAAACATGTAGGACACCAGTCCTCGAGGACTGGATTTGGACACCCCTGATCTATAGCCTGTGTGTCCATGGGAGTGGATCTCTCCTTCAGATTTCTTCTTTTTTCCCATTGGGTTTTGGAGTTTTTTCTTGCTGAAAAGGAGGGTCTATGGACAGGGGATGCTTGGGACTTTATTTCTGTGGTTGATCGTGTTTTTTTTTTTTTTAAAAGCCCTGTGAGACGACATTGTTGTGATTTGTGGCTCTATTAATAAAATTGAATTGAATTGAATTGAATTGAATTGGAACTGATGAACATTAGACCTAAGCCTCTAAGTCTTGTTTCCTGTTTTTTTTTTTTTTCATATTTCTTTTGATTAATGAGCACTGTCGCTGTCAAGTAAAGCAATAAATGAAATTAAATGAAGGGTTACAATGAGAAAGACAAAGCGATAAACCAGACTAATCATCATAACATGAAACAGAAACACAAACTTTTGTTTCCTAAGTGTTAGTCCTTGAATGGACTTAATAATCCTGAACCTCTTCTTCTATGGTTTATGCACGATGAGACTTTCAGCCACATGTCAGTTTTCAATATCTATAGATTTGCACTGACATTTCTTCAGTATCCTGAGAGTCAAAGATTTACACTTTAGGTGAAGCCAAGCATTTGAAAGATCATAAATCAAATGGAAAAAAAGTGTGACAGCTTGGTAGTGAGATAGACAATTACACTGGTCTATAAGTAAAATGCTTCTGGAATAAAACTAATGAAATGTTACCACATGTGAGTTAGTGATAAAGAAAAGTCAAGTCTCAAGTTTCCAAGATAAGTCTGGGGTTAAAATGTGAAATGAACAAGCGAATAGGTTTTAGTCCAAAGGAATATTGTTGGTCTCAGATCTACTTTAAAACACTGTCTGCACATTATGATCCATTCACTTTACAGGTTCTTTCTAGTGGAATATTATATAAGAGGGGGTTTTGTGGTAATGTTTATTTAGGTTATTACGTCTATTTTTACTGTAGGTTATACTTAACCAATAAAATACAAGATGCATATTCAAACACCGGGGTTACAATAGAACTGATCTCAAATGATGTCAGAATTTGTTCATTAATATTCATGAGCTCCGAGTTTCCTGAATGTTTGGACAATCAAATGTATTACAGTGGTTGATACCTGCAGAGGAACGTATAATACTGAATAAAAACTACATCCCAGGAGCTTCATTTTAATGTGATTCAATGGAAAAGCACACTATAGAAGAACTGAAACCATGGTAGAGTCAAAGTAAAAGTGTGTATTTATTTCAACTAACTCTCACTCTGTCGTCTGAGCTGCTGTTAGCATCATGTTGATATATATATATATATATATATATATATATATATATATATATATATATATATATATATATATATATATGTATATATATATATATATAAATCTTTATACCTTTATACTTGCACTTACATTGACATTGCTGACACTTACACTGTTTTTAAATTGCCCTTTGAGATACAGTTTTTTGAATTGAATGGAATTTGAATTGAATATTTAGACTAATGAAATACTAAGTATTATTAGCGTACAGGGTTATAATTAGGTCCATGTAATTGTTTCATATATATGTAATTATTATATATATTTGCTGATGTACTTTCATGATGAATGATACCAGAGGAAAAAAAGGCTAAGACTAATACATCTTTAGCTCACTTTTACCTATAAAATATTTATTTATTGACATTTATTGTATGTATGTGCTGTGTGTATTGTCGAAGGTGGTGAGCTATGTGACAACCTAATTTCCCTGAGGGTATGAATAATCTATCTATCTATCCAGGGTGCGATTTGTCAAAAAAAAAAAAACAGAGGGCGGATGATTTTTTTTTCATAAAAAAAAGACTTGTGTTGGATGTTATGACCCACATTCTCACATGAATAACATGAATCAGGCTCAAATCACTAAATAAACATTTAAAATCAACAGTTTTCTTTGATGACCCAGTTCATGTGGCCTTTTCTGCTGCCTGTGGGCGAGGGCACGGAACAGCGGTTCGGTTCGGTTCTCTCTCTAGGCGGCTTCAGGTCCAACTGCGTACATGAGATCCGTTTCCGGATGGGCCACATTCGAAAGGGGGGTACCTGGGGTGAAGCCGGTGGTAGTCAGGTTGGGGTGATTCACCGCCCTGCCCCATCACCCCCCCACATTTTTTCCAACTACAGCCTCAGGTGAGACGAGACGATCCGCTGAATGTCAGCATATTACTAAGAGGACGGTCTGGCTTGTGCTACCACCTGTCTGTCTGCCTGTCTGTCTGTCTGTACATAATCAAAGGCTAATAATGTCATGGTGGGGTGAGGTGAAGGAAGGACTCAGATGCTCAGTGCTGAAGGGAGAACAGAACCAAAATATTGACAAAGACACAGACAGAACACAAAACCTGGGAGGTTGATCAGCCAGAGTCCGTGGTGGTGAATGAAATGTCCAGGTTATGGTGACAAGGGAAATAGGCCGCGTGTCCGGGTTATGCAGGTGACAAACTGAAAGGTCCCACACCGGCAACTGTAAGCCTCACTACTTATATAGTTGCAGATCAGTAACGGCTTGCAGTTGCGCGGTGCGGGCCAGGTGAATCTGGAGTGGATCTGGGGCAGAGGTTGAGACAGGAGAGTTGAAGATCGGGGGGAAAGGTTGTGGCAGGTTGTGACAAATAAACATAATCAAACCTGCACTGATGTTCCAGTTGCTGGTTTGGGGCTCCTTTCAACCAAACACTCAGAACACATACAGGTTCTTTGGTGAAATTTTAACTGTACATTCCTCTAGTTTTTGAGCTTGTTTCCAATGTTGACATTTCTCAGAACCCCTTCCGAATTAGGAAAAGGAACAAAAAAATCTCCCTTCATGTGATGATGGTGACCATATTCAGTCCCTGTCCCTGTTGTTTACTTGATACTGAAGTTGAACCATATTTAACATGAAATTACAGGCAGAAGTGGAATCTCCTACAAAGAAACTGCAGATTAGAGTCCTGCACTTCTGCAAAGTGGGACAAATTTTAAGAGTTCACTGTGGGCATGAACGGGAGGGGGAAATGCACATTGCCGGAGCAGGCAGGAGAGGTGATAAGCTGCAGTCCCACAAAATAAAACTATGTTTAAAATAAAAGCTATAAATGATTGACTTTGACTATCATATATAGCTACATGAGATGGGGGGAGATCCCATGAGGGGATCTTCCCAGCCTCGAATGGCCGACCAGCTCAGGTGACAAACTCCCTTAAGGTGGGCTACTTTTTGACTATTGGTCTCCTGCTGGTATTTAGCCTTAAGTTTACCAGCCACTGCTGCATTCTCAAACAACCCGACTCTGAGAACAGGTGTGACAGGGCCGTTATCAGCCTCACGCCATCCACGACTGAGCTGAGTCTCGATCTGGGCTCAGGCCCCTTGGAAAGTGGTTTTCCATACGCCACATTTCAACTCGCGTCTGAATCCTGCGAGACTTGCGGGCAGGGGCGGGGTTGAAAATTATAATTCTTTGTAGGAACAGGCGGGAGCGGGACTGGAAATTGTGTCTTGTGCAGAACTAAGCTGCAGATAGTACTTCACTGCTCTGTGATATTAGTTTGTCCGATTTCAACATTCCCATGCGACATGGAAAGTAGTATTGGGTAGTTGAACTGAGGGGATGACCTCAAATGAACTGGTTTTAACTAGAATGAACTCAGAATGGTCTTTATGTAACTTGTTTGTCAAATTCCTTTCGACTGATCACAGCCTGATCCGAGGTCCGACCAAATATGGTAGAGGTCTGTGTCCCTGGACGAGCCACGTATACGGACTTACTAGTGGCAAAAAAGCACATGATGATGTAACGTACGAAAGTGTATAAATACAGTAGTTGGACCAGAGAGGGGGCTTTTTCCCTCTGTCTGTCTGCTGGTTTTTCGGGTGATGCTCTAGCTGTTGTTTGGGTGTGGCAGCGCTGTCGATAGGAGGACGGAAGTTGTAATTGACACAGATGTTTTTATTTGTGGTGTAATAAATTGTTAAAACTTATTCTGTGTTATTTTTTGATTTGAGATATAGATATGCACCGTGATTTGCTGAGTCGCCACTACAAATGTTTTTATTTGTACACAAGTCAGCAAATCAGTCGAAAGAAAAAATGAGTTCTGAGTTTATTGTCATTAAAACCAGTTCATTTGAGGTCATCCCCTCAGTTCAGATCCCCAACAGTAGGTTGTACAAAATTTTGCATTTTGATGTAATTGTCACAAGTCCTATCAAAATATAATAAAATATTTGATTAAAAGGATTACTAAATTTTTTCCCACTTGAACATTCTTCATTCATGTTTTATATTTGTATGTTATGAAACTGCTAATTCTTCACTTGGATTGGGGGGGGGGGGGCATGACTCAGTTGGTAGAACTGGTCGTCCAATAACCAATAACCAATCCTGCTCTGTCCTAGACAGTCCACTGTGTCCTTGGGCAAGACACCAGGACAACTGTGGATACATATGTAGTTTACCACCATCATAGGCAGCTGTACAGTGTAGGACAGGAAAAGTCTTCATAGAGTGATCCACTGCGCTGAACGGACCACCAGCACAGCACTGCCCTCCATACAAGAGGTGTGTGCCAGACGGTGTGCAACCAGAGCACAGAGCATTTTAAAGGACACTAGTCACCTGGACAATGAACTCTTTCAGTGGCTGCCATCAGGGCAAAAACTGAAAGACTGACGATGAGCTTCTTCCCACATTGAACTCCTTACCCACCACATAAGCCCCCCACCCCCCACTCATCTACCACAACCATCAGCACTCAGTATATAGTCATATTCATATCCATGTACGTATTTGTATTACTTCCAGGCTATATTTTTATTCATATTTTTCTCTATATTCTTATTTATATTTTACTTACTTACTTTATATTTTACTTATTCTTATTCTAGTCTTTCTAATCTTGTATATTTTTGTAGATTGTTATATTTGTATAGTTATATTGCATCTTTGCACAGTCTTAAGGGAGTATTGCTTCCATTTCACTGTAAATGCTCATCCACACGTGATAAATAAGGAATTCTGATTCTGATTCTAAATGAATAATGGGTCACTAATGTAAAGTGCTTTGAGTGGCCAAAAAAGCACTATATAAATCCATTCCATTATTATTTGTATGTATGTTGTTACTCTGCAACATGTTTAGTTTAACATGCAACAAAGGGCGTGGAAGACCATATGAGAGGGAGGAAACAGCCAACTGTGGTCTATTATTGGCTTTCGATTGATTAAGGAGGTCATCTGAAAGGCAATCTCTTGCTTTTTTTCCCACTGCCATCCAAGTGTGACGACCCCCCCCCCCCCTCCTTTCTTAACCTTTTCCTTCCTCTGTCCAGAATTACAACATTGGGCAATTAAAGCCAACCTGGCAGCGACTTGGTGTTCTGGGCTCGTAATTTTTAACTTGTCGTAATTAAAAGTGTTACAGCAGCAGCAGTGGGAGGGAGGGAGGTAAGGATGGGTAAGGTGCTGGGTGATGAGGTGTATGGATGACTGATTGATGGACAGACGGAGCCAGGATAGGGATGGGGGTGGTGTGTGCGTGACAAAAAAGCACCGGGAGGGCAAAAGTCAGAGCCTTGGGTTTGATTGGAAAGAGGAATGTGGAGGAGGAAGAAAATGGGGCAAACGGAAGCTAAAGGAAAGAAATTATGTGCGTGCACGTGAGGCGGCGTGCGTGCGTGTGTGCGTGTGTGCGTGGGTGTCTAACATGTCGACAGGGTCCCTGGGGAATTGCTAACAACATGACCAGGGTGAACTAATTGTGTCTGTTGTATTCTCTCGTCCAATCAATCAATTATTGCAGATAGTAGGCTAGAGGGCAACAGGAGGATTGTGTGTCTTTCCTTCACACACACATATAACACACAGCGCACTAGTGTGTGTGTGAATCCGTGTGTATTTATCACTGTCATCAATGTAATGTACAGTATATATGAACGATGGTGTTCGACTGAGGCCACAGAGCAGTACAACTATACATTATTTTCATTATAGGCGTGCTGGACTGTATGGCCTTAATATCTCACTTTAATGTCTGTGTGGGCTTTATAGCTATTTTTCAAGACAAAATGAGACATATACGTATATACAGTACACACACACACACACACACACACACACACATACACACACACAAATACTGGTTTCCATGTCTCATGAGAACCAAGTTTGTCACGCCATTGGGTAGTAAGCGTAAATACATATTTTTTCTTTCTTTTTTTGTCTTAAAAGTGAATAAAAATAAAAAGTATGAGTAAAACAAAGTTTTATATATATATATATATATATATATATATATACATATATATATATATATATATATATAATCTGAATATAATCTGAATGATTTATCAAATCTAGAACTGAATATCAAACTTTATGTGACATAAGACAATAAATAAAACTTTTTTTTTTTTAAAGTACACACATTTTCAGATGTTTGAAAAATACATTTCAATGTGCACCTGTTTTCCCCATGCTTTATGGGGACGTCTAGGAAAAATAAGTTTAAATAAGGACACATGATTTGCATACATTTGCATATTTCAGACAGATTTATATTCCACTAGTTGGGACCTTTATTTTGGTCGTCATGGTGTCAATGGTTCATAGTGATCATATCATTATATCAATGTCCCCATAAAGAAAAGAATATAAGCACACACACACACCTGCTGGTTTCCATTTCTCATTAGGACCAAGTTTGTAATTATCACTTGTAGGTAAAGTAGCCATTGGGTAGTGAGTGTAAATATGTAATTTTTATGTGTTTATAGGCCCACATAATTTGCATAAATTTGCATACTTCACACAGATGTATATTTTACTAGTGGGGATTTTTATTCACATTTAACCTCGTGGATACCTTAATTATGTTCTACTAGTGGGGACATTTATTCACATTTAACCTCATGGGAACCTTAATTATGGTCCTTATAGTTTCATAGATTCATAGTAATCCTATCGTTATATCAATGTCCCCATGAAGGCAGGAATACCAGCACACACACACAGACACACACACATACACACACACACACACACACTCAAATCATCAGAAATGGAGAACCAGAAGGAACCCACGAGGGAGGAGTTAACATGACAGCCCTCTCTGTATTCTCCTCCCCTAAGCCTCCTCCATCCATCTGTCCTCCTTCTTTCTGCCTCTTTTCTCCTGAGCTGCTTTTACAGATGATTTTTTTTTTTTTTACTATTATTATTATTATTATTATTATCAGCTTCAATAAAAGAGCGTGAAATGAAAACATAATTGAGTTTTAATTTGTCTGTGGAGCTCCAGCCACCCACTGACACAAGCCAGAGCGGATCGCCACTGGCCGCCTCATTAAAGGATGAAGTTAGGGAGGAGGGAAGAGGAGCGCTGCCAGGAACACAACCTGTCCATGTAGAATAAAACCACATTCAAACACACCAGTGTGTACGGATCAGCCATGTGCGTTGATTTACTTACATCTCTGTGTTTTCTCTTGTGTTAGCTTTGTTTGCTCTGATGAATACACAGAGCTGTGAGCAGCAGAGCTAGGTGTACTTACAGCCTATAAACAAGTGTTCAAGTGGGAAAGCTCAAGTACCCTTAAGTAGCTCCTTATCACCACCGTGTGTGTGTGTGTGTGTGTGTGTGTGCTTGTATTCCTATCTTTATGAGGACATTGATTTGTTTACAGCCACACGAAGGGGACCTCTGACACTATAGGGACCAAAATTCAGGTCCTCACCAGGCTTAAATATAAATAAAGGTCCCCACTAGTAAAATAGAAATGATGTGGCCCTATACACACACATTGGTTTCTTTTTGTTCCAGAAGTCCCCATAAAGCATGGGAGAAACAGTTGCAAAGTCAAATGTGTATTTTTCAAAAGTTTAAAGTTGTGTTTACTTAAAAAAGAAAAAAAAATGCATTCAATGTATTTATTTATTCATTCATTCATTGGTATTTTAAATTCTTATTATTTATTCTATTTATTTATTTTGATGTATTTATTTTATTGTTAAATTATTATTTTTTTATTTATTCATTCATTTAAAAAATTTAAATAAAATTTGGGAATTTGTATTATTATTAATAATTTTATGTTTTTTTAATTTTAATTTTTTTAATTTGTGTTTACACTCACTACCCAATGGCTACTTGAGTACAAACTTGGTCCTCATGACACATCTAAACAAGTGTGTGTGTGTGTGTGTGTGTGTGTGTGTGTGTGTGTGTGTGTGTGTGTGTGTGTGTGTGTGTGTGTGTGTGTGTTTCTCTCTGGCTCGTGGCTGTGGAAGCTTTGAGCTTCTTAAAGAGTCCAGTGGGACATGTAGGGAAAGCAGAGCAAAGGCTTAACCTGCTCTGCTCCCTCCACTCTGCACTATGGTCACATATCTGTACACTAACTACAAACAAACAACAAAACTACAAAGTAAGTGGACAGGAGGAAGTGGTCTCCAAATACACCTGAACATTCTGCACATTTATGTCAAAATGAAGGCTGTTAAATTATAACAAATATTTAATCCGATCAATCATATGGTTTCTTTAGATAATTTAGATTCATCATGATTAATTGTTAATTTTTAATCTATATTGTCTGAGAGGATGGGGGAGGGTTACAGAAATTTTCCACTTACAGGGGACATATGCAAGATGCCCTTTTTAATGTTTTTCCAACACAAATAAGTGTCAAATTAAATTTAAATTATGGACAAAAACCATCCACTGTCCTTTACTCCTGATTCATTTGGTTATGTGTATTAATCCCTAAAGTAAATTTCTTATGCTCACTTTACAAAATTGACCTTTGACCTTTATTTTGTGATACCATCATCTATAAATTACTTTGACCCATTAGGATATATATTTTTAGATTTTTTTTTAATGAATTCTTAATGTAAAAAACAATTGATAAAAGAACAATGGCTTCATTATCCGTGAACGTATTTGACTGAAACACATTTTATTTCAGAATTATTATTAAATCCTAAAAAATTGTTTTTTTTTTAAATTCACGTAAGTTATGAATTCTGAAAAGTTGATGAACATAAGGTTGAATGGACGACTACAAATGAAATGTGGTTCAACCCTCACACAAATCAAAAGCAGTGCAGTTGGTTAAATTCTAAACTCTTTCAAATGTATAGAACAATATGATTGGTTCGAGGCTTTAGTTATTTTTTAAAGCTTTTTTTTTTTAAGGGTCATGACCTGGCGACTCATACAGGGTGTACCCCGCCTTCACCCATTAGGCCCCAGTAACCCCCCTGACCCTAGTGAGGATAAAGCAGATTCAGAAGATGAATGAATTAATCAATCAATGAATCAATGAACGGGCGGCACGGTGGTGCAGTGGTTAGCACTCGTGCCTCACAGCAAGAAGGACCCTGGTTCGAATCCCACACCAGACCTTTCTGTGTGGAGTTTGCATCTCCTCCCCGTGTCCGCGTGAGTTTTCGCCGGGCACTCCGGTTTCCTCCCACCATCCAAACACATGCACTAATAGGTTAATTAGTTAATCTAAAATTGTCCATAGGTGTGAATGTGAGAGTGATTGTTTGTCTATATATGTTCAGCCCTGAGATGAACTGGCGTCTCATACAGGGTGTACCCCGCCTTCGCCCATTGTAGCTGGATTAGGCCCCCAGTGACCCCTGTGACCCTAGTGAGGATAAAGCGGGTTAAGATAATGAATGAATCAATGAATCAATGAAGTTATAAATGCCATAGTCCCATTGAGGGCTTTTCTTGAATGTAAAACAGTACACTGTATGCTAGTTACATTATTATTATTATTATTATTATTATTATTATTATTATTATTATTATTATTATTATTATTATTATTATTTTTATTATTAACTAACTAATTGATTGATTGATTAATCAATTTACTATTTTTGTTTGTTCTGTAATCTATTTTTGTTTATTGTTTTTTCTATGTATGTGTAAGTGTGTGTATATATGTGTATGTGTATATTTATGCGTATGTATAAGTGAGAATGGAAGAAAAACGAATGAAAAGGGAAACTAGGATAAAGGAAGTAAAAGTAAGAAGAAGGAGAGAGAGGGCGAGAGGGAGAGGGAAAGAGAAAAGGTAGAGAAGGTGGGAAAAAAAGACTTCAATGCTGTGTTCTATTTAGACAGTTGTTTTTGGGTTTGACTTTTGCATTGTGGGTTTTTTTTATTTGTTGTTGTTGTTTTGTTTTTGTTTTTTTCTTATTTAACATATCGTTAGCCTCATACCATAATTGCCTAAGTCAATTTTATTTCATAAAACAAATGATGTTGGGTTTTGTTCTTTTTTTCCATACTTTTCTTCTCATCTGCTTGAATGTTCTGTGAAAAAAAATCAATAAAAAATATGGATGTGACTTTTAGAAAATGTGTTTTTTCTCGTTTTCCAAAGACACAAAAAAAAATGACTTAGGCAATTATGGTATGACGTTAATGATATAACAGTGAGGTATTGGTAATAGTGGGCTAAACCTTTTTGGTCAAGCAGTGTATTCATTATGTGTGAAAATGTGTCTTACCTGCTTTATGTTTTGTTTTGTATTTTGACCGAAATAAAATAATAATAATAATAAAAAAAAAAGAAGGAGCTGAGCAATGAGACAAAGATCATCATTTACTCATCCTTCCACATGCCTAACTTCACCTATGATCATAAACTTCTACATAAATGAATCATCCTCAGAGCCCCCCCCCCATCCCCCCGCCACTTTTATGAAAGTTTCTTTTTGCTGTGAGGAAACATTAACACCATGAAAGGAGCTGTTGGAAAAAAAAATAAAAAATGAAAACAGTTAAGGATGGACACAACTTAAGCAAAAAAGCATTTATTTGATCATGTTGTAACATCAGGATCAGCCCATAGTCTGTTTATGTCACTGGTAACAATGGACTCAGTGTGAACCTGGACCAGATAATGGACTCAGTGTGAACCTGGACCAGATAATGGACTCATCTTCACACCAAATAGTGGAAGCTCATTCCAAACATATTCTGTTTGGATAAGGTAAATGTATTTGTATAGCACATGTCATGTACAGGACAATTCAAGGTTCTTTACATAAAACATAAGAAAATTAAAATGATTAAGATGCATTAAAAGACAATTAAAATAGAGACATAAAAACATTTAAAAGACAATTAAGAATCTCAGTAAAATGAACAGTAATGTTTTCAGGCCTGATGTAAATGAACTGACAGTTTTTCTCAGACCTCAGGTATTCAGGTAGTTTGTTCCACAGGTGAGGAGCAGAACAACTGAATGATGCTTCACTTTGTTTGGTTTTGATTTTGGGAACACATAGTAAACCTGTCCCTGATGACCTTTGACCTCAGGGCTCTGGATGCTTCATATGGAACCAGTAGGTCTAGGATGTATTTGGGTCCAAGGTCATTTAGTTCTTTATAGACCAGGAGTAAGATTTTGGATTGTAACCTTTGACCCACAGGAAGACAATGTAAGGATTTGAGGACCGCTGTGATGTGGTCCAGTTTCCTGGCACTGGTCAGGACTCTGGCACCGGTGTTTTGGATCAGCTGTAACTGCCTGGTTGATTTTTTGTTAAGACTGTTTAGCCTCAACTCTGGCTATTCTCTTTATGAGCTGGTCTGGAGCCCCCCCCTCTACCCTGGTCTGCCAGAAACTAATGTTAATGAAAGCCTTTGACAACCTGTGGGTAAGGTTTAAAACAATGTTCTTAACTTTATCAGCTTATCAATGAAAATATTAGTGTATGAAACACCATCCAACTGGTAACGTCTCGTCATCTGAACCTGCTTTATCCTCACTAGGGTCACAGGGGTCACTGTGGGCCTATTCCAGCTACAATGAATAATCAGTTTATCTGTACTTTTGTAATTGTATTTCTTATTTATTGAAATTTTATTATGTATGTATAATCAGTTTATCTTGTACTTTTGTAATTTGATCAAATATTTCTTATTTCACCCTTGTCTTAAAATTGTATTTTAATTTGTAATCAATGTGAAGCACTTTAGGCTACAGTTTTTGTATGAAAGGTGCTATACAAATAAATTTATGATTATGATTATGATTATTATGATTATTATGATTATTATGATGATGATGATGATTATTATTATTATTATTATTATTATTATTATTATTATTATTATTATTATTATTATTATTATTCATGAGTGAAGGAGGGGTACACCCTGTATGAGTCATCTTAGGAGTGAACATATACAGACAAACAATCACTCTCACATTAACACCTATGGACAATTTACAATTATTTATTTAAACTTATGTTGACACCTTAAATGTAATGTAACATTTTTGTATTATGTTTCTACTTTGACCCTGTAAAAACAAGAGTAGTTTAAGAATAATTAATGACAAGGAGTAGTCTGGTGTGTTTTTGTTTATAGCCCCTGAAGGGACAATTGGGTTGTGTATATTTTTGTACTGTTTGATTGTTTGTATTACTGAAACCATAGACCGCGGAACGTGTTTGAACAAGGGGGGGGGCACAATCGCAAGGGGACACACACACGTAATGCCACCAGTCATGTCAGCACAGAACTGCGCAAAATAAAATACACAAGCAAGTTTTTGGAGCTGTTTACCGTGCAAGAGTGTGTGTATATATAGAGTGTGTGTATATATAGAGTGTGTGTATATATAGAGTGTGTGTATATATAGTGTGTGTGTATATACAGTGTGTGTGTATATATAGAGTGTGTGTATATATAGTGTGTGTATATATAGTGTGTGTGTATATACAGTGTGTGTGTATATATAGAGTGTGTGTATATATAGAGTGTGTGTATATATAGAGTGTGTGTATATATAGTGTGTGTGTATATACAGTGTGTGTGTATATATAGAGTGTGTGTATATATAGAGTGTGTGTATATATAGAGTGTGTGTATATATAGAGTGTGTGTATATATAGAGTGTGTGTATATATAGAGTGTGTGTATATACAGTGTGTGTGTATATACAGTGTGTGTGTATATATAGAGTGTGTGTATATATAGAGTGTGTGTATATATAGAGTGTGTGTATATATAGAGTGTGTGTATATATAGAGTGTGTGTATATACAGAGTGTGTGTATATATAGAGTGTGTGTATATATAGAGTGTGTGTATATATAGAGTGTGTGTATATATAGAGTGTGTGTATATATAGAGTGTGTGTATATATAGAGTGTGTGTATATATAGAGTGTGTGTATATACAGAGTGTGTGTATATATAGAGTGTGTGTATATACAGAGTGTGTGTATATATAGAGTGTGTGTATATATAGAGTGTGTGTATATACAGAGTGTGTGTATATATAGAGTGTGTGTATATATAGAGTGTGTGTATATATAGAGTGTGTGTATATATAGAGTGTGTGTATATATAGAGTGTGTGTATATACAGAGTGTGTGTATATATAGAGTGTATATATATATAGAGTGTGTGAGAAAGATAAGAGCGAGAGCGGGGTAGCGTAAATGACTTCCTTGGTGGGATTTTCAGCCCTGTGCTGTTAAATTTCGCAATTTTCAACCATGACGTAAGTTACGTCAAAATATTTTTTTAGGAAACACTCGATCGATTACATTATAATAGCATGGGTTGGGTTTTAGTTTGATTTTGTTGACATTTTTTGAGATGAAAAAAACTTGCAGGCCTTTTTTTTTCCTCTTCCGCGGTCTATGGCTGAAACAATAAAGTAAAAAAAATAAAATAAAAATGAATTCTCATCTCGTCATCTGAACCTGTTTTATCCTCACTAGGCTCACTGGCATGGGGGAGAACATGCAAACTCCACACTGAAAGGTCTGGTGTGGGAATAGAACCAGTGTCCTTCTTGCTTTCCAACTGGTAAAGTATAAAACCATAATAATGAACCAACTAATATTCACATAATCACGGATGGACAAAACAAAAGCACATCAGCCCCCTCCCCCTCCTAAATAAGGGCGAGGTTTCATTTTCACTTCTGTGAGAGCCCCACCCCCTCCACTAATCACCACCAAACCTCTATCACTTGTTCCTTGTGCCATTATCAACATTTCCTGAAAATTTCAATCAAATCCATCTTTAACTTTTTGAGTTTTCTTGCTACAAACAGACAAACCGATAAATGCTCATAAAAACATAACTCCACTGTTCCTTGGTGAAGTAATAAGAACCACAATTAACAAAAAATATAGATAAATAAACAGGTAGATCAGTAGGTAGGTGGAAAGATACAAGTGAAAATATTTTCTGTCATATGAATTGAATAATCGATTCTATCAAATACATGAATAAAACAGTTTTAAATCGGCTCCACTGTGTTGCTTCATTCAAGAGCTTAAAAGATCTATCAGTGTCATTATGAGTGATACCTTTTACTGTGTGTTTTACATTATACATTACATTTGACGTATTGTTAATGAAAAATACATTTGATCAATGTGACTTTAACATTTGATCAGTCAGAATCATAGTGAAGCCTGTTTAATATCTAAACCAGGGGTGTCAAAGTCATTATAGTTCAGGGGCCACATTCAGATAAATATGATCAGAAGTGGACCGGACCAGTCAAATACAAAACATAAAAATGTATAAATAGTAATCAACCCCAAACTGTTCAAATTTTACAGTAAATAAAAGGCAATTTACATTATAAAAATGTTTATATCCAAACCATGCTTTCAAACAGTGTGAATAACATGAACAAAGTGAAATAAAGGTGGAATTTTAACATTATTAGGCTTTAATTTGTCATTTACATGTATATATTATAGCTTACAAATACACCAAAAATTTTGTAATAGATGGAATTACATTAAAATTGTACTTAATTCTCTTAAATGTGTCATTCCACTGAAAACCACTTTTCCACGCTCCTTTTGGAATCTGATCTGTCACCCCGACTTACCAACACATGCTGCCTTTGACAGTGGTTCATCACCTCCACTGGCTGCATACTGCATTCACAGAAAACAACAAGAGGAACGAGGGACCAGAAAAAGCTGGTCCGTTTGACGTCAGTTGGACTTTAGCGTCACCCACGTGGAGTTGAACCCGCCCCCCTTTGCAGCAAATCTGAAGTAGCATTAGCATTAGCATCTACAAGAGAAGGTGAGGCCACAGTAGCTGCTGCACAAACTGGAAAAAATGTCGGATCAAACTGGTTCATGTGCTCTCTGTGGAAATAAAGCCTGTTTTTTACTACACGTTTTCAGAACAAACAACAGGACAAAACCTAGCTGGATGCTACTCTGGCAAAGGTAAACAGAGGGGAGGGGGGGGGGTTTCCTTCACCCATTCTGAGCCAATCAGAGACGCCTCATCACCGCGTCATGGACATGTATGAGGAAGTACCGGTAAACTCTGTTCTTCGACCTCAAGTCATTTTTCTAACATGAAAAAACAGCTGGAAACAAAACAATCTGGACATTTTTTTTTTTAAATAGAACCAACACACAACGTATTCAATAACAATGGAGAACCCAGTAATATTAATGAAATAACCATGGAATGACACCTTTAACACATTTATATTTTTTCCGATTATTCAGATTTTTTGTGAAATTATACATTGTTTTCATGTAACTAAATGAAAACATTTACATTTACAAAGAGACAAAGTTTGACCTATGAGGTTATTTTATGAGAGTGAATTGGTCTGAATGTGGAACCTGAAATAAAATGATTCATATATTAGTGTCATTTTTACATTTCACTAATTCATCCCTGGACCCTTTGGTGGGCCAGATTTAGCCCTCAGGCAGCATGTTTGACACCCCTGATCTTTTTAAAACCTTAACCAAAATAAAACTAATGAATGCAGTTTAACCAATTTCTTTGAATATGAATAGAATTTAAAGGGCAGACACAAAACTACAGAGTTAAACAAAATTATGCTAGTTTTATAATACTTTTCTTTAGGTCTTCTGTCACCATGACATTTCACTGCTGCTTCATACTTAATATGACGTTTTAATAAATTAATATCTTCTTGTCTGGTTTTCACAGACTTTTTAAAAGTTGTTCATAAGTCTTTTTTATTCATCACCATTTAGACTGTCTACTGTGACTGTGGAGCACTAATAAACATCAGTATATTTGACTTTAAAACATCATTAATGCCCTTTTATAACGCTGATATGTTCAGTGTTCAAACTGTCTCTGATATCATTCATTTTGTCACATTACATTCATGAATGGTCACTAGGGCTGTCAAATGATTGCAGTTTTAATCAGATTAATCACATGGTTGCTGTGGAATAAGTTTGATTAATCGTGATCAAAATTGTGTTCTGTCTTGGTTTTTTTTTCTTAATTTGTGCTCAAATTCCTCACAAAATGCAAAAAAAAACCATACACTAAGAATAACAAAAAATGCAGGAAAAAAAATACAAAACATGCTAAAATCCAGTAAAAAAAAAAAACTAAAAAATTAAAACATTACATTAAAACATATTAAAAAAGTCTTATAAAATACAGAAAAAAAACACAAAAAATATCCAAAACATGCAAAAGTATGAATATGTATGCAATTAACATTTGTATTCTACAGTTTCAACAAAACAACTTGAAATAAAATACACAAAAATACACTCAACAAAAATATAAACGCATCACTTTTGTTTTTGCTCCCATTTTTCATGAGATGGACTCAAAGATCTAAAATTCATTCCAGATACCCAATATTACCATTTCTCTCAAACATTGTTCACAAATCTGTCTAAATGTGTGATAGTGAGCACTTGTGCTTTGTTGAGATAATCCATCCCACCTCACAGGTGTGCCACATCAAGATGCTGATCTGACATCATGATTAGTGCACAGGTGTACCTTATACTGTCCACAATAAAAGGCCACCCTGAAATGTGCAGTTTTGTTGCTTTATTGGGGGTCTGGGGACTCAGAACCAGTCAGTATCTGGTGTGACCACCATTTGCCTCATGCAGTGCAACACATCTTCTTCGCATAGAGTTTATCAGATTGTCAATTGTGTCCTGTGGAATGTTGGTCCACTCCTCTTCAATGGCTGTGCGAAGTTGCTGGATATTAGTGGGAACTGGTACACGCTGTCGAATACGCCGGTCAAGCACATCCCAAACATGCTCAATGGGTGACATGTCCAGTGAGTATGCTGGCCATGCAAGAACTGGGACATTTTCAGCTTCCAAGAATTGTGTACAGATCCTTGCAACATGGGGCCGTGCTTGCTGAAACATGAGGTGATGTTCATGGATGTATGGCACAACAATGGGCCTCAGGATCTCATCACGGTATCTCTGTGCATTCAAAATGCCATTGATAAAATGCACCTGTGTTCTTCGTCCATAACAGATGCCTGCCCATACCATAACCCCACCACCACCGTGGGCCACTCGATCCACAACATTAACATCAGCAAAGCGCTCACCCACACGACGCCACACACGCTGTCTGCCCTCTGCCCTGAACAATGTAAACCGAGATTCGTCCGTGAAGAGAACACCTCTCCAACGGGCCAGACGCCATCGAATGCGAGCATTTGCCCACTCAAGTCTGTTACGGCGACGATCTGGAGTCAGGTTAAGACCCCGATGAGGGCAACGAGCATGCAGTTGAGCTTCCCTGAGACGGTTTCTGACAGTTTGTGCAGAAATTGTTTGGTTATGCAAACCAATTGTTTCAGCAGCTGTCTGAGCGGCTGGTCTCAGATGATCTTGGAGGTGAACCTGCTGGATGTGGAGGTCCTGGGCAGGTGTGGTCACACATGGTCTGCGGTTGTGAGGCCGGTTGTGAGGCCGGTTGGATGTACTGCCATATTCCCTGAAACGCCTTTGGAGACGGCTTATGGTGGAGAAATGAGCATTCAATGCACGAGCAACAGATCTGGTTGACATTTCTGCTGTCAGCATGCCAATTGCACGCTCCCTCAATGCTTGTGACATCTGTGGCATTTTGCTGTGAGACAAAACTGCACATTTCAGGGTGGCCTTTTATTGTGGGCAGTATAAGGCACACCTGTGCACTAATCATGATGTCAGATCAGCATCTTGATGTGGCACACCTGTGAGGTGGGATGGATTATCTCAGCAAAGCACAAGTGCTCACTATCACACATTTAGACAGATTTGTGAACAATGTTTGAGAGAAATGGTAATATTGTGTATCTGGAATGAATTTTAGATCTTTAAGTCCATCTCGTGAAAAATGGGAGCAAAAACAAAAGTGTTGCGTTTATATTTTTGTTGAGTGTATTTATGTATTCAAAATGTATAACAAAAAAGGTGACAAAATATTCCAAACGTGCAAAAATATGAATATGTATGTAATTAACATGTTTATTCAACACCTTTCAACAGTTTCAATAAAAAACTGTTCCATTTAATTGCATTAACATTTTTAATCAACCCTAATGATCACATTAAGAAAACACTATGAGCCTTTTTTCTCAGTATATCTGTTTTATTGTACATTTATTTTCAGTATGTAGGCATACAGTACAGCTGTTTGTTGTATCTAGAGTTAATCTAAAATCTATGTTCACATTTTCTCTTGAGTTCTCTCCAAAGACTTGGTGTCATCAGATAAATGCACTATGACTGCTCTGTAAAAAAAAAAAATAAAAAAAAAATAAAAACCCGTAACAAAGGATTTTTATAATTAAAGTGACAGTATGTCTTCTTAGCAACTCATTCCCTCAGTGTCACTAATCACAGCTTTGACTTGTCACTTTGTTTCTGTTGCCTGGAAAGCTGCTCAAACAACAAACAAACAGTAAAAATGAGATAATGTATTTTCAAAACCCCTAAAGACTCTTTATCTCAATAAACAGATTTACACACCCACCCAAAAAAACAAAACAACCCCCCCCCCAAAAAAAAACAAAAAAAACAAGGGGGCTAGGAAAACCATGTTCTTTGTTTTTGCAAAAAAAAAAAAAAAAAAAAAAAGCACAGCTCACAGTGGACATTACTGTGGCCATGGCAACCTACCTGCATTTTGCTGCCACATTTTTGCTGAATGGTTTTCCTCCTGCCAGTGGCGTGTTAGGGAGCCAGTTGATTGCAGTACATCCTGTAATGAATGGGATATATGGGAAAAAAAAAAAAAAAAAAAAAAAAAGGCCGGGGGCAATGCCACTCCTAAGAGCATGAAAGGAGAAAATGCTGACAATGTTCAACAAAGATACAACTGTTTAAAGCTGAAATAGCCCTGGAGCCCAGCTGTTGAGAAGACAGCGATATGAAAGAGGGGCAAATTATCCCACCCGACTGTGTTCAGCATTACTTTGATTTATTTAACTGAAAGTACTGATGCTGAAAAAGAAATGGGAGGATTTAAACAGCTCTAGGAGAAAAAAAAAAAAAACATCTCCTCTTACCTCGACGTGAAGCACAGCAACATCTATTTTAAAGTCTGTTTAAATACAACAGGCCCATATATAAGGTTATAGAGTGAATCTGCCTTTGATCATATTCCCTCCTGTGGAACAGCAACATCTGTAGTCTGGACTGTCTGTAGCCAAAGCTAACACACACACACAGCTCCAGCAGCCAGGATCACTGACCGCTATCTTGTAGTGCAGGTTTATTGTCTAATAGCAAACAATCCTGCTACAATCATGTTACAAGCAGACTGTTTTCCTACTTACTCTCAAAGATCCCAACTGGAATCTACTGTATACTGGGAAAGCTTTGACTAAAACACCCCTCCACCTTTTTGCCAGAGAGATATATCTCACTCTAAACCCAAATTAGTTGAGTTTACTAGAAAATCTTGTGGAAACCCCTTGTCTTACAGGGATACACCCCCCCCCTCCCCCAGGTCAAATTAAGTGTCTCCCCACAGTCCCCAGACTTGAATAAGTCTGTGGAAGCGTTTTCTTGGCGACTATATCTGCACTGACTACAGCTTGGTTTTGTGGCGTAGCTTCAATCTGCCGGAGCCGCTCAAAAAAATTTTGGCTAAAGTGAATTAATCCATGTGTCATTTGTTTATTCGTTTTTCAAAATGAAACCAAAAATAAGACAACGAAAAAAACGGCCATTTCCCGTTTTATCCAACTTTGACCTAAAGCCAGCTGAATAAACCAGAAATGACTGTGACCCACAGTGACAATGATAGAAACCTATGTCCTATTCCGGGAAACTAAGAGGGTCACCCTAAGACCTGAAGATATGACCATGGAGAAAATTAGTGTCATATTCCAGGTGTGTTATTTTAATAATAACACACAAACAAATATTTATATGACAAGTGTTTATGTATATTTTGCATATGTGTACAGCTTGTACTTACCTTATGTATTAATGACAGGATAACAGTTTCTAGTTCTGCATCTAATATATGTCTTTTACACCTCAGTTGGTGTCGAGCACAGAATCTTCTCACCGACATTTCCGAGGAACTCTGAATATTTAACTGTGTTAGCGTGTTACAAATCTCAGGATGTGTGTTTCCATCGTCAAACAGCTGTTTAATAATACCACAATGATCTTTCGGTTGTTAAGATTAATTTCTGGTTTACACAACTTGCTTCAGGTCCAAATTGGATAAAACGGGAAATGGCCATTATCCCTTTTTTACGTTATTCATTTAAACCCAAAAACTAAAAAACGGATCGTTATTGTTTTTTTTTTTCATTTTGGTTTTGTAAACAAATAATGAAGAAACAAGTTGTTTTTTAGTTGTCTTATTTTTGGTTTCATTTTGAAAAACCAATGAACGAATGATACACGGATTTGAATTAATCCGATCCAAAGATTTTGGCCAAAGTGTCATCGTGAAAAATCAGTTTGGGAACTAGTTTCCGGTGCGGAAGAAAAAAGCAGACGTGCACACCAGCAGGAGGGGGTTTCCCAAGATATTCATCGGCTGTGTTTTTCCAAACTGGAAACTAGTTCTCAAAACGATTTCACCAAGTCAAGCCCAGTGCATTGAGTTCCACCATCATTTTCACTGCATGTGAATGTACTGCACATAGAAAGTAACTATAAAAAAAAAATCAAATAAACTAATTCACTTTGGCAGCTCTGTGAGACGGCAGCTACGCCACAAAACCAAGCTGTGGTCAACGCTGATATATTCAGACAATGGTTGAGTCGGCAGGAAAATGCTTCCACACACTTATTCATTATCTGGGGACTGGGGGCTGTCAATTTGACCTGGGGGGGGCGTATCTAAAACCTTAAAGTCAATTTTTTGCTTAGAAGTGAAGTCGCAGAGTGTTTGTGCACACCTATCAAAAAGTGTAACCACCGCAGACAGTGTCGCAGTGGAGACAAGAAAGTAGACCTCTGATTGGTCCATTCTACATCTATACACACTTCTGCTTCCCTACTTTTGTATCATATTTTACGTACATAGGCACCATTGTTGAAGACGACTCTAGTGAAGATAGATCAGTAAAAATCTGCCAATGGAACAAGTGAATATGATCTTGATAGAAGAAGCCCCTTGCGTCATGTTGGGGAAATTTCCCGCAATACAACATTTGGCATAAATTACAAATATCTGCGACAAACTAATTGTGATATTTTGCTGTGAGAGCATAGAGAGGCCTTTAGTTTACGTTTATATGGAGACGATCAGAAGAGAAGATGCAAAACTGGCGTCTGGTCTTAACCTTTTTATCTGTTTTTATAAATGATGTCATGAAGAAATATCCATGTATACAGGAATGCAAGAGTGTATAAAATTGGATTGGATATTCATGCCTGGTGATTAAGATGTTGTTGTAATAGAATGCTGCCTTGTCTACATGCATCTGTAGCAGCAGTATTTTTGTGTTTTCAACCTGTAAAAACTCAGTTCTCATGTAAACGAAAGACACCTCGGATACAATATTTTGACATATTTAGTCCTAATCATCCTCGTGTAAACAACCTCCTATACTGCTTATAAAAGTTGTATTAACACAGATGACTTGGACTTCTTCAAGTTCGCATTAGCAGTCTTTATTCAACATCATCAGTTGTTATAAATGATCTTTTTACTGAATTTTCACCAACTAACCAAGAAAAATATGAGGAGGAAAAAAAGGAATATATTTAAATTCCTCAAGTTGTAATTTAATTATAACTTAGCAGAACATCTGATTAAACACACATATTTATAATATTATGCAGGTTGATGTACAGCAGGGCTGGGCAATTCCGTTTCCCATGGGGGGGGGGGGGGTACATGCAAAACTTTGACAATTATTAATAGCCAAATCAATTCACCTGCAGCTCTGTTCAATATCTATCTGTATTTTTTTTTTAAAAGTCAATTAAATAATACAATAAAATGTAAACAAGGCCATTGCATTGTAATTTTTCAGTTTTATAATTCAAACAACCAATTTGGTTCAGTAATTATTATTTTTTATATATAAAACCTAACAGAATAAGTAATTAGCAGTAAAAGTTTAATTATAATAAAATTCAGGGTTAGAGTGGGCCCTGGTGGTATGATTAAAGTTAAAAAAAAAAAAAAAAAAAAGCTTTTAGGAAGGGTAGTGTGGTGCTAACTACACTTAATGTATGATTGTGATTATGCAATTAAATTTCTTAAAGGTTAAAGAAACATTGTAATAATGGATGATAAAGAGGCAGTGTTGACTGCAGGTCTAAGATGGTGTTAATTACTGTATATGAACGTTCCTGCAGTCCCACCTCACAGCCACACAGAGCAGCAATGATTGGTGACTTTATATAATTTATTACAATATATGAACTACAATACAGCATTACATCACATTTGTTAAATTAATATTTAACTCCGCCAAGGAGGTTATGTTTTTGCCGGCGTTTATCTGTTTGTCTGTGTTCAAGATAATTCCAAAACTTATGGACGGATTTTGATGAAATTTTCAGGATATGTTGGAAATGTGAACAGGAAGAACTGATTTCATTGTGGGGGTGATTGGGATGGGGGGTTGGGGGGGGGGGGGGGGGGGGTCTACCTTGGTGGAGGTCTCGACGGATCGATTTGTTTGGACTTCCTGAAGACAGGACAGTAAACAAACTGCTATGTGGCTGTTTACACAAACACACAGATTTATCCAGATTTTTCTACTCATTTCCAGTCAGACATGCTACTGTGTCATGTTACTACTGTAGGTGTCTGCTGATGTTACATATCTGAAAGTGGATCTCTCCTTCAATGTGGTTCTCTTCAAGATTTCTTCTTTTTCCCACTGGGTTTTTTCTTGCCGAGAAGGAGGGTCTAAGGACAGAGGATGCTTGGGACTGTTCATATATCTCTGTAGTTGATTGTGTTTTTAAAAAGCCCTGTGAGACGACTTTGTTGTGATTTGGGGCTTTATAAATAAAATTGTATTTAATTTAATTTTGGGCTGATAATTGATGTATGTTTAGACATTTACACACAATGGCTACATTTATATGATGCTTTAATTCTGAATAAAATAATTGAGAATTAGTTTAGTTTAGTTTAGTTGATTTGAAAGGGGACAATGCAATTTCATAAAACACATGATTGTTTACACATGGTTAAAAAAAAAAAAAAAGAAGCCAGAATTATCCAGAAGGCTAGATTTCATCTGCAGTCCCCTGGCCATGATAAAAAAAAGCAATAAAATACATCTATAAGAGAAAACATGATTAGATCACAAATGTAACAAATGACATAGAAACAGACTGTTAGGAGAGTACATACAGTAATACATAATACCTAAACAATGTTCAGTAATACAAGATACATTTTCAAGGACTTGTTATACAGTTTAAGAAAAGAAAAAAAGTGAAAGAAAGAAAAAGAAAGGAATAGAAGAAAGAAGCCATCAAAACAGACTTTTCTTTTAGTGTTGGCATCTATAGGAATGGGGGAGGCTAAGTCACGTCCTACTTCCGGTCCATGGGTGCTTAGCTCGCAAAAAAATTGAATGGGAGTGAATGGAGTGAGTTAAGCTAAATTCTGATTCTGTTTGACAAGTGCTCTGAAATTCACATATAATAGTTGTTAATAAGAAATATTTGATGTGTTATAGAAAAACCACCTGTTTTTGATGAGAAGCAAACGTGACATTAGGTTTTATGTGGACTTAGTAAGAGACTATAATGTGTTGTGTATGTGATGTCACACTCACATGAGCGTCAGGCGTGTAGTCCAAATTATTAATGGATTTACTCGTAAATTAATCAGCCATTGGTTAACAGAAGCAGTTGAAACACACATCAATAATTATAATTTATTATGAGGTACAACATGTGTGTGATTCAGGGCACATGACAAACCAGATACGGTTTTACCATTTTATTTCCCATTGAATACCATTCATTAATTTTCTGATTTCAGGCCCCATGAGCCTCCCAGAAGGGGCGGAAACTTAAGCTCCTAATGCCTACTGGAAAGAAACGATTACATCCACTTCCTGTTTTGCTTTCATTTCAACTATCAACATGGAAGAACACATACTACGTGCGATGTTTGCATTTGTTTTGGTGATCATTGCAGAGCAGCATCTCCACCAAATCTACCATAGGAATCAACAAAGTAATGCAAAACAAGCAAAACAGGAAGTGGACACGATCATTTTCTATCATTTTTAGGTCACGTATGTGACGTCACACTCCACTCAGTTGTGGTGTGGAGTCTGCAGTGACGTCACATATGCACCAGACATGAATAAAGTGTTGGTTAAGAGACGCAGTTGAAACCCACATCAATATTGTGTGTGATTCAGGGCACACACATGTTCACCTAGTCACCCCAGTCTTTACTGGTCTGATTACTTATTTGTGTATTTATTGTACTTATTCATGATATTTATTACTCCTTAGCTATCCTACTCTTTTAAACACCATACCTTTGTGTGGTAATGTATATGCATTTTTAATTCACTAGGCCTATATTACACACATTTTCTTTTTAATAATGCTTTAGCTTGCTCCTGTTTTGCTTTGGGGGAGATGCGGTATCTGAATGAGTTGTCCATGGTGTCTGTTGAGGTTTGATGTTGTGTATTGTGTCTTTTATTGTTTAATGTCTAACCATTTGTGGTGAAACTGAAGACAAATTTCCACAATGTGGACAATACAGTATTCGTATTTTATTTCCCATGAATACCATTCATTAAATTTCCGATCTGATGCCCCATGAGCTTTGTGGAAGGGACGGAGACTTAAGCTCCCTTTTGATGAACTACATTTTCAGGTTTTTTGCGAAAGCCTTGTATGTTGTGACCACTGGAGACTAAGGCCATTCAGAGACTATGAGGCATTTTAAAGTATTTCAACTAACAGGTACGGAGTTCTGCTCACTAGTGCTCCTCACTGACCAGGCCTAATTAAAGCAATTTACTTTGTGCTTAAATAGAAATTCTGGATGTCTACTGGAAGAAAACTATGGTAAATGGACTGTACTTATATAGCGCAGTTTTATTCACCACTTGGTGCCCAAAGCGCTTTACACACCCATTCACACCAACTGAGCCACAGCTGCCCTATATTAATAACATCCTATCACAGGGGTCTCCAAACTATTTCCTGTGAGGGCCACATAACTTGTCCCTTCTCAGATGAGGGGTCGGGGTCAGTTTGTAACAGAAAAAGTGTGACGAATGCAGGAGTGCCTAAGTGTAAAAATATATTGTTTTCCAGAAAGCCACAATCAAATAACCCTTCCTGGATTCTTCACAGAACAAATGTCAGAAAACATATAATAACACTATTTATGAAATAAATGACCCTCTTTGGGTTCTTCACAGAAAAAAGGTCCACGGAACATAAACTTCTTGGTCTTAACCCTTTGGGCGCCCCATTTTTTTTCAATGTTGACATATTTTTTACATGAATATTTCAAAGAGCTGTTGCACAAAAGTGGTAAGAGATAGAGCTTTGCTCCAAATTACAAATTTGTAGGGCAGGACCTAAAGTATATTTTTAAGATATTTTTGTAGATCTAATTTGCATATTATGACATCATCATGACGTCATCAGTAGGCAGACAGCTGAAATTAAGGAATTTCACAGTGGGAGAGACTCTGGATCAATCAAATTGGGATGTTTTGCTTAAAAATTTAATGTTTTGTCATCTACTGAGTGTCTGTGACATTGTTGTTGCTTAAAATACTGTTATTTACTTTAGATGCATCCGTAGTGAGCATCCAAGAAAACATTGATGACATATGTTGACTGCTCGGAATTCTGTTGAAATTTCTCTTGTGTGTCTGGCCATAAAATAAGGTAATTTTAGACAATATGCATGGAAAAAAGAGAAAATACTTCATATATTATCAAGAGGGTTGAAATATCATATTTGAGTATCAATAACTCTAGCTAAGAATCCTTTTTAGCTTTATTATTTTATTTATATTTCAGGAACTGATTTTATATTTCAAAGAACTGATTCAAAATACAATTCAAAATATTATTTACATGGCAAAGAACTGATTCAAAATATTATTCAAAACAATGAAACATGTAGGCCTAAGAACTACACAAACATGCCAAATATTCATCCATACACATGCCTCAGGGGGTCACTCAGAAATCAGTTCTATTCTATCTATCCGACATCTCAATCCTCTTGCTCCAGATCGAAAACGTGATCCTGAAGCACCACACTGCACATTTACGCAAAAGTTTTCCTGGTCAGATTCCTCACTATCACTGCTACTACTTCGGTCAAAATCATCAAATGTTGGATCTTCAGGTTCAGAATCCGAGTCAGCTAAGACCTGACACAATGCCTCATGAACCGTGAACCTCTTTTTTGCCATTTCGTGTGTTTGATGTATAACTTTAGTCAGCAATGCGAGAGCAGCCGCCTCCGTAATACTCCGGAATAGCTCTGAGCGAGCGCTTCGAGGTGCGGTCATTTACCAAGGCATTTCCTGGAAAACTTTTCATGGGGGCAGGGCCTAAATTTGTGCTCGGGAGACAGATTTGCATGTCTGCCACCTAATAGTATGGAGTATGAACTGCATTCAAATCGCAGTTAGATGAGAGAGTGGATTAAACAGAGCACCGCCGCTTGGCGCAAATTTGCGACTTGGGCGCCCAGAGGGTTAACAGGTTCAAGTTCAGCTAAGTTGTCAGAGCAGAATCTCTGACTTTAATGACTCATATGAGCAGTCTCTCAAAATTATTGTGTTAAACTAGTTTATAATAGTTAATTGTTAGAAAGTCCACACAGTTTAATTGTTTATTTTATTGTTTGGTTATATTTGTTCAGGAATAACTCCTTTTCTGTAAGTTTTCAAATGTCCCACGCTGTTGAACACACCACTGATGTTATGATGGTTATGAACGTAGTCTGTGTTTTATTAGCCGCTGTGTTGCTAGGTAACCGTGCCAAGTTCGCCATCTCGGCTTCTTTTTCTCTTTTTTATTCATCTATTCCTGGTTTATTGCTATGTGTAGATGCCACAAGGTGAGATAAATAACACAGTACAGTCCAATCTAGATGTTAGCATGTTGTACTGTATAAGCTAATGCTGTTTAGCGCCGGTGTGCTGTTGAAGCTAATACGATAATATGCTAGCTGTCATCTGTGATTTCCGTGAGGTGATTTGTGTGTTCCATGACCCATGTAATCCATCTGAGTGACTCATATAGCCGGTCTTAGTTAATTTATTATTGTATGTATATATTCTTATACTGAGTGTTACTCTGTATTATTACAGACCACAGTGAATAAACCTTCAATGAGGACATCTGTATCTGTGTTCTTTAATCGGAATCACATCCCACACCTTGCCACTCTAAACCAAATCCTGGAGACAACCCCACGCTCTCCGCTTCATTAATAATGAAAATAGTTCATAACTAAGGAACATTTTATTGCAAAAGTCCAACAAAGTCTGAACTTTATCAAATACAAATACACGCATATAAAAAATCTAAATGGTCTCTGGTATTGTTCAGGGGGCCAGACCAAATGTGGATGCGGGCCGTAATTTGGGGACCACTGTCCTATCACATCCTGTTCATGTTTTGCTTTTGTTTCAATTATCAAGGACAGATACTACATGTGATTCTTCCATTTATTTTTGTGATAATTATGAAGCATTATCTTCCAATTATCTAATTTGGAATTAAGAGTGGAATAAACTAATGACTTTATTTTAAATTTAAGTTCAATTGGGAATAGTAATTTTCAACTGGAATTAGGTGTTTACATGGTCATCTTAAAGAGAAATTAACCTTTATTCTGATTTAAACATTAATGAACTCCTCATATAAACAAGCCTCATGGTAAATTATTCCCTCTGTGTTTGTTGTCCTGCTTAATTCTCTGCTCAAGAACTCTGTCAGGGTCGGATCAAAGATTGACACGTCTTCGTTACTAACAAGTCAAGAGTAGATTCAGCAAATACAGCTGAATGTTGAAATCCACCAAAATTGTCCTTTAATCAGCAAAAATATTTGACTTCAACACAAATGAAAGATTATTACCACCCTGTGCAGTTGTGTTTATACATTAAAATAAAAGCAGATCAAAACAAATCATTATAATTCAGTCGGACCTTAATGTTCTATTAATTTGTCTATTGAGAATATATAAAGAAGCCTGTGAAACATAAAGCTTTAAGCGTAGACTTCACTACAATATAAATGTTCAAATTAAAATATTAATAACATCATAGAACTAGAAAAGCAATTAGAAAAAGCCCCAGAAGTGGGAAGTAATTAAGTATAAGTACTTTGTTACTCTGGAGAAGGTTCTGGCACATCCACTCAGTGATTTGATGAATACATTCACTCAGTGTCATTAAGGGACTGTAGTCGTGTGATGACAGAAATATAAAGTTGTGTGTCATCTGCGAATGTGTGGTAAGAAATGTCAAAATGCTCTATGATCTGAGCCAGGGGCAGTATATAGATATTGAACAGAAGCGGTCCCAAAATGGACCCTTGGGGAACCCCACAAAACCACCTTTGTACTCACTGACTTGTAATTATCAACTGAAACAAAGTAGTTCCTACTTTGTAAGTAACATTTGAACCAGTTTAAGACAGTGCCAGTAAGCCCCACCCACTTTTCCAGTCTGTCAAGCAGTATGTTGTGGTCAAATGTGGCACTGAAGTCCAATAGTACCAGGACAGAAGTTCTGGATACATAATTTTTCAGATGAATGTTATTTAGCGCTTTGATCAGTGCAGTGTCAGTGCTGCTAAAACATGCCTCTCTAGGACCAGGGTGTCAGACCCCTGATATAGAAAAACTGAAACGATGTTATTCAAAGTCAGTGTAAAGAAAAGCAGATTCAATATAAAGGTGTGTATTTATCTGAAATAACACTCACTCTGTCGTCTGTGTATGGACCCAAAAATGTATCTTGGTACCTCCCAAATAGGACGAAAATGTTACTTTGGGGGAGTTCAAAAATAATAATTTTTTTTCTAAAATTTACATAATTGAAAATGTTGTCTATATCTACTATTCCTCTCTGTGTACTAAGAGTAAACAAATGAAATTGCTAATTCATCATTTCATACTTTGAAAAACACTGAAAAGTCAATCTGGATTTATGCTTTCAGTGTGCCAACAACTTCAACTTGGGCTAACACTAGCTACAGTAAGAACTGATTTTACATTCATGTACTGTAGTCTGGCTCAGATATTATTCATGGTTCGTGGAGGATGTGTAGTGATACGTCCCTGTATTTATGCTGACAAAATAATGGGAGTTCAAATACATCTTTATTGGAGCAATCAAAATGTTTTTCTTGATGTGTCAGAAGCTAGCCTCTCCAAGTAGGGGGTGTATTTAGTTGTGAAAGCCAGGGCTGTTTTTAAACGCAGTGGTGTTTGTTAAGTGCAGACCAATACTGTATTTAACCCACAGCCTAACATTTGTTATCGAGCATCACCTAATTGTGTTTAGTTGAACTTTATTGTTGGCGGACAGCATAGTTCGGCTGTGTGACTTACATGGATGTGGATGATGCACACACGGATGTGTTGGTTAGTGTGTATGCACCGGTATTTGAGTGTCTTCCTTGTGTATATAATTTTACACGCAATTGTTCCGTGGTGTGCAAGGACAACAATAAATATAAGAAGATTTTAAGTCTGTCCGTCATCCTTGGCTCCCAGTGCGCTTATGCTGTGGTCGATGGTATGTTCTGCTCAGTTTGGTTTTGGGACTATCTGCTAGCTATACAAGTGGTAGTATACAGAGGCAATGTACTTTGTTGGTTTGTTGATTCATATATGTGTGTTAGCAATGACTTTTTCTTTTTAGTCACATGTATAGGCATTTAGTATAGCCTCATTTCCCTAGACCAGTAGTCCCCAACCTTTTCATTACTGCGAACTGGTCAACGTTTGAAAATTTTGCCACGACCCAGTGTGTGTGTGTGGGGGTGGGGGGTTGGTTACGTAGATAGTTTATATTGGTCACCGCAAATTACACAGAGCAGGCTTGGTCTGTGGGAATCACCTGTTACGATAAATCCATATTTCCAAGTACAACTCCTGGTATTGTCTGTTAAAAGCTTTCCTTTCCTACTTATTTTGCTAACATGTGGGTTACATTTTTGGCATTCAAGTGACAGAGATATAACCGAGAGAATCCGGTGATTTTTCAACATAAAAGATTGTTCAGACCATATAATAAATATAAGAGAAATAATGAATTAATTAATTCAGGCGACCTGGTACCAATTGATCTACGGACTGGTACCGAACTACTGCCTTAGACTGTTAGACAACATGCACAGCCACTTTAGAAAAAAAGTCTGTGGTATGTGGGTATGGCACAAATCTGACATGTGACGTCATCACCATCAGCACCAAAATACTGACCCCCCCCCAAAGCTTGGATGATAATTCGAACACTGCTTCCGAGTTGAGGAAAACTACCTAAAAACCTCCCTTCATGTGATGGTGGTGACCATATTCAGTCCCTCTGACACAAACCAAAGCAGCAGTGGTTTGTTGTTTCCATGATACTCAAGTTGAATCATATTTAGGATAAAATTACAGCCAGAAGTTGCATCTCCTACAAGATCCTTCAGATCTTAATTTGTCTGATTTCAATGTTGGGACATGTCATGCAAAGTGGGCTGTTTTAAATGTAGAATTTTGACATAATTTGGACAAGTCCTATTAGAAGATGGAGTCAGATAGTTTACAGTACAACCCATTTGTTCAGGCTGGAGTCACCCAAGAAGATCTTGTCGATCAGACCTGGAAGTAAAGGCTTTGTGGGCTTGAGCGGTGTGGAGGTTCTGGTCCACCGAGACCAGCACTGGCTTTTATTATCCCAATACCTGAAAGGGGGATTGTGTTTGAGTCACTTTGTTTGTTGGTCTATCTGTTTGTTTGTAAGGAGGTTTATGCAAAAACCACTGGACCAATTTTCATGACATTTTCAGATAAGGTGCAAGGTGATCCAGAATAGGTACAAACTGAACTGAGGAAGAGGACATTTAGGTTCTCAGCACCTGTTGGTTCTAATAAATTACAATCAAAATTTAAACTTAAAACCCTTGTTACATTGAATGACTTTAAAGCTACCGTGAAACAATATCAGTCTATCTTGTCTGTATGCATGTGTTATATCTGCAAGTTTTAATGCTGTCAATTATGTGTTATTGTTTTAATTTTATTTTAATATAACTTTGCTGCTGCTCTCTTGGCCAGGTCTCCCTTGAAAAAGATGCCTTTGATCCCATTGGGACTACAACTGGTTAAATAATAATAATAATAATAATAATAATAATAATAATAATAATAATAATAATAATAATAATAATAATAATAATAATTTGATTAATGTAGACCAAGGTCACATTGACCAAAAATGTTTTTTTTTCAATGATAAGAGATAGGGAAAATCAGCTCAAATATGTGCAAGGGGGGCAGGGATTGTTGTACCTCACACAACTTGTATTTTACATGTGACCTGAATAAATAGTTGAACTGAAACCAACTGTATCTTGAACTGTTCTTTGGAGGTTTCAATCAACGAACCCAAAAAAAAATCCTAATATACTGATGAAAAACAATAAGCCATGATTATTATTAACCCTGGATATAAATCTGAAGCTCCAATGAATGACAACTATTTGAACATGTGGAAAACAGGTATTACATTAGGATACAGAGGTCACCATCTTCAGTGCAGTAAAGATCCTTTAGATTGTTTTATAGTGTAATAACAGTCATCTAATGGAGGCCAATGTGCTGCAAATCAGAAGCAGTAAATGAACCTCAGGAAGCAAACTCATTTTATTACCATGATTGCTCAGTTTATTTTACTGGAACAAATTAAGGCCGTCTTGGAATCGCCCCATTTGTAGCCAGGCCAAACTAAATCCAAAAGACCCCTTGATGAACTGGTTGATACATACTTTTACACTTATAAAAACACAGGTGGCAGCGCAGTCATGACATCTGTGTAAACAAATACCGTGAAACCACGCTGTTCCTGTTGACACAGTATTGCATTACTTTACACGTTACAGTGTTCTCTTTGGGGGGCAAAAGGGGGGGGGGGTCTCCATGTGTCATAATACACTGCATCTGTGGCTACGTTCATGCTCATACACACTTTCAACTTGGCCACTCCACCCTTAATGAGTAAAACCAACATGAAATGAAAAGAAAAAACAATCTCTCTCACTCTAATCTGTTTAATCTACACCTCCTCTAGCTGTTTTTTCATCTTCTAACTCCATCTCTCCCTCAATCCCCCCCACCACCAGCCCCTCATTTACCCATCCTCCACCCTCTCGCTGCTTTTCCTCCTCTCCCTGATCGGCTGAGTGGAGTCAGTTCAGGGCTATAACCTCCTCACACCCTCCTCTCTCTCTCTGTTCAATCCATCTTTTCTGAAAAACATAAATACCAGTTTCCTATTACATCAGTCTGATGAAGCCAGCAGCTGAGGCAAGATTACATTACTGCTGAGAACAATACTTTTGTGTGTGTGCGCATGTGTGTGTGTGTGTGAGGAAAATCATGTATGTGTGTGTGTGTGTGTGTGTCAATCAACCCATCAAATTTTATTTGCTTTTTCTGCATGAGGAGACACACACACACACACACACACACACACACAATCAATGACCATATTAATGTGTGTGTCGTGTGTGTGTGTGTGTACATATTTGTCTGTTTGTGCTTCTCTCTAGATTAAAATGTGAATCTTTACTATGTACTTTTATGAACCTTGAAGGAAAACAATCTGGTGTGTTTCTTTGTGAAAGTGTACACAACAAATAGACAAAAGCTAGAGAAGAGAAATGTGTAGCTCCCCATACGAAAAGAACATATATAGAAATATAGGGACAGATATAGGTGTCACAAGTACATGCCACATACATAAAATTGGCTGTTTTCATATATATATATATATATATATATATATATATATATATATATATATATATATATATATATATATGTATATATATACACCTTTCCACTAAACCTGCTTTTCTTTACATTGACTTTGACTCTAGTATCATCATGTAAATATTGTATATATGCAAATATGTGCGTCTTCTGTGCTATTTTATATCTGCACTTTATTTTTTGCTGCTGTAACTAAAAAAAAAAACCAAGGATGAGATGAATAATCTTCTATTCTATTCTATTCTATTCTATTCTATTCTATTCTATTCTATTCATACATATATGCAGCATATACAGTCGGTCAGATATAGTTTCATCTGCGACATAAACAAAATTGGCAGTTTTCATATGTTACATGTATCATATAGATTCTTTCCATGTGGGTTTAGCTGAAGACAAAACTTAGGTTCACTGTATGTGTGTATGTGTGTGTGTGTGTGTGTGTGTGTGTGTGTGTGTGTGTGTGAGTGTGTCTGTAAATCAGATTGATTGCAGCTGTAATTAAATTGTGCTCCCAGAGATCATGTCCCCCTCCCCCTCCTCTCTCTCTTCTCTTCCATTCTTTTACAGTAAGGACAGGATGGCCAGCCTGGTTACTGGTGCCTGAGTGCTGATTACTTTCATCTGGCCTCTGCACCACTGTGTGAACACCACTGTGGGTCACAGCCCTGTTAAGTGTTGTATGAAAATATACTTTTACTGTCCTGAAAGCCAGTACTGGGGGGAGTTTTACATGGTTTCCCTGTGTCTGTGTGGGTTTTCTTCAGGTTGTTTCCCACCGTCCAAAAACCTTTTTAAGACAATTCTGTCACATTTTTACATCCACTGTTTGTGATATTTTCAAAATCCAAACGCCATCTTATAGCTGTACTTTCTATTCTCTAACAGGAGCCTTTTTTGGTGGTGGGGGAGGGGTGGAAGTGGGCGGAGCTTACACCAGCACAAGGTAGACACTGAGAGACAGAGGGAAGATTTTTCTGACTTTAGCAGCATTTTAGTAAAATTTCAACTGTGTTTTAGTGAGTTTTTAAAGGGAACAAAATGCAAAATACACTTTTTAATGTTTTTCCAACACAAATATGTGTTACCTGTGTGTGAGGAGATCATTAAGTTCTAAACAAAAATCATCCACTCTCCTTTTCTCCTGATCCATTCATTGTTGAAGGGGAATGAAAACGCTTTGTTTACATTAATTCATTTGAATACCCCACCCCATCCCACCAGCTCAGCTAACCCCACCTACTGGTCAGTAGAGGTAAGATCGGGCCTAAAAAATCCAGCCTGACCCGACCCAGGCCTGCAGGCATTAAAGCCCGACCCAGCCCGAGCCCGACCAATTAACTTTATTTGTAGGCACGAGCCCGAAGCAAACCTGAAATTTCAATTTATCCCATAGTATTTTTGGCAGAAAAAAACGCAAGATTTTTTAAGATTAAAATAATCTACATATGTTTATTATCATGATAAATGCATTTACACAACGAGATAACGCTGGACCACAGAATAAGAGGCCAGACAATGAGAGTGAAAGAGAGATCTTGATGCGCACTCGCTTGATTACGCGGAGAAAAAAAAAAAGTCAGCGAGAGAGAAGCCCGACTCGACCCAAATGTAATGATTGACATTTTCGGCCCGACCCGAATTTCCGGCCGGGTCGGGCTCAGGCTAAAGATCTTACCTCTCCTGGTCACAGATGCCTCTGCTCAGACTCATAGATCCTTCTGTCACATTCTCTATTGTATCCCAGTGTGTGTTCGGGTCCATGGTTGGTCTAACCATTAGTGGCACCATGACCGTGGTGTCGTAGCTCGTCTGGCCAGCCCGGATATAGATGAACCAGATCCGAATGTGTACGGGGGCTGTTAATGGACCAGGACCTGAAGGCACCAGGTGTGTAAAACTGTTTCCCTTTGCTTCTCCAGCTGATTTTATTTCATTGTCTTTGTCACTTTTTCTGCGCCTCAACTTTTACAGGTTCCATTTCTTTCTCCTTTTCCTCCTTTTGGTAAAATGTTGAAGAGAGGGGCGGAGTCAAAACAGAGGGGCGGAGTCAGCTGTGTCTTATTTAAAGCACTCTAAAACAGAGCGTTTTTAAAAGGTCTGTTTGAAGCGGCTGCTGTATCTGCATCAAAGTGGTATTTGGACTAATATGTCCCCTTTAAGTAAAGGAGTTGAATCAATACTTCTAGTTTTTCACAAAAGGGAAAAGTATGAGTACTTTTACCACATCTGTTCATAGTGAAGTATTTTCAGTGTGCCTTTAGTACTTTTACTAGAAGAATAAAGTTTTCTTTCACCCATGTGTACCTAATCAAAGTAATTAATAAACTCTATAGGGAATTTAACACACATAGAACAAAGGATAAGGAGGACAAGTATAAAAAAATATTAAACCAAATTGATGGCTATTATGTTTGTTAAATAGTATCATAAAAAAAACATAGTAAAAATTATTTTCCAACATTTTTTGTAAAAAAAAAAAAAAAGAAAAAAAAAAGAGATAATTTAATGATTGAAAATGCTGAGGAAATTGCCAATTTTTTTCTTAATGTAGGCCCAAATTTAGCAAGAAAAATTAGCCATGTAGACTATAATTATGAGTTTGGATTCAATACTAAGAATTCAATGTTCCTAGGTGGAGTTTGTGAGAGTGATTTATTAGAAGTAGTCAGGAAGTTTAAGAGTAAAAACATCTATAGATAATAACGCTGTTGATATGTCAATTATAAAGGATGTCTGCTCAGCTTTCAGGGAGGACCGATGATGGTCACACACATGCACTAAATATTAAAATATTTGGCTGCAAGACTAAAAAATGCATTGATCTCTCTCTCTGTGGAGTTAAACAATGAGAACAAATGCAGACAAAAAAAAAAAGATGTCAATTATAAAGGAACTAATGGACTGTATCCTCAAACCATTTACTTATATATGTAATAAATCCTTCCAAACAGGTATTTTTCCTGATAAGATGAAAATAGTTAAGGTAGTTTATATCTACACTAACAACAGCTGGTGTTAGCCTGGAAGGGCTGAAATCTAAACCTACATGTTCTTTTAACACATTTCATACAAAATTGGTAATTTTTAAAATAATTTTTAAAGGGTTTGAGTAGTAGTATTGGGGGCCTTGGAACCAATTAGGTCTTTTACATGTAAAATGCGACTCTAATTACGAAAAATTCACGGTACGAAAATATTTCTAGAACAAATCAATAAGTAGAGCAGGTGTCTCAAACTAATTTTCTTCAGGGGCCACATTCAGCCTGATTCGACCTCTAATGGGCCGGACCAGTAAAATGAAAACATTGTCATTGTTTTAGTGTGAAATTATAAAAATACTTTTATAAATTATCCAAATGCAAAACAAGTGAAATTTCCTAAGGAAAATAAGGAAAATTTTAACAATATTCTGCCTCATCATTAGTCCATGTGTTGTATTATGGATCAGTTTTACAAAGACACTACTACTACTACTACTACTACTGCTACTACTACTACTACTACTACTACTACTACTACTACTACTACTACTACTACTACTACTGCTACTACTACTACTACTACTACTACTACTACTACTACTACTGCTACTACTACTACTACTACTACTGCTACTACTACTACTACTACTACTACTACTACTACTACTACTACTACTACTACTACTACTACTACTACTGCTACTACTACTACTACTACTACTGCTACTACTGCTACTACTACTACTACTACTACTACTACTACTACTACTGCTACTACTACTACTACTACTACTGCTACTACTACTACTACTACTACTGCTACTACTACTACTACTACTACTGCTACTACTACTACTACTACTACTGCTACTACTACTACTACTACTACTACTACTACTACTACTACTACTACTACTACTGCTACTACTACTACTACTACTACTACTACTACTACTGCTACTACTACTACTACTACTACTACTGCTACTACTACTACTACTACTACTACTACTACTGCTACTACTACTACTACTACTACTACTACTACTACTACTACTACTGCTACCATCATGCACATGGCAAGCTCTCCTTCACTCTCTACCCTAGCATCCTTCCTCAATATGTCCACATATGTAGCTCTCCTCCGCCCTCTTGACCTTGCTCCTTGTGTTGGTGCCCAGAGGTCACTGGCAGGTAACAGTGTCCTGCCAGTTTCATTCTTCGAGAAGCCACTGTGTCTCCAACTTTACTCAGGTTCCCATATAGCTCACTGTTTGGCACATGATGGTACCACTTTATGTCAAGGACTGTCCTTAACATTCGAGTGTAGCTACCATTAAGAGGTGTCATTGTCCAGGTCTCGCTCCCATAAAAGAGAACTGATTCTACCGTTACCCTAAAGAGACGCACTTTAGTTTCACGGGACATCATAGACAAAGACACTAAATTCTGAGTAACAGAAGCAGAAAATGGTTCAAATTGTGTCTAATTTTCTTTGGACATTTGAGGTTGGTCCTATTGAACTTTTATTGTTATAGGATAGACTATTTTCATAATTTTATTTTTTATATTTTGTGGTAAAACAATGACAAAATAGAAAATTGCCATCATTTATAGGCAATGAAAAAACTAAGAAGAAAATATGGAGTCATTTAATCGGTTATTAAGCTCTTCCTCCCAAAGGGCCACATTGGAACCATTGGCGGGCTGCATTTGAGACCCCTGAAGTAGAGGTACCAATATATATATATATATATATATATATATATATATATATATATATATATATATATATATATATATATATATATGTGTGTGTGTGTGTGTATATACATTTGTTAACTGAAAGCACAAAATGAAATTATGGTGTTGTAATTTTGTAATTGAAATAAACTAACTAACACTAAGTAACTAATTTAATCACAGATACAAAGAACACACAGTAGTGACGTCGTCAACAGACACACACAGTGACAAAGTATAAAACAGACATTAAGACAAAAGTCGCCTGGTAAACAAAGACATTACGACATATCTTTAAGTTTTTCTCTTAATTTATATTTAGTCACATTCCTATAATTAGCTGGTATAAACCCTCTCATCCTTGCATCTAAGTCAGTCGTTGCAGAGAAGACAGAGATAAGAAATGTAAGCAGATGGGCCTCCACCCAAAGCTCCACTGTAATTTCTCTGTTAAAGAGCGAGGAATTGGCTGCATGATCACAGTTGGCGCCTGGAGTTGGCATTTGTGAGAGTGACACTGTGATGTGAATTTTATTATTCCCCGTAATGAGCTGACAGTTATTGCATTGTTGTGTCTTAATTATGTTGGATTGGAATTGCCTTTACGATAATGACGCGTACCTTCAAGACTTGTATTCAATTTCTCACTTCTCTAATTCCCCCTCATCTTCAGTAACGCCTCCCAACGCTAGCATGACACAGAGTGGGAGGGGACATTACATGCATGAACACCTTTGATGTATATACCTGCATAAATAATCTTAAAAGCGCTTCCCTCAGCATTAGTGTGTGACAATGCACAGTACAGGTGATGCAAAGAAAGAGCAGCAGGAAAGAAATGTAGAAATGGATGGAGGTTGTGATGTCACAGCCTGATTAAGGTTCCCTTTGTGTCACTAAAAGTTAGAGATAAGTCCTATTAAAATAGGGCTGTCAAATGGTTTATATTTTTGATCAGATTAATTAAGGTTATATTGGATTAATTTTGATTAATCATGTTAAGTATGATTTTTTTTCATCTATATTTTAAAAGGAAGAAACTGACTCTGTAAATGCTTCAGTGAAGAGAAATGTCCCACAAAATACACAAAAATACAGTAAAAGACAAAAACTGTGGAGGAAAAATATACAAAATGTGCTATAGTCCACTAAAATTCACTTAAGAAATAAACTTACAGGGAGAAAAAAAGCAATGAAAAATCCAAAATATATTCCAAAACTCTCTATTAAAATTTAATTGCATCAAAACCTTTAATCAGATTAATCAGGGTTACTTTGGATTAATTTCGATTAATCATGTTTAAGTGAGGGTAACATGGGTTCACATGGCGATAATAATTTTTTTTTTATATTAGTTCCTTTATTTTGAATGAACAAACAAAGTCAAGAAAGAAATGATTATATCTGCACTTTAAAATGAAAGTGCTTCAGTGAAGAGAAAACTGTCAAAATGTTGTATGTCCGTCAACTGTTCTGTTTTTGTTTTTTTACTCATGTTTCCCATGAAATACAGAGACACAAAAATCTGGAGACAAAAATATACAATGACAGACCTTGTATATTCTATACATTTAAATTTAGTTTTCATAATGTCCCCTTGAATAAGGCTCTGCGTTCAATCTTTTTCATGATTTCGATCCACAGTGACACCCCCAGTACTACCTGTGAAAAAATGTCACAAAAACACAAACTCATTTAGTATGTGTCCAATATATGGCCATTTATAACATTTATACATAAAAAGTAAATGGAAACTTTAAAATTACTTTGGAAATGTATTTCTCAACGTAAAAAAATCACTAGAAAAGTGGTTTTATAATATGTTCTGCTCTTAATATAAGCTGAGATATTGCCTTTTCATTTTCCAGTGGCGGCCATCTTGGATTTTGTGCATAACGGCCCCGACATGTGTGCCGTGGTTTTTGAAAATATCCTTACTGTACCTAACACCACTTTTGTGACAAAAAAGTTGTCACAACGGGCACAATATTGAATATTGTGTATCATTCGTTCATTAGTTTTTCAAAATAAAACCTAAAATAAGACAATGAAACAACAACTTGTTTCCAAAACCAAAATGAAAAACCGAATAGTGATGTTTTTTTTTTTCAGATTTCCTTTTTGTGTTTAAATGAATAATAGAAAAATGGATCCTGTTTTATGACCTGAAGCAAATTCAGGTCACTTTGTTTTAAACAACAAAAATAACATACATGGAATATGTTCTCTGTCGTCATATGTTCAGGTGATCCTGAAATCAAAGTCAAAGTCAAATATAAACAACATACAGCACAGATGAAATTACATCCTCTCACCGCAATAATTAAAAACAGAATACAAAAAAATGTACAAGATATGTGAAGATAAAAAAGTATAAATATAAAAAGAGAATAAAAGGTTAAATCTAACAGTGCAAAATAACAAAAACTCAGGTTTGACAAAACAACATGAAATTACAGACAAGACAGAATACAATGTATATAAATACAGCTGAAATAGGACGTAGGTTTCCATCTTTGTCACTGCGGGTCACGGTCATTTCTGGTCAACTTGCTTCCAGATCAAAATTGGATAAAACTGATTTTTCCATTATTCATTTAAATACAAAAAGGAAAACTGAAAAAAAAAATGCATTGTTATCTTTTTTTTTTCATTTTGGATGAAAAAACGAGTTGTTGTTTCCTCATCTTATTTTTGGTTTTATTTTGAAAAACGAATGATACACAGATTATATCATAAGAATAAGAATAAGAATAAGAATAAGAATAAGAATAAGAATAAGAATAAGAATAAGAATAAGAATAAGAATAAGAATAAGAATAAGAATAAGAATAAGAATAAGAATAATTTTGTTATTGTCATTTTGTGGAAAATTTAAACCTATTCCAAATTGTGATGTCAAAATAAAATGACACCATTTTCATCCAACAACCAAACTTTGTTTCTTGTGTTTGGAATGTAGCTAAACTTTGCTTGTTCTCACTTTTTGTTGCTTCATTCAGCGTGTTTCTTCCCCCCATTCTGAGCTCCTCTGTGTCTGTCATTTAAATCTGTCATTTCAGTTCAATTCGATCAAACGAAAAGAGGCAATCAAAGCCACGGGGAGCTGCAGTCCTTCCTCCTGCCAAGCGCCGTCAGGCTCTGTTGCCTCAAACTGAGCATCGGTAGGTGGGATTGTGGAGCACCTACGCTGTCAGACCTGATGATCAAAACCTTTTTAATTAATCCCCAAATACCCACGATTAATACTTTGCTCCCCTGTGGATTTCTTATTGTCTGATGATCGCATTGTCAATAATTCCGTTGAGTTAAAAACGTCCTTGAGGAGTAATTGGGTATAAAATAAACATAAAAAGTTGCTAGAGTTGTTTTTGCAGTTGAATCATTCTTGTTATTTTACAGATGAAACAGAGAATTAACTGAAGCCCAGTACTCTGCAACAACATCAAAAACACAAGTTCACTGTGTGTGGGCTGTGAGGGAAATGCCACAGGCGTCGCACACACACACACACACACACACACACATACCCATGCACCACACACTGTCCCACACACACACACACATCTACATGACCACACCCTAAACACACACACACATATTACACATCACACATGTGCACACACAGGTACCAATGCCAACGGCGAAAAATACAGACAAGATTAGGCCCCCTGTGGACGACACCTGTCAATACAACTTTCGCCTGAAGGATGTTGTTGATGATTCACCACACACACACACACACACACACACACACACACACACACACTCATACATGTCCACACAAATGCCATGATTTCTTTTCACAGGTGAAATATTTTTCACGTTCCAGTCTATTTTCTCTGCAGGATCCCCCTTCCCCTCTTCCTACTTTCATCTCCCATTTTCTCTTTTATTGCTTCTCTTTGGCATCCTCTTATTTCATCCACACTTCTCTCTCTCTTGAGCAGGGGTCTCAAACATGTGGCTCGGGGGCCAAATGCGGACCTCCAAACGTTCCAATGCGGCCCCTGAGCTGAAGAGAATAATAACAAACAAACAAAAAAAAAGATTATATTTTCTTCTCAGATTTTTTTTCTCTGTTTATAAATGATGACAACTTCAAATGTGTATCTTTGTTTTAGTGGAAAAACTAACATTAATTTAGGAAAATATTTACATTTACAAACTATCCTGTAACAATAACATGTGAATAATCTGAACAAATGTGAACAACCTGAAATGTCGAAAGAAAATTAGACACAATTTAAATAATTTTCTGCTTCTGTTACTAAGAGTTTAGTGTCTTTGTAGAACTGATCCATAATAAAACACATGGAATAATGATTAACCGAGGCAGAATATTGTTAAAATTGACCTTAATTTGATTTATTTTTTTTTGCATTTGGATAATTTATAAAAGTACTTTCACAATTTCATTGGGTTTTTTTGCAGTAAAACAATGAAAAAAATATTTCTATAATAATAATAATAATAATTACTATTATTATTATTATTATTATTATTTATTTATTTATTTATTTATTTATTTATTCATTCATTTTTTAATAGGTTATTATGTTTTAATGTTACTGGTCCGGCCCATTGGAGATCAAATCAGGCTGAATGTGGCCCCTGAAAAAAAAATGAGATTGAGACCCCTGCTCTTGAGGAAGATCCTGATTTCTATATATACTGCCTTGTTGTTTTTTTCCATTAGTCTCTGATGTTCACTGTTAAAACATTCAACACATTTTTGGATTTGATTATGATGACGTCTGAGGCTGAAGACATTTAGGTCGGTAATAAACTCACTCAACTTTTGCTGGAATGCAGAATATTGTCTTCAATCTTATCTTCAGTATCAGGTTTGGAATGTATGTGTTTTCAAAGTATATGAGAATCAATATGAATGCACCCAGCTCTCAGTCATTAGAAGAATGAAATGCCGTAGGGGTCAGAAGTTTACACTGACCTCGGTTAATTCAAGCAAACTAAACATTTCATTTCAATCTATATTCTGTCCTTCAGGAAAGCGGTAAAGATACTAAGAGTAAATCTTTTAGAAATGCTTGCAGGTATAGTCTGGTCACTTTGTGAGTGTCCCAGGCTTTTACACATGTAGAGTTAGATTCCAAATTGTATAAAATGTCCAGTTCAAAGGGAAAAGGAAGTGTGTAGTGAGGTTGCAGGAAGTGCAAGTAAAATTACCAAGTCACTCAAATGTATTTAAGAAAACAAGCTGTTGTTGACAATCATGGTTATGTGAGGTTTACTTTTACTGTCCATAAAGTGCACAATACTTTCCACACACTTCAGTTTTTTCAAGTCAACTTATCCATCAATAAAGTCGAAGTCAAGTCGAAGAGTCGTGATGATGTCATCGCAATGTCAGTGGAGGAACAACACAGACACACGTCTGTCCAGCAATGACTGAACAATGGCAGCTTGTATTAAAGTTCACTGTAACGTAACAATGTCCACTGACAAGACACAAGCGTCAACATTTTAACCGCAACAAAACAAAGGATAACGTTAGCAAATGTTAGCAAACTGTTAAATTTAACTGAACAACATCAGTAGGGTGAACATATGTCTGGATTTTGTCTGGACCCACGGCTCAAAAAACAAACTATCCAGATGTCTGTCACCTGTCATCACTTTTTATATTAAGTGAAAAAAGTTGAAGTCAGTGGCCACCAAGACGCACACCACACTGTCCACATCATGTTTTGAAAAAAAAGAGTGCATTGTTTTAATGCGCGTTGCCCTTGCTGCTGCTCATATCGCTCTTCAGATAGCCGTGCCATTGTTTTTCATGTAAGCTGAAGTATTTCCACACATCTGATGTGTGTCTGTCACTGTCTTTTATTTTGTCAGACCCACCACAACTGTCTTACCTGCAGCAGCCATGACTGGTTTAGGTCTGACTGTGTTTACACGCAGAGGGAGAGAGAGAAAGAATAATATGCCACTTGTCGACTCCTCCAAATTTAAGTCGATGTTTCTGTTAATGCCCTAATTTGTACATTCTTCAATTTTTACCAATGGTTTTACAAATGGTATATCTGTGCTTTTATTTTCTCACTTTGTAAACTTATATCCTGCCTATTTGGACACCAGATGGAAATTAGCTATAATTTATTACTATAATCTGGCACATTTACATATATGTACTGTATGTATGTTGATTAATGTGCAATGTCCTGAAAAATAAAGAAGAATAAAAAGGTTAAGAGTTTAAGGTCTTCTCTTCTGATCGTCTTGTGTATAGTTTTCATATCTGATGTTATTTTCCAAAAGACATATTAGTGCTGATAGGAATCATGATATTAACTCCACTCCATTTTACAAGTAACAGGACAGGGGATGCTTGGGACCTTTTATCTATTTCTGTAGTTGATTGTGTTTTCTGTAAAGCCCTGTGAGACGACTTTGTTGTGATTTGGGGCTTTATGAATAAAATTGAAAATTGAAATTGGAGTAACAGTAGATAACCCCTTAGTTCTTAAATATTTAAGATCTTTCCATTTCCATTAAATGCAGCAGAGTGTGCTCCTTTTTGGTGTTGTGGAAATGGCCACTCACTCACTCACTCACTCACTCACTCACTCACTCACTCACTCACTCACTCACTCACTCACTCACTCACTCACTCACTCACTCACTCACTCACTCACTCACTCACTCACTCACTCAAGATCAAATTACTTTACAGTTGTATTATTAAAGCTTCCATTTAAACAGTATGTTGATCTTAATACATTTAGTTTGGATTGGAAATGTTTTCATTCTACATTATTTTATTTATTGCTTATCGATTAGTGATACTTTGGTCAGGTTTTTTTTTAAACTTGCAAATCCCACTTTTCGGGATTTATTTGACCTGCCCTGCAAATAAAATGCCATTTTTAATAACCACTCCAACCCTACCATCTTGTGAGTAATCCACTAATCTGCACTTAACTAGTACTAACCAGCCATGTAGTGTGAATGATAAGACTCAAAAGCACAGTGGTGATGGGAGAAAATGTTTTATTAACAGAAAGAAAGAAAAGGGAACAAATATAAAAACCTGATGCTGTAGTCAGAGTCTGGTGGAAAAGAATAGCAGAAGTAGTCAGGATTATTGCAGGGGATGAGGTGCAATGATCCAACGCTGCACAGCTGCAAGAAAGACCCTTATATACAGTCCTAATGGAAAAGGAACTGTGCAGCCCACAGCAGGTGAATGTGATGGGAGTCTAATTGTTATGGGAGGGCTCTGGGGGCACACCAGAGTGGGCCATTGAATAATATAAAGTCGAACATATTGTTTACTGCAGGAATTTATACATGATACTGTACATATTTTTGTGTCTAGCAAGTAAAGTGAGCTTATTTTGACCCACCCTAACCCAACCTGAGCATCCTGCCCAGTGATCCACACATAAATCACAAAAAAAATCCAACAAACTAACTACAACAAACAAGTATTCAGAGAATTCCTAATCTTCCCCCCGTTTTGTGCCAATCTCAAGTTTCTATGACAACCCACTCTTGAATTAGAGCCAATAATGTAATTTTGACCTTTCTGCTAAATACAACCTTGACCTTTGACTTTTTGCAATATTGATAATTTCATTATATAAATATATGTGTCAGTGTGTGTAATATTATAATAATATATCCAGTATTGATTAAATTATAGTGCGATATGTCTTTGTTTGAAACACACAAACAGTGTTACAGCAGCTAATTTTGCAACATTTCACCTTTGACCTCCAGAGATCTCAAAAACCATTGGTGGTAGGTGATAACACCAATTATGAGAATTGTAGAAATCTTCATTCTGCATCGTTTGGTCCCAATCTGAAAGTTCTGTGACTCTCTATTCTTTAGTTACAACCCATAATATTACATTGATCTTTTGGTTAATTGGGACCTTGACCTTTGACCTTTTTTTCAAATGGATCGTTGCATCTGATGCACATTATCTATATGTATATGCCGATGTAATATCATGGTGATATCTCAAGTATTCATTGAGTTCTAGCGTGATATGTCTGTATATATACAGATATACAGTATGTCTGATATACACTGGTCTACAAGTAAAATGCTTCTAGAATAAAACTAATGAAATGTTACCACATGTTTGTTACTGATAAAGAAAACTCAAGTCTTAAATGCTGGTTGGCTCAAGTTTCCAAGATAACTGGGTCAAAATGTGAAACAAGAGAATAGGTTTTAGTCCAAAGGAATATTGGTCTCAGATCTACTTTAAAACACTGTCTGCACATTATGATCCATTCACTTTACAGGTTCTTTCTAGTGGAATATTTACTAATCCATTGTATACATACACATAAACCACCATATATGTGGATTAACACACCTCTTCGCCCTGTTCATAGAAACTTAGTCAATGCATAAGACGGAACAAAGAGATTAAAGGTGTAGAGGTCAAAGGAGGAGAACACAATTTATCACTATTTGCAGATGACATATTAATCTATCTGATCCAACTTACCAGTTCAATACCATTTTTGATATCAACCTTGGAGGGGTTTGGTTGTTCATCAGAATATAAGCTAAATATTTTTTAAAAACTCAGATATTGACACTCAATTATGATATTCCAGAGTATCTCCTTGACAAATACAGTTTAAGATATAAAAAAAGAGTAAATTAAATATTTAGGAGTGAATATATTTAAGGATGCAACAAAACTATTTGAAGCTAACTATATCCCACTGAAAGGCAAAATTAAGGCAGATGTGTCAAGGTGGAATCTCATATCTTTCTTATACTTTTAATCAAGAATTGAATCAGTTAAAATTGTCATATTACCACATTTGTTATATCTCTTCCAATGTGATGTACCTGAACAATTCATGGAATGGGATGAATCAACTTCTAAATATATCTGAATGGACAAAAAAACTACAATTAAGTATAAAATAATGCAGTTGCTGAAAGAGAAAGGGGGCCTGGTATTAGTATATTTAAAGCAGATACTTTCTAAAACATTGTAGACCAGTGTTATTAAATTACTGAATGACATAATGTAATATTGAGACATTTTTTACAAATGTTGTCAGCCTTAAAACCAAGCACTTCCTTATTAAATCACTGGTTCCCAACTTTTTTTGACCCATGACCTCATGTTTAACTACATACATTTCTGGTGAGCCCAGACATTCAAAACAGAGACATTTTTCTCTTGGAGATGTCATGTCGGGGCCAGACAGGTGAAGAAATATTTCCATTCTCTGTGGCAGGTGGAAGCGTAGTAACACATGATGATTAAGAAATGCTCTTCCAGATATGATATCCTGCATTTTGCTTTAACTGTATTTATATTAATGGTGTACAGTTATGATTATAATGAAATATTCTACATTGATTTAAAATATTTTTATTCATATTTTTATTTTGTATCAACCACCCTCTATGTGGTCCTCACACCAAGGTTAAACACTATATTTATTTTAGAGAAAATATTTCTAAATTAATCAAATTGTAGATAAATCAAACGCCAGCAAAACATTTGCTTCATGCATAAATGAAACAGAGTTCTCTTCCTCATACAGTACAACAGCAGTACACTACTTGTTCTCTGCCAAATGACTGACATGAACAGTTACCTCTGGCCAGTGAAGCAGAGAGGATGTTTCCTTCCAGAGATGTTTGAGAGTCAAACAGAACTGAAACAAGAATGAATATTGGATTTAGAAATATCACAAGCCCAGTCACACTAATAGGGATATTTATTTACATGTCTTTAAATGTAAATATTTCAATTTCATGAAAAAAAATATAAAGAGATAACTTTACCTGAGAGATTGACCTGTTTAGGTAAATTAAAAAATATTTTAGGAAAATACTACGAGTAGTGAAATCTACCTTCTGATGGTGTTAATGCAAATCAAATATTATAAAACTGAAAATTTGATTTCACACCTATGACTTCTGTTGACTCTGTAGACTGTATATAACAAATGGACAAATCTTCTATTCATGTGACCCATTGAAGAGCTGAAATGAAGCAGAGTAGAGAGTTCCCACTGTCGCCATCTTGGTAGTGACACACCCAGTCACGCATTTTTGTCACTCCCGGAAATTCCAAAAATGGATTAAGACGTAGAGATAAGAGCGTGGGGGAGAATGATTAAAGTAAGTGTGAATTCCAGGGTTTTTGACTTCTGAGAATAATAACTAACTCTATATCAATTATTACAAATAAACATTTCACCTGTAATTCAATCAGACAAGCGTAATTTTTTTTTTAAATGACAGCGTCAATCGGCAAATTGAAATGTGAGTGCGGCCATGTTTTGGTCATGTGACATGCTGAGGCAGAGTGCGGTTCCGGTGGCCATGAGAGACCCGGATGTCAAGAACATTACACAGCATGTACAGTACGAGCAAAATAATGAAGAGGAAGCAGGCGACTTGGAGATATATCCATATCAGTTCAAACCTGTTAGGCCTATTGAAGATGCAGAGATTGACCGCGAGATAGGAGACACAGGCGGCAAAGAAATTATTGTGGGAAATGACGCCGAAAATGACAATGAATGGCGATTGACATCGCTAGACTGGTGCACCTGTACGCATCAAAATAATCGTATGGCTAAGTGCACTCACAAACCAACTCTCCGAGAATGTTTATGTTGCAAGGAGGTAGCTGGGATTGAATACCATTTTCCAGAGGTGTTCGACAGGATGGGATGTATCACTGAGGATTTCGATGTCATCTGCCTGCATTACGAGGTTTTGTGAACTGCACTCATTGCTAGGACGGATATCAGAGGAGATCACTTCAGGGAGCCCTTTTCAAACAAGTGAGTTTTTGGTCCTATTTACTCTTTTTGATCTTAGTTACAACCTACTACTACTGGAGGTAAGTGTGCTATTTTCTAATTTCAGAACCCTGAGGCTGCAGTCTTATAGGCAATTTACATATTGGATACATGGATTTCTTGGGAAGAGTGTGCGATGTGTAGTACCTTCATGTGCGATAGACAAAATAAGGAAGACATACCCTGAACCAGATGCTCACTATGTTGGATTTCTGGAAGCAGACTGAAATATTCCATTTAATTCCTATAGGCCTATATATGGCCTATGAAAAATTTGCCATTTCAATATGTGCTATAGATTATTCATTACAATAAAACTGGCCGAACTGTGTACAACCAAATGCCATACAAAACACCATGTTTACGTGAAATTAGCTCCCGAACAACACGCCGAATTGTGATACAATCAACACGATCATCACAACATTACTCCATATTCACTTCAATCAAAAGCAAACCGGAACCACAGTGCGCTTGTCTACATCATGGGACTAAATCATGGCGGCACTCTATGTTCCAGGCGGGACATTTAAATCGATTTGTATGACAAGACAGTGAATATACCGACTGAAAGATCATATTTATTATGAATTTGAGAATGAATACCAATACAACGTGGATTTTTGAACTGGAGTTCCACCTTCCTTTAACTCCTATCAAACTCTGCTTTGCCTGTAGCTAAAAGCTAACCTGGAGTTAACGAAGGTAGACAACCTAAAGCTAAGAGCTAACCTGGAGCTAATGGAGGTATGTTAGAATAATTGTATATAAGTATTGTATGTTTAATCACATTCATTTTTAAACAATCCAATTCTAGTCTCTGTTTGTAGATTATATGCTTCATATGTGACTGGAGCAAGGCCTTGGTGGAATGTACAGGGTGTCTTATGATGTTATTGTCTATGGAAGCCAGGAGAGGCCATGTTCATAATAATTATTTTCCATCTTGTTACCCTGAGATAAAAAGATAATTAATTTGAGATCTCAAGAAAACAAAACTATTTTTTTCATGATCTGGATAAAAACATCTAAGACACGTCTGCCACCACTTAGTAGCAGGCTGACTTCCTATTTCTCCCTTTGAACAGATTTTTTTGTCATTACAATTGTCATGTCAATCGCGATCATTTCAAGATTAGTCCACGGCACCTCTGCAGAAGACTGGCCTGGCTTCCGTCTATACTGACAGAGATACAGTGACCCAGCTGAGGCGGTAGATTTTATCACAAACCTTATGAAAGGGCCAAGTCTCCTCTGCGACTCCCCTCTCCCAATGCATCATAAAATGCCATTACTGCATCTGCCAGCCAATTTCTGTATTCGTTTGTCAAGTACAAGGGGCCATAGACAACTCTCAGTTGTTTTCTCAAGATCTCGAAATAACTCTGTTTTCTCGAAATAACTTTTCTGATTTCTCGAGATGGCAAATTAATTATTTTATTATTTCGGAATAACAAGGTGGAAAATAATTATTATGAACGTGGCCTTTCCTGGCTTTGTCATAATGGGTGAGGTGAAGAGAGGACTCCAATGCACAGTGCTGAAGGGAAAAATAATTTCATAATAAACAAAGCAAAATCATGACACAGACAGAGAGAAAACCAAAACGACCAAACAAAACCTGGTGGTAGATCAGCCAGAGTCCATGGTGTGAAAAATGTCTAGGTTATTGAGAACAGGGAAATGGCATAGTGTCCAGGTTATGGAGGTGACAATGCTGAATGGTCACGCACTGGCAACTGTTAATTAATAATTAAACATTAATATAAAAATGTAACCATTAATGGATAATTGTTGGTTAATTTTCCTTATGATAGATTCAGAATATTTGGTCATGTGCGACAACGGAGAACACCCCCACATTTTAAATGGCTGTGACACTCCTGGACCCACTTAATGGAACTAGGGAACGGCTATATCTAATTAAAGAGGTTTGCAGCCGGAGACACCTCAGAGTAGGGTAGATGGATTGTAGCTGAGGTGGCCTTCAATCACTGCTCTCCTCACAGCGACTTCTATGTGTTCTTTGACTCTGTTTCAGGTTTTTCACCCTGACAAGATGTAAAGGCTAAAGCTAAGTGTTAACTTGATAAAAAGCACAGCTAACACTTTCCTGCTGCCGCAAAACAGCTCAAATCAGCAAGAGACAATAAAACGCAATGAGCTCCGAACCAAGAGGGAGATGAAACCCAAGTGCTGGCTGGGTCGGAGCACCCCTCACTGCATCCTCCATCCTCCAGCTGACCGAAACTGGTTAATGGATGTTAGGAATTTTCTATCATTTCTAATTTTAGTAACATGAAGATTACGTGAAATTATTTGTTCAATGCTGTTGTTCTGTTTTTTTCTGCTGCTCTTTACTGCAGATAAATGTTTTGACTACGACCCATGTGAACTGAGTTTTTGTTTTGGATGCCATGGATACACATTATAATCAACACACACACACACACACACATAGAATTCCATATTTCCTAGGAATTAGCTAGCCATGTCAATAAGTGAGATTCAATTAGAAGTTGGAGTCAGATGACATTGCGAAGTCCAACCTATTTGTTCAGGGTGGAGTCACCCACGAAGATATAGTCAATTCAAACCCCTTTGGGGTACTGCTCCACAGAGACCAGCGCTGACTTTTATATTTTCTATGTCACTTGAATAAATCATTAAACTGAGACCAACTGTATCTTGAACTCATCTTTGGAACTTCCAGTCAACAAACACGAAAATCCTTACATGTACATAAATATAATTTCACTTATATTTTGTTCTGTAACATTTTGTCTTGTCTGTCATTTCCTGTTTTATTTTTTTAAGTCTCCTTGTGCGTCATGTCTGCTGTCTTTACTTCCTGTTGTCCTGGATTGATTCACCTGCTCATTATACCTATGTCTCATTTATCCCTCATTAGTCAGTCTATTTAAGCCCTGTTTGTTCTCTTATTTGTTGCCATTTTGTTTCACTTGTCAGCAACTTATCAGTGTTTTCTTAGTCTCTCTGCCTGTTTATCTGTTTTTGAACTGTTTCTAACACCCGAGTTCTGCCTGATCCCTGTCTATACCTCATTTGCTCGCCTGATCTGATCCTGCCTTTGTGCGACTGGTTTATTCACTCTGCGTTGTGTTTCTTAGTAATGCAGAAACCAAATACACTGTGACTCATGTGGAGGCAGCCTCTATTTACTCAGCCTGGATAACAGGACATTACACATTTAGCAGGGATGTTAATTAGGGCCCGGACCCAGATCTACAGCGAAAGCGAAAATATATGAACACTGTGCAGGATGGACAACAAAAACCAACACTCATGACAATAAGAGAAACACAGTTCAACATCACGATAAATACAAGTTAATAAACGTGGATGATAAAAACATAGAAATACAGATGCAACGGTTGTTGGCAGCTAGTGTTCGGTAGCCTCGATAAAACCCTAACCCTAACCCTGAAAGATAAATGGAGAACCATGCTTTCCTACGACGTTTACCAGAAGAACTTGGTTGGCATCGTAGTAGATGAGGTTATAAATAAACATCACGTATAAATGGTAAGTTTAAACCCCTACGTGAGTGGCTGAAGCGGTGTCAGTAAGATGGACCTATTTTTCATCTAATCACATGCAAGGATTTTAGATAAGACCCCTCCTTTGAAAACGGATTGGTTACAGAAGGGTCCCAGGTGGTACTGTGAAATACCATCTGGCGACAGTCGAGTTATGAAAATAGGGAGTAGGATTAAATAAGTTACACATCTTTCTACTCCCTTTCGAACATGGATGAAAATCGAATTTGATTTAGCCCACACCACCCCCTCTTTTTTTTTTTTTTCTTTCCTTATTTTTATTGTATGTTGTGTTTTTTATTACATGTTTGAAATAAAGATTAAAAAAAAAAAACTTACATTTGGTCTGTGCTCTTGCATTTGGGTTCAGTTTCTGGTACCAGTTTGATACCGTGCTAATTTTCAACGTGCAGGGTTAACCAAAAGTGGATGCAGTTGTGCAATGTGCTTGGTGCAGGATTTCCTCCAGGTGATGCGGACACTCTGGTCATAAAACTTTTTCCAACTTGTGGTCACTTCTCCAGAGAAATGTGCCATGACTTCCAAACTGTCTGAAGTGATGCTGCTATCTGTATTCCCTAGTTTGGCAAAAGAGAGCAAGTTCACTGTTCAAAACCCTGACCAGTTGTTTGTCTGAAGAAAGAACAGAAAGTCTAATGGTAGTCACTTAATCATCATTTTTTATAAAACATAATGATTCATATTTATCTGTTTGGACATTTTTTTTTTTTTTATCTATCCTTTGTCTACAAAAAAACCAAAACAGTCATCCACGAGCTTCAGGTAAAAAATACTCTTTCCATAAATGCATCTTCTGTAAATGTGTTCTGTATATTATAGGTAAATTATTATTGCTTTGCATTTCTTAAGATTAAGTTCAACTTAAATAAAAATAAGTAAAGTAAATCACAAAAAAAAATACAATAAATAATATGAAATGATGCAACGGTTCTAACTGTCAAACTGACAGTAAAAATATGTAACGGAGATGCCAAACTCATTTTAGTCATTTTATTATATGTCATATTTATTGTTAATCATCCTTTTATTTTGTGGCACTGAAGTGGGTAAAAACTGGGATGGCCATGGCTCAGTTGATAGAGCGGGTCATCCAATAACTGAAGGGTTGGCAGTTTGAATCCTACTCTGTCCTAGTCAGTCTGTTGTGTCCTTGGGCAAGACAGTGTCACTCCCACTGGTGTATGAATGTTTGGTGGTGGTCAGAGGGGCCAGATGTGCAAAATGGCTGCCATGCTTCTGTCAGTCTGCCCCAGGGCAACTGTGACAACAAATGTAGTTTACCACCACCAGAGGGAGTATGTGAAAGTGAATGAATAATGGGCCACTAATGTAAAGCACTTTGAGTCACAAAAAAACCCACTATATGAATCCAATTCATTATTAATGGAGTAAAAATAGTAACTAAAAACATTTCCCATCTGAGGCTTGAAATGGATTTTATTAAGTCCTTAAGATTTTCTCCTATCCTGGACTTAAGTTAAAACACCAGAACCATATGTAGGCTCAAACTGTTGTCATTTGTTTTTTTGTTTTTTTTTAGACGTGACTGAAACACAATATCCCAGTGACATAGACGTTAAAGGTGGCTTTTCCACACTCCTTTTGGAATCTGATGGGTCACCCCGAGTGACTGCCTTTGAAAGTGGTTTGTCACCTCCACTGGCTGCACAGAAAACTACAAGAGGAACGAGGGACCCAGAAAAAGCCGGTCCATCTGACATCAGATGGATTTTAGCGTGACCCACGTGGGGTTAAGTCTGTCCCCCATTGCAGCATAGCTGAAGTAGCATTAGGAAGAGAAGACGGCGCCACAGTAGCTGCTGCACAAACTGGAAAAAAAATGGTGGATCAAACTGGTTCATGTGCTCTCTGTGGAAATAAAGCCTAATTTTTTCCCCTTGCACATTTTCAGAACAAGCAACGACACCAAACCTAGCTGGATGTTACTCTGGTAAAGTTAAACACATACATAGACCCAGAGGGTAGGGGGGGGGTGTTCCTTCATGCATTCTGAGCCAATCAGTGACGCCTCGTCACCGTGTCAAGGACATGTATGAGGAAGTAGTCTGTAGTTCAACCACAAGTCATTTTTCTACCGTGAAAAACGTCTTGAAACAAAGCAATTCATTTTTTTTAAAATAGAACCAACACACAATGTATTTAATAACAATGAAGAACACAGCAATATTAATAAAATAATGATGGAATAACAACTTTAAGAGATGAAAATATGGGGGTTGTTGGAATGTTAGTGTTTCTTGTGTTCATTCATAATGTTTGCTTTGTCCAGTTTTATTTCCATGCACCATGTCGAGACTAGTTCCGCTGACATTGTTAATATTGACCTCATGAGGACCGTGTTACTATAATAGACTATTAATCCCAGGCATATGAATGAAGTCTCACGCTGTATTGTATTTCCTGTTTTCTCTTATCCATTTCTGTAATTTCCTCATGTGCCTGCGTCTCACTTCCCTCTGGGGATCATCAGACCGTTGTCTCCCCTCATCTCCTCTTCCATCCTCTCTGATAAGAATGAACAGTGGTTTTCCAGTCATTGCAGACTGAGAGGCCTGGCTGAAAGGCTAGGAGACAGTAATTGTGTGTGTGTGTGTGTGTGTGTGTGTATGTGCTGCTGGCAGTTGGAGCCATGCTGGGATTGCCCTCTGCTGCAGCCACTAAACATTCAGCTGCCTTCCTATCAGTCCCTCTGTTATTACCATGGACCAGCGAACCCACCGACTCACTCAACAGCTGCCCAGGGTCTAGAGATGTGTGTGTGTGTGTGTGTGATTGTATTCTTATCTTTATGGGGACATTGATCTGTTTACATTGGGACCTCTGACACCATAAGGACTAAAATTCAGGTCCTCACAGGGGTTAAATATAAATAAAGGTCCTCACTAGTAACATATAAATCTTTGTGAATTATAAAAATGTATGCCAGTGATGTCCTCTATACAGGGACGGACTGGCCATTGGGCAATGTGGGCAAATGCCACTGTGGCCGTATGGTGATGCGGCCGCTCGTGGCTTTTGGCCGCATCACCAAGCGGCCACAACAGGCGGCATCACAAACAAATAAATAAATGAAAATATAAAGCGGAGCGGCCGCATCAATAGGCGGCCACAAATGATTAGGCTGAATGAATGAATGAATAAATAAATAAAGCGGACCGGCTGCGTCGATAGGCGGCCGCAAATCAATAAATGAATAAATAAAAATAATAAAAAAAATAATAAAGCGGAGCTGAAGGCGGCCACAAAAAAGAGGGGGAAAAAGCAAACAAACAAAACAGCCAGTTAACCCTGACAAATAATAGGCCTACTAAACTAAATAATAATAATGACATTTTTTTCCTATAAAGGACAAATAGCCTGAATTTATCTAATGTCTAATCTGTTATAAGGTTTTTTGGATGTTTTTCGGTCGTCAGTGGATTTTCTCGCGATTGTTGACCTGGCGATTGTTGACCTGGTGAGATGACGGATCAAATGACAATTGAATGATGGGTAATGCCAGCAGGTCAACAATACGGAATGAAATAAAATGGATCGAGGGGGGAAAAAACGGCGAGTAGAAAAGGGTGGAGCAGAAAAGAAAAGAGAGAAGAAGCGTAAGGCTTTATTGGCTGAATCTGGGAAAAGCGGAAATATTGTGGAGTTATTCTCTAAAAAGCCTGTGCCCGACAATGTGCCCACAAATGTGGCCTCTCGCTATCAAAATTGCCAGGGCCTCTTTTTGATGCCAGTCCGCCACTGCCTCTATATCAGGGGTTCTCAAACTTTTTTGGCCCAGGTCCCCCTTGGAGGGGTGAAATTTTTCCATGTCTCCCCTCATCCTCGCGATACTGAAAATGATAAAAAACCACTTCAACAATGATTATTATGAAACAATGATAACCTTTTTTAATAGTGCTTTTGTGCAAACCAGTGAAATTTTCAGGTATTATAATATAAATGAGCACTTCAGAAACAAAAATTTTAAATAATTTTAAAATAATAAACGGAACAAAAGATACACAAAACCGTGTGTGTGTGTGTGTGTGTGTGTGACAGACAGACAGACAGAGACTTAATGAAAGGGATGGGATTGTCAAACTCAATATAACTATCAATGTACTTTCTCTTTTTAGGGTTAGGGCGTTTGTTTTTGTCATTTTCATTTTCATTGTCATTTCTTTTACCACTTCTTGCGGAACTTGGCGGACACAAAAATCGATCCATGTTCACTGCAGGGTGGCTAAAAATAGCCTGTGACTCGCTCCGTCTCAATTTAGTCAAGCTGGCGTCAAACAGCGCTGTTACTTCCGCCCGCTCACTACAAAATAAAACTTCCGCATTTCAAAATAAAACAGCAAAAAAACAAAAAAAAACAAAACAAAACCATGAATAATTTCGCGTACCCCCTGGACATGCGCCACGTCCCCCTAGGGGTCTGCGGACCCCAGTTTGAGAACCGTGGCTCTATATATCATGGTAAACAGACTTAAAGGACAAAGCCGGATTTTTTTGCAATTGAGGCCTTGTTTATGATGTCATATGAATTGTTCTACTCACCTATGTTTTTTTTTTTTCTATTTTGATTCATCTGGAATAATAATAATAATGGATTGGATTTATATAGCGTTTGTTTTTTTTTTTGGCCACTCAAAGTGCTTTACATTAGTGACCCATTATTCATTCACTCTCACATTCTCCCTCTGTTGGGGTTAAACTACATACAACAACACAGTTGCCCTGGGGCAGACTGACAGAAGTGTGGCAGCCATTTTGCGCTTACTACCCCTCTGACCACCACCAAACATTTATACACCAGTGTGAGTGACACTGGAGACAAGGAGGCTGAAGTGTATTGCTCAAGAACAAAACGGTCTGACTCTACCAACTGAGCCATGGCGGCCCGACATTTCTCACCTTTATGAAAGACAATCTTTGGTACTCTGAAAATTAGCTTTTCCTTCTCTGGGTTAGAATGATTGGTGCAGCTGTAAACCACACTAAACAGACATTTTACCAAGTAAGCCATAGAATTGGATATATTTTGGTGAAAGAAATATGATATCCACAAAATGGCATACAACCAGAGTGGGCGGGGCAAGGACTTTCAGACACTAAACCAGTTATTATGTTCAAATTATTTAATATATCCATTGTGATACAGTAGTGCTAATTCCATTGCAGTCCCGTTTAGCTACTACGTTCCATACAACACATATACGGGCAGAAACCGTACATTAAAACCCAAATTTCCCTGGTTCTTTATATGTTCTGAATTTGACCCATAACTAGAACAATATCATCCCACCAACAGATACAGTCAAACACAAAATGTTAATCATGTTAAATACATTAATAATATATACATATATATATATATATATATATATATATATATATATATATATATATATATATATATATATATATATATATATATATATATATATATATATATATATATATATATATATATATATATAATATAATATAACATACAATTTCTTGATTGTAAAAGAAAATTAATGTCCCCATAAAGCATAGTGGAAACAGATGCAAAGGTAAACTTGTATTTTTTTTAAATATTTTTACACAATTTTCTTCCACACTTGTAGAACCTCTACAAACTCTGGTCCTCACAAGTGATGATTAGAAACTTGGTCCTCATGAAACATGAAAACCAATGTGTATGTGTTCTGAAATCCTGCCAGTGGGATGTGTGTACATTCAAGAGTGAAATGACACGTATTTGTGAGTACACATCAAAGTCCATTTCTACCATGTGTGGGTTTTTCATTTGGAGGGAACATGAATGATGTATATGAATGTTGGAGTTTCATTATGTGACTGAATTTGTGCATTTGTTTCACTCTTTGCAACTTACACATTATTGGGTCTGCTTCATAGACTGAAATAACATAAGTGTTGAATTTTTATTGCACCATTAATTATTGATATTCAGGCTTTGTATGGAGATGCTGAATGAAAGGAGTCATTTCTGTCTCTTACATTCACAAAAGTTTTGAGCATTAGATTGTATTTGGTTCAGTTAAGATGATTGACCTGAAATATTGGTTTAACAAAGAGATGGGAAGAAAATGGGAAGTGTAAGTACTTCATTATTGTACTTAAGTACTTTTTTTTTAGGTATCTGTACTGTATTTTGCTGTAAACTTTTTACTTTTTCTCCCTACATTTGTTCATAAATATCTTTATACTCCTTACATTTATATAAATATCTGTACTTTATACTCCTTACATTCTCAGAATAGACTTGTTACTTTTTCAAACTAAACAGATGTGACAGTACGAAAAATAATAATAATATTTCAGAGAGAAAATCAGTGGAGGAGAGAAACTGTGACTTTATATATTATAATTGTGACTTTTGGACTTCTCATGATTGTGACCTTTTATCTCAGAACTTTCAACTCCTTCTCATAATTATACATCTAAAATTCAGGCTTTTTATATATGTATGTATGTATGTATGTATGTATGTATGTATGTATGTATGTATGTATGTATGTATGTATGTATGTATGTATGTATGTATGTATGTATGTATATGTTTGTATGTATATGTTTGTATGTATATATGTATGTATGTATGTATGTATGTATATATTTGTATGTATATATGTATGTATGTATGTATATGTATGTATGTATGTATATATGTATGTATGTATGTATGTATATGTTTGTATGTATATATGTATGTATGTATGTATATATATATGTATGTATGTATATATGTATGTATATATGTATGTATATGCGTATATATGTATGTATGTATGTATGTATGTATGTATGTATGTATGTATGTATGTATATATGTATGTATGTGTGTATGTAGGTATGTATGTATGTATGTATGTATGTATGTATGTATGTATGTATGTATGTATGTATGCATGTATGTATGTATGTATGTATGTATATATGTATGTATGTGTGTATGTAGGTATGTATGTATGTATGTATGTATGTATGTATGTATGTATGTATGTATGTATGTATGTATGTATGTATGTATGTATGTATGTATGTATGTATGTATGTATGTATGTATGTATGTATGTATATATGTATGTATGTATGTATGTAGGTATGTATGTATGTATGTATGTATGTATATGCACGTGCAGCTGCAAGTCGTTGCTGATCTGCAATATTTAAGCAGTGAAGCTTGCAGTTGCCGGTGCAGGACGATTCAGTTTGTCACCTCCATAACCCGGACAATTCATTACCACCTAAGACTCTGGCTGATCATTCCCCAGGTTTAGTTTTCTGTCTCTGTTTGTCTTTTTGCTTCTGTTTTGATTAAATCTGTTCTCCCTTCAACACCTGCCATTCTGAGTCCTTCCCTTTTACCTCACCCCTCATGACATATATATATATATATATATATATATATATATATATACATATATACCGTAATTTCCGGACTATAGAGCGCACCTGATTATTAGCCGCACCCACCTCATTCTAAGAGGAAAACCAATTTTGTACATACACAAGCCGCACCTCTATATAAGCCGCATGTACCCACATTAAAACATGTAACACAAACACAAAATTAACCCAAACCCGACTTCAAGTCCCGCGAATGAAACTAAATGTCCTTCATTAAAGTCCACAGTCCAAAAATCACAGCCGGCAAAATGAAGGGAAAATGATACTTAAGGTTTGATGCAGACCTGCAGAGTCTGGGTCCCGTTGAAAGTAATCCAAGGAAAAAAAAGTGTATATTTCCAAAGGTAAGGGAGGGAAAAATATATATCCACTATTGTCCGCCGTGTCCACAAACAGGTGGCTGGTCGCCGCCTCGCCTCATCTATCGCAGAGTCAGCGATAACTTTAATCTTTGGCAGAGAGTTCAGGTCAAACTCCTCCGTGCCAACGTGCAAAAAAAATCCACAGGGTCTGGTCGAGCCTCTGTCTTCTCTCACACACTGCCACGGGTTTTTCTTTAAGCAACTTTTTACCCCCTCTTCACCTTTTTCTTGTCTGTCCCTCACCTTTACCGGTCCCCATTAAACCCGTTACCCCGCGTTTGTTCCGCCCCCTCCTTTTTCATTCAGTCTTCCTCGACGCATATATTCCACCGGTCTAAATCTTACCTTTTCTACTCGAGCGCCTCTGGCGGCCGTTAGAAAAATTACATAAATTGGCCGCATCACCGAATAAGCCGCAGGGTTGAAAGTTTGGGAAAAAAGTAGCGGCTTATAGTCCGGAATTTACGGTATATATATATATATATATATATATATATATATATATATATATATATATATATATATATATATATATGTATATGTATATGGTATATACATGACATTTGATCTCAATTGTAACTTTTCCCCCCATGTTTCAAAAGTTTCTTGTCCATACCCACAAAACTGACCAAAACCTGATCAAACACATTATCTACACACTAACACACTTATAAATGTTCCTTTTTTGAATAATTTGCTGTTTTTAGAAGTATTTTGTTACTATACTTAACTGTTTTTTTTTTTTAGATATCTGTACTTTTCTTGAGTATTTATTTTTCTGGGAACTTTTTACTTTTCCTCCCTACATTTGTTAATAAATATCCGTACTTTATTCTCTTTACATTCTCAGAATAGACTCATTACTTTTTCAAACTAAACAGATGTGACAGTAGGAACAATAAGTCACTTCAGAGGGAAAATCAGTGAAGGGGAGAAACTGACTTTATATATTACAATTATATAATTCTTATCTCAAGACTTTTTATCTCACAATTTTAAAATTTTATTTAATTTTTTTTAATGTGATGTCACCTCCCCCCCGCGCGCACACACACACGCACGTACACACATTTTTGAAAGGTTTCTGATTATTTTGCCCCTAATTAAATAAGGATTATTTCATCCGTAGACAGTTTTACTTTTTTACTGTATTACAATTGAGAAATTGTGCTTTTATTACTTTTACTTCAGTAAAGTAGTTGAATCAGTACTTCTGCTTTAACCAGAGTATTTTTTCCACACACACACACACATATATATATATATATACACACATATAAACTTTTTATCTCATAATTTAGACATATCTTATAATTTACATTTTTTTATCTCATAATTGTACTTTTTTTAAAATCTAATTTCTGACTTGTATTTTTCCAAAATGTTCTGCCCATATCCACAAATCAGTACTGTGACCTCAGTTTTAAAGACTTTATGTTTGGATACTTCTGAATATTTTGCATTTATGCAATTTAAATGTTTTACTTTAGCACAGTTAAGAAGTTCTACTTTTTTACTTTTACTTACCAGTATTTTTGACACAAGTCACAGTACTTTTACTTAAATACAGAATGCAACTAACTTTACCACTTTTGCATATATACTGTATGATATTTTCTCATAATTTAGACAATTCTGCTTTTCTTAAATCTCAATTCTGACTTTTCCTTTAATTTTTTCCATATGCAAAAAGCTGAGTAACTGTGACCTGGTCAAACACATTTTCTACACAGTACCTTACTTTTAAAGGCTTTATTTTTGGATACTTTTGAAACTTTTCAGATTTTTCCTGATTAAATAAGTTTTTTTTTTACAATTCATTTTTATTTGTACTTGTTACTTGCTACTTGTATGGAGTAAAGTACTCCATACAAGTAGCTGTACTTCTACTTACAGTAAGTACAGAATGTGAATACTTTTACCACCTCTGGTTAAACACGTCTTTAGAGTATAACCTTACCTATATTCAGAGGCTGAGTCCACTATCTAACTCCCTAAACTCATTACATGACTTTGGCAAAAGCTCCAAAGTCAGATCAGTATGAGAGGCTGAACGACCAGGTGTGAATGTGTGTGATATTATGTTCAAGGACATCGAGTAGATAGAGAATAATAACCATTGTTAGAAAAAAATCTGAGATGCCTCTCCTCTTCTGGATTCACTTTATAGATTCTGGAGTGAAATCCTGCTGTGATGAATTCTAGGTGGAAATTGATATGTTACATAACAGAGCTGCACAATATATTGTTTGAGCATCGACATCACAATGTATGTGTGCGCAATAGTCACGTTCTGCAATAGTTTTTATTCATTTATATACATATATAAATTAGGCTAATTAACTGTATTCATTTATTTATTTGATTGTATGTTTTATTTATTTTTAATTATTAATTTCATTTAATTATTTTGTCTACAAGAAGGATGACACTGAAATCTCATCTGTTTGAGCGTTTGCGTCAGCACCACTCAGCTGTTCTATACTACTGTGTATTTTTTCATATTGTAATATATATCGCAGTGTCAAAAAAAGTTTGTGTTACACACCAAAGTTTGGGGCCTGTTGGCAGATTTATATTATCTGTTAAAAACAGAGAAAGGAAAATGAATCACAAGGAGACGTCTGTTCAGTTGCCTTGCTAGTGTAGCTTTTTTTAATTACAATAATCATGTAAAATCACAATTTACAGCATTTTCATTCTGTCTTGTGTCAAAATACAATGTTTAGGTTCACAATAAAATCCTTTATTGGAATCATGTACAGTATCCCTTTAATCATGTTACCTTGTTCCCTTTAATCATGAATCATTGCTATTTATTATCTACTTTTAACATTTGTTATGCTTTTTTACTCTATTTGAATGTTATTTCACTATTTATTATATTTGTCACATTAATACATCCACATATGCGCTCTCTTTACGTGCACACGACTCTAAAATGGCTGCGCTTAGCATAACGGCTATAAAGAAAAGTGAAAATGGAAGTCACTTTAAACTACCTCTAAAAGCGATCTTGGCTGGCTTCAACACATCTCAAAGTACACAAAATTAACAAACGTGGTCATTAACATTACTAAAACATATGTCAGGGCCTAAATCTATTTGAAGGGAGCACAATAAAAGTAGATAACCAACAATCCCTTGTCGCTACAAAATGGCGATCTAACGTTACCTGTCTAACGTATTTTCTAGGCATAAAAAGTATATGAAATCCTGCAGCTAGCTCACAAATGTCTAGGATGAGACAAAGCTGAAGTATCTAAGCATGCTTTGTGATAATGATAATTATTTCACCAAGTACCAACCTGTTAAAAACAGAGAAAGGAAAATGAATCACGAGGAGAAGTCTATTCAGTTGCCTCGCTAGTGTAGCTTTGAGGCAGGTCACGTAGCCCTTCGCTGTATGCTAACATGCGCCCCCCTCTGTGAAGAGTGTAATTACAGGTGGATATTTTCAAAGAAATAAAACAACAAAAATAGACAGTAAAAACCCTACTTATTCTTATTCTCAAAGTTATTACAATACAAATACAATATTATTATTAATTTGAAAACACATTAGTGTGTCACATTTGCAATGTTATTTTTTTTTCTAATATCGTGCAGCCCTGTTGAATCATTTACAGCGTATCAATGTTTACTATCTGTTCATGCCATTTGTCTACTCATGTATATGATTCTTAATGTCTATGATTTGACACCAGTAGTTTCCAGGTCTTATAGTTTTTGCACAATAAGTATTAAAGTCTCTCACTCCAAAACATGTCATTTCTTTCTCAAAAACAATTCTCCTCACTTAAATGTAGCAGAATATCCTTTTCAAACAAATCTAGTGCAGGACTGATTAACTACTGGACCATAAAAATGATAGAAAATGATCGTGTCCACTTCCTGTTTTGCATTCATTTCTTAATTCCTATGGTTGATTTGGTGGAGATGCTGCTTTGTAACAATCACAAAAACAAATGCAAAAATCACATGTAGTATCTGTTCTTCCATGTTGATAATTGAAATGAAAGCAAAACAGGAAGTGGATGTAATCGTTTCTTTCCAGTAGGCATGGGGAACGTAAGTCTCCGCCCCTTCTGGGAGGCTCATGGGGCCTGAGATCGGGAAATTAATGAATGGTATTCAATGGGAGATAAAATGCTAAAATCGTATCTGGTTTGTCATGTGCCCTGAATCACACACATGTTGTACTTCATAATAAATTATAATTATTGATGTGTGTTTCAACTGCTTTTGTTAACCAACGGCTGATTAATTTGCGAGTAGAGTTGTTAATAATTTGGACTACACATCTGGTGCACATGTGACGTCACCACAGACTCCACACCACAGCTGAGTGGAGTGTGACGTCACATACACAACGCATTGTCGTCTCTTACTAAGTCCACATAAAACCTAACGTCACATTAGCTTCCTCTTAAATACAGGTGGTGTGTCTATGCCACATCAAATATTTCTTATTAACCGCTATCACATGTGAATTTCAGAGCACTTAAACAGAATTAGAAATCGTTCCATTCACGTTCCATGACTTAGCCTCCCCCATTCCTATAGATGCCAACACTAAAAGACAAGCCTGTTTTGATGGCTTCTTTCTTCTATTCCTTTCTGTCTTTCTTTCTTTCTGTCTTTCTTTCTTTCTTTCTTTCTTTCTTTCTTTCTTTTCTTTCTTTCTTTCTTTCTTTCTTTCTTTCTTTCTTTCTTTCTTTCTTTCTTTCTTTCTTTCTTTCTTTCTTTCTTTCTTTCTTTCTTTCTTTCTTTCTTTCTTTCTTTCTTTCTTTCTTTCTTCCTTCCTTCCTTCCTTCCTTCCTGTCTGTCTGTCTGTCTGTCTGTCTTTCTTTCTTTCTTTCTCTTTCTTTCTTTCTTTCTTTCTTTCTTTTCTTCTTTCTTTCTTTCTTTCTTTCTTTCTTTCTTTCTTTCTTTCTTTCTTTCTTTCTGTCTGTCTGTCTGTCTGTCTGTCTGTCTTTCTGTCTGTCTGTCTGTCTGTCTGTCTGTCTGTCTGTCTTTCTGTCTTTCTTTCTTTCTTTCTTTCTTTCTTTCTTTCTTCCTTCCTTCTTTCCTTCCTGTCTGTCTCTCTGTATTTCTTTCTTTCTTTCTTTCTTTCTTTCTTTCTTTCTTCTTTCTTTCTTTCTTTCTTTCTTTCTTTCTTTCTTTCTTTCTTTCTTTCTTTCTTTCTTTCTTTCTTTCTGTCTGTCTGTCTGTCTGTCTGTCTGTCTGTCTGTCTGTCTGTCTGTCTTTCTTTCTGTCTGTCTGTCTGTCTGTCTGTCTGTCTGTCTGTCTGTCTCTGTCTTTCTTTCTTTCTGTCTGTCTGTCTGTCTGTCGGTCTTTCTTTCTGTCTTTCTTTTCCTTTTTCTTAACTGTATAACAACTGCTTGAAAATGTATCTTGTATTACTGTACATTGTTTAGGTATTATGTACTACTGTATGTGCTCTCCTAACAGTCTGTTTCTATGTCATTTGTTACATTTGTGTTTTCTCTTATAGATGGATTTTATTGCTTTTTTTTTATCATGGCCAGGGGACTGCCGATGCCTTCTGGATAATTCTGGCTTTTTTGTAACACATGTGTAACCATGTGTTTTATGAAATTGCATTGTCCCCTTTCAAATCAACTAAATAAACTAAACTAATTCAAAAATGATCTTATTCAGAATTAAAGCATCATGTAAATGTAGCCATTATGTTTAAATGTCTGAACATACATCAAATATCAGCCCAAAAGAAATGCAACAAAGTACGTCATAACTTAGCCTTTCCATCCAGACTTAAAGCGGCCCTTCTGTCCAATCAGAACCCTCTGTACTTCCAGCTCTTAAAGCCCAATTAACTAGAGCAGAATACCCCCGTTTCCATAGAAACCTTTATTCAGAAATAAGATTTCCACGTGAACATGAAGAAAATCAATTTAATAATGACCTTTTTTTTTTCAGAAGAAAAAAAAAATCATGGAAATGGAGCCAATATGAACTGAAGTTAGATTTTTAACATTTATCTGCACTGTGTGAAACACAAATATGCTCCTGACACTAGACTGAACCCTCTAAAATCTCTATTATCAGTTTGTGTTTGGTGCACCTTTGAGGAAACAATGATAAAAGTCCTTTTTAATCACATTGTGGTGTATTCAGTGACGCCTGCAGGTCTGGATTTTGTTAGCTGGGTGGCTGCTAATGTTTCTCTCTCTGCAAGTGATGGCTGTAAATGGTTTAGCACATGTGAAATCACCATTGTAGATTCAGACAAAATTAGAGCAATTTTTTTAAGAGGGCAAGGAAGCACAGTGTGTTTGCAAATATCTATTATGAAGAGCGTTTGCCTGAGTGCCTAATATCACACCGAGAAAATAGGATTTCAAGGTTCAAGACTTTATTGTCCCTCAGGGGAAAGATGCCCTGCAGCAAAGAACACAAAAACATACAATACAATAGCATAATAAAATCAATAGATAAAAGGCATAAAACACCTGAGTACAGGGTTGTATTACTGCACTATGCAATAGTATACACAACACATACTTCACAAGTTGTTTTAGATAATAAAGATATAACACTTACTACCCTTTGAATAAATCTTTTAAATTGAAAATAATAAATTGAAAATAATGTACTCAAAATCTTGCCTTTCCATATACCATGACATTTATTTAAACAGACTGTTCCACAGTATAGACTGTCCTAGAGTTTAGACTCTTCTGAAGTTTAGATCAGGTATGTCCAACTATTCCACAAAGGGCTGCAGGTTTTTGTTCCAACCAGAGGTGGTTAAAGTACTCCGATTCTGTAGTTAAGTAGAAGTACAGCTACTTGTGTGAAAAAATACTCCGGTAAAAGTAGAAGTACTGATTCAACTCATTTACTTAAGTAAATGTTAAAAAGTACAACTTCTCAATTGTAATAAAGAAAAAAGTAAAACAGTATTTTTATTTTTTTGGTATGGATTAAGTAATATTTAACCAGGAAAAAACAGAAAAAATAAAATAAAAATAATGATAAAGCCTTTTAAAAGTGAGTTACTGTGTAGAAAATGTGTTTTATTGGGTCATGGTATTCAGTTTTGTGAGTATGGACAGGAAATTTAAGAAAAATTCAAAAGTCATAAATAGGAGATTAAACAAACAAAATGTAATTATGTGATTTAAAAAAAATCTTAAATTATGAGATAAAAAGTCAAAAGTATGATATTAAAATCAAAATTATGAGGAAAAAGTCATAATTATAGATAAGAAATGGCTAATTATGAGATAAAAAGTCAAAATTATGATGATATACTAAGTCACAATTTCTGATTTAATTATTTACGACTTATTTTTCATACTGTCACATTTGTCTAGTTTGAAAAACTGATGAGTCTATTCTGAGAAGGTAAGGAGAATAAAGTACAGATATTTATACAAAAATGTAGGGAGTAAAAGTAAAAAGTTGTCAGAAAACTAAATACTCAAGTAAAGTATAGATATCTAAAACGTCTACTTAAGTACAGTAAAGGAAGTACTTGTACTTAGTTACTTCCACCACTGGTTATAACCAACCAAGACTTTGACCAATCAACTATGAAACCTGAGACCAGTTTATTAAAGGTGTCATTCTGCTGAAAACCACTTTTCTACGCTCCTTTTGGAATCTGATGGGTCACCCTGAGTTACCAACACATGCTGTGTTTGCTGCGTGGTGTGTCCCTTCCACTGGCTGTATTTACTATTCATAGAAAACAGAGAAATGAGTGACTCAGAAAAGAGTCTGTCCACTACACATCATGTGGACATTGGCATCACCTATGTGGGGTTAAGCCCGTCCCCCATTGCAGCGAATCTGAAGTAGCATTAGCATTAGCATCTACAAGAGAAGACAGCGCCACAGTAGCTGCTGCACAAACTGAAAAAAAATGTTGGATCAAACTCATTCATGTGCTCTCTGTGGAAATAAAGCCTAGTTTTTTTTTCCCTGCAAGTATTCAAAACAAGTGATGGCACAAAACCTAGATAGATGCTACTCTGGGATGGTAAACACACACAGAGCCACAGGGGAGAGGGGAGTGTTCCTTCATGTGTTCTGAGCCAATCAGAGACGCCTTATCAACGCGTCATGAACATGTATGAGGAAGAACCAGTAAACTGTGTTGTTCCACCTCAAGTCATTTTTCTACCGTGAAAAAACAGCTGGAAACAAAACTATCTGGAGTTTTTTTTTTCATAGAACCAACACACAATGCATTCAATAACAATGGAGAACAGAGCAATATTAATGGAATAACCATGGAATGAGTCCAGTCTGGTGTGCTGCTGCTGTTGGAACAAAAACCTGCAGCCACATCAGTCCTTTGTGGAATAGTTTGGACATACGTGGTTCAGACTGTTCCAGAGTGTAGACTGTTCCAGAGAGTAGACTGCTCCAGAGTTTAGACTGTTCCAGAGAGTAGACTGCTCCAGAGTTTAGACTGTTCCAGAGTTTAGACTTTTCCAGAGTTTACACTTCTCTAGAGTGTAGACTGTTCCAGGGTGTAGACTGTACCAGAGTTTACACTTCTCCAGAGTGTAGACTGTTCCAGGGTGTAGACCGTTCCAGAGTTTACACTTCTCTAGAGTGTAGACTGTTCCAGAGTGTAGACTGTACCAGAGTTTACACTTCTCTAGAGTGTAGACTGTTCCAGGGTGTAGACTGTTCCAGAGTTTACACTTCTCTAGAGTGTAGACTGTTCCAGAGTGTAGACTGTACCAGAGTTTACACTTCTCTAGAGTGTAGACTGTTCCAGAGTTTACACTTCTCTAGAGTGTACACTGTTCCAGGGTGTAGACTGTACCAGAGTTTACACTTCTCCAGAGTGTAGACTGTTTCAGGGTGTAGACTGTTCCAGAGTTTACACTTCTCCAGAGTGTAGACTGTTCCAGAGTGTAGACTGTACCAGAGTTTACACTTCTCTAGAGTGTAGACTGTTCCAGGGTGTAGACTGTACCAGAGTTTACACTTCTCTAGAGTGTAGACTGTTCCAGAGTGTAGACTGTACCAGAGTTTACACTTTTCTAGAGTGTAGACTGTTCCAGGGTGTAGACTGTTCCAGAGTTTACACTTCTCTAGAGTGTAGACTGTTCCAGGGTGTAGACTGTTCCAGAGTTTACACTTCTCTAGAGTGTAGACTGTTCCAGAGTTTACACTTCTCTAGAGTGTAGACTGTTCCAGGGTGTAGACTGTTCCAGAGTTTACACTTCTCTAGAGTGTAGACTGTTTCAGGGTGTAGACTGTTCCAGAGTTTACACTTCTCTAGAGTGTAGACTGTTCCAGAGTGTAGACTGTACCAGAGTTTACACTTCTCTAGAGTGTAGACTGTTCCAGGGTGTAGACTGTACCAGAGTTTACACTTCTCTAGAGTGTAGACTGTTCCAGAGTGTAGACTGTACCAGAGTTTACACTTTTCTAGAGTGTAGACTGTTCCAGGGTGTAGACTGTTCCAGAGTTTACACTTCTCTAGAGTGTAGACTGTTCCAGAGTTTACACTTCTCTAGAGTGTAGACTGTTCCAGGGTGTAGATCGTTCCAGAGTTTACACTTCTCTAGAGTGTAGACTGTTCCAGAGTGTAGACTGTACCAGAGTTTACACTTCTCTAGAGTGTAGATTGTTCCAGAGTGTAGACTGTACCAGAGTTTACACTTCTCTAGAGTGTAGACTGTTCCAGGGTGTAGACTGTACCAGAGTTTACACTTCTCTAGAGTGTAGACTGTTCCAGAGTGTAGACTGTACCAGAGTTTACACTTCTCCAGAATGTAGACTGTTCTGGAGTTTAGACTGTATGGAACTGAATGCAGCTAACACTTAGTACTTTTTAAAAGTTATTTAATTTGTTCAGTATGAAAGCTTCATACTATTCCAGTGGTTATGTTCCAGAATTTACAGCACATACTTTACAGGTTGATTTAGATAATAAAGACATAACACTTACTACCCTTTGAATAAATCTTTTAAATTGAAAATAATAAATTGAAAATAATGCACTCAAAATCTTGGCTTTCCGTATACCATGACATTTATTTGAACACTTCCAAATGGATCCAAATCCTTGTGTGAAAAGAAACGTGTTGAAGTGTCCTCTGGCAGAGCGTGCTCAGATGTGCCCTTCGCAGACATCTTTATAGTCCTGGCAGCGTTAACCTGACTGTGGCCGTCGCCAAAACATGACATCATCTTCAAAACCTGAGAAAGTGTATGGAGGCCCAGTGGTGTCTTTACTTCAGGTGTAATGGATTATGAGTTAGAAAGTCAGCTGCAGACTCGTTACTGCTGCTGTTAACTCTGGCTTCACTGGGACTGTGACGCGTCACTTAGAAAAATAACTGAAGACCCAAAACAAAAAAAACAGTCAAGGAGTCAAGTAAGGATATAACAAATAAGAAAGGATCCTTCTCAGACCGTGGGCGAGATACTTTTTTTGTTTTGTTTTCTGCAATATTACAAGTGTTTTCTTCTGCAATTTGGAAATACTTTGTGCAATTACTCCAGTCTCCACTTTACCACTCTACATTCTTCTCAACCTACTGTATTGACCTGAGTATAGGACGACCTTGATTATAAGACAACGGCCCTTATTTTTAAGATAAGACAAAATAATTAAATTTTAAAATGACGTTTTTTACGATAAAATACTCCTCACACTCATGCTGTAGTCCAGTCTCCTCCCACTCACTCTCTCCTCCCACTCATGCTGTGGTCCAGTCTCCTCCCACTCACTGACTCCTCCCACTCATGCTGTGGTCCAGTCTCCTCCCACTCAATGGCTCCTCCCACTCATGCAGTGGTCCAGTCTCCTCCCACTCACTGGCTCCTCCCACTCATGCTGTAGTCCAGTCTCCTCCCACTCACTCTCTCCTCCCACTCATGCTGTGGTCCAGTCTCCTCCCACTCACTGACTCCTCCCACTCATGCTGTGGTCCAGTCTCCTCCCACTCAATGGCTCCTCCCACTCATGCTGTGGTCCAGTCTCCTCCCACTCACTGGCTCCTCCCACTCATGCTGTGGTCCAGTCTCCTCCCACTCTCTGGCTCCTCCCACTCATGCTGTGGTCCAGTCTCCTCCCTCTCTCTGACTCCTCCCACTCTCTGACTCCTCCCACTCATGCTGTGGACCCAGCTCCTCCCACTCACTGTCTCCTCCCACTCATACTGTGGTCCAGTCTCCTCCCACTCATTGTTCAGATTGTCAGATCCATTTTTCTTTTACCATTTGCATTTTTTGAAGGCTCCATTTTCAGACAAATAAATAATTCAGAATTTTAAAAACATCATGTAAACGTAGTAAATGTCACGTCTTACAGTTTGGTTTATTTCAGGTATAAAAACAACTTAATTCAAAGTCAGGGAAAAGGAAGTGACTGTCTTTCTATCGTCGGACATGTCCTATGAAACTGAGCTTTCTAGATTCATAAACCTTACTTTTTTCCCCCATCCACTGTGCCACTAGGCATGATGGGTAATCACCTCATCAGTCTTCTCACCCTGATGCATCCTTCACAATGTGGACTCATCAGGATCACATGTCACAGTCCAGTCTTTATTCTCTATATAGAACTGATGGTTATTGAAGAACTGACAAACTATTCACTGGATCATTTAAGGCAGTGGTTTTTAAATAAGGGGGGGGGGGCTAGAGGATACAATGAATACAAATGAATACAAAATGCTTTAAAAGTGTAAACATGTCATTAGATAACAACAGTAGATGTGATGAATGTCACTATACTCAGGTTAGATCAGGGGGCCGGTGTCCTACATGTTTTAAATATTTCCCTCTTCCACGTGATTCAGTTTAACCCTTTAACTCCAGAAAATTTAGCAGTTCCACAGTAAAAATAATTAAAATAAGCAACAAAATGAACAAAAATAGCCAAAGCCATCAATAAAATGAACAAAAATGACAAAATAATTAGTAACATGACACAAATGGAGCAAAATTGGAAGAAAAAATAATCAACTAAAAAGTAGAATATTGAAAAATAAACAATGAGCATCAAAATGAAGAAAAACTTTTTGTCTCACTTTGTTCATGTTACAAATAATTTTGTCAGTTTATTATTAATTTTTGTTCGTTTTATTGATGACTTTGGCCATTTTTGTTCATTTTGTTACTTATTTTAATTATTTTTACTGTGGAACTGCTAAAGATTCAGGAGTTAAAGGGTTAAACTGAATCATGTGGACAAAGGAAATATCTAAAACATGTAGGACACCCCTGGGTTAGACCACAGGTGTCAAACTCTAGTCCTCGAGGGCCGGTGTTCTGCATGTTTTAGATATTTCCCTCTTCCACGTGATTCAGTTTAACCCTTTAACTCCTGAGAACTAACAAAATAATTGGTAACATGAGCAAAGTAAGACACAAATGGCAGAAAATCAAAGAAAAACACTACAATAAAAAAAAAATGTAGAAAAATAAACAAAATGAGCAACAAAAACTAATAAATATTTACAAAATGACAAATAATGTGGAATTCTTTGGAGAAAAAAATTACTAAAGAAGAAAACTACTATTGAAATTTTGTCCCAGCAATTTTAATTTTGCCTTTAAAAAAATGTTTAAATAAAATAAAAAAAACTCTTGCTTTTTGGCACCTTGTCCATGCACAAAATAAAGTAAGGGCATATTCACATAGTAAAGTCCAGACCAAGGTTCGGACCAGAACCTTTTTTTTGCCTTTTCACACTGCACTTATAATCCGGACTTTATTTACAGTCTTCATTCACACTGTATTGAATCAAGTGGACCAACGGACTTTAGAACGTCATGTCGTCAATGCGTGTACAGCGTGCGTCTCTCTATACTCGACCCTGATTGGTTAGTAGATGAGCACGCTACACTGTTGCAGGAAATGGACCCAGTTACTAGTTTTATGAGTCTTTTCTAATTCAGTCTTTATAGTATCATCTGACCAAATTTCAATGAAATACCTGGTTTCCTCGTCTCCCCATGTATTGCCGCGACTCATGCTTCGACGTTCACTAGATCCCGCGCACGTGACTGTGACGTAATTGGTCCGATTGTCCGGACTTTCCTAAACAGATCTTTCACACTGTGCACCAGCGAACCTTGGTCCGGACCGAGACTACCTCCTCAGCTCGGACCAAAGACTCGGTCTTTAGTCCGGACCAAGGTTTGGGAGAGGTTTCACACTTGTCAATAAAGTTCAAACTTTCCTGGATAGTCCGAAAGTCCGGATTTTCTGAGTGCAATGTGAATACACCCTTACTATTGAATTTTTCTGAATATTTAAACTAAATCATCCATTCAGAATGCATCAGCATTGACACAGGAAAGTCCGGACTATCGGACCAATTACGTCACAGTCACGTGCGCGGAATCTAGTCAACGTCCAAGCATGAGTCGCGGCAATACATGGGGAGACGAGGAAACCAGGTATTTCATTGAAATTTGATTGGATGATACTATAAAGACTGAATTGGAGACAAGCCGCTGGTGGGAACACTGGTGGGAACTAGTAACTGGGTCCATTATCTGGGAGCATTTCCTGCAACAGTGTAGCGTGCTCATCTACTAACCAATCAGGGTCGAGTATAGAGAGACGCACGCTGTACACGCATTGACGACATGACGTTCTAAAGTCCGTTGGTCCATTTGATTCAATACAGTGTGAATGAAGACTGTAAATAAAGTCCGGATTATAAGTACAGTGTGAAAAGGCAAAAAAAAGGTTCTGGTCCGAACCTTGGTGCGGACTTTACCATGTGAATACGCCCTTAAAGAGTTAATAATCACCTCATCAAACTGATAATGATGCAATGGCCTCCAGGTGTAATGGAAGAGGGAAACATCAAAAACATGCAGGACCCCGACCCTCGAGGACCACAGTTTGACACCCCTGGTTAAAGAAGTTGTTGCAGCTGAAACAGATTAATCCTTACAACGTGCACTGCTATTTTATATTTTTAACAATCTGTGCCTATATTCATATGAGAAGATGGATCTAATTTAGTTGAGTTAAAGTATCAGCCCATGGACTATAAATACTATAAATGCCAGTAGCAGCCTTCATGACTAAATGCTCTGAGAGTCGTGTTTGTGGAAGTTCTCAAACAGGAGCTGTCAGAACGTTCAGTCAGCAGCTGAGCGAGCTGTCAATCATAACGCTGTGGGTTATGATGTGGGTCAGTTCAAATAATGAATAACTTAAGCACTAGCATAATTAAACTGTGATGAAAATTACAAATACATACAGTATAGAGAGGTGGTAAAAATACTGATAGATACTAAAGTACTGATTTAACTCCTATATTGAAACATGCAATACTTATTTACAGAGGTGGTAAAAGTACTCACATTTTGTACTGACGTAGAAGTACAGCTACTTATGTGAAAAAATACTCTGGTAAAAGTAGAAGTACTGATTCAACTCAGCTACTTAAGAAAACGTTAAAAAGTACAATTTCTCAATTGTAATAAAGTATAAAAGTAAAAAGTAAAACTAAATGCATCATTTTAAGAGGAAAAATATAAAAATTTTGAAATGAAAAGGCAAAATGATGAGATAAAAAGTTAAAATTGTGAGATAATAGTCATATAACAGTTTCACTCCTCCACTGAGTTTCCATCTGAAGTGACTCATTTTTCATGCTGTCAAATCTGTTTAGTTTGAAAGAGTAATGAGTCTATTCTGAGAATGTAAAGAGTGTAATGTACAGATATTTATGCAAAAATGTAGGGAGGAAAAGTAAAAAGTTGCCAGAAAAAAAATACTCAAGTAAAGTACAGACACCAAAAAAACAGTAATGAAGTACTTTTACTTAGTTACTTTACATTTCTCATGTATTCAATTGTATGAACCTTATGTTTACTACCTCAGAATTTATTAAAATATTATTTTAAATTAGAAGTACTTTATTGATCCCACAACTGAGAAATTGTTATCAGAGGTGGAAAGTAACTAAGTAAAAGTACTTTGTTCCTGTACTTAAGTAAAGTACAGATACAAATAAAAATTACTTTTCTGGAAATGTTTTACTTTTCCTCCCTACATTTGTTCATAAATATCTGTACTTTATATTCCTTCCATTTTTAGAATAGACTTATTACTTTTTCAAACCAAACAGATGTGACAGTATGAACAATAAGAGGGAAAATCACTGGAGGAGAGAAACTGTGACTTTATATTATAATTATGACTTTTATCTCATGATTGTGACTTTATTTTTCCTCAAATTTTTGACTTTATCTCATAATTTCAACTCTTTATCTCAGAATAACACATTTCTTATCTCATATTTGACGTTTTATCTCATAATTTTGTCTTTTTTTATTTGACAATGATTATGTTTTATTTCAATTGTGATTTTTTTCCCCCCATTTTTCCTACATTTCTTGCCCATACCCAAACAGCTGAGTACCATGACCCGCATTTTCTACACAATAACTCACTTTCATATCATAATTATGAATTTTATCTCACAACTGTGACTATTTATCTTAGAATGTTTACTCTTTTTCTCATCATTGTACATTTTTTATCTCATAATTGTGACTAAGTCATCTGTCATGACAAAAACAGAGAGAGTCGAGTGTAAATAAAAGGAGTTTATTAACACAGAACTACTGTTGGAAATGTCTCTGACAAGATGGACCGATGGATGAAGAGAGCAGGGCAGAACAGAGCCAAAACTGGACCCAGACCAGTCCAGGACCAGATCAGATAAGACTAGACCAGATGAGGCCAGACCAGACCAAACCGGGACCAGATGAGGCCAGACCGGGACCAGACCAGACCAGATGAGACCAGACTGGGACCAGACCAGACTGGGACTAGACCAGATGAGGCCAGACCGGGACCAGACCAGATGAGACCAGACCGGGACCAGACCAGACCAGGACTAGACCAGATGAGGCCAGACCAGACCAGATGAGACCAGACCGGGACCAGACCAGATGAGGCCAGACCAGACCAGATGAGACCAGACCGGGACCAGACCAGATGAGACCAGACATGGACCAGACCAGATGAGACCAGACCGGAACCAGACCAGATGAGACCAGTACCAGCACTCCCACCGCAGGTGTCCCTCGTTGGTTCATCACCTGTAATAGAGAGAGAACCAAGTCTCCAAAAGAGGCACACATCAATTTAGACTGTTAAATCTCAAAATTATGGTGTTTTTTTTTTTAAGTCATATTTATGTTGACTCATTTGTGCCCCCCCCCCCCCCCCCCCCCCCCCATTTTTCTTACATTTCCTACATGTTTTAGTACTGTGACCTGGTCACACATATTTTCTGCTGACCTTTACCAGCTTTATTTTTGGATACTTTTGACACTTTTCAGATTTTTCTTGGTTAAATAAGTGTTATTTCATTCACGGCCAAAGAAAATGCAGTTTTACTTAATATTTTATTCCAACTGAGAAGTTGTACCTTTTTTTTTTTTTTTTTACTTTCATTTCGTAGAGGAGTTGAATCAGTACTTCTATTTTTAACAGAGCATTTTTTCACACTAGTAGCTGTACTTTAAGTACAGAATGTGAGTACTTTTACCACTGCTGGTATGTTGAAAAATAACATTCTACAAATGTCCTTATGTAACAAGATGGAAGTGATAATGCACAGGAATATTATTAAAGATAAGACCTGCATATATCTGGTTGGAAAAATAAAAGTACATTCATAAATTTTTCCAAAACATAAGAAAATGTCCTTTAATAATTCTTGGAGAAACCTGCTCTGGATCTGATACAGTCAGTCAGTGTCCCTCAGGCTGTCACAAAATTATTATTTCATCCATAAAAACAGCCAAATCTAAGATGAAATACTTCTACGGGCAGCGAGACGTGTTGATTTGTGGGGGAACATAATGTATAATCTGCCAAAGTTTGGTGTGAAAGAAAGAGTGATTACATACTGAGTTTAGTTTATTTATTTGAACAAAAAAAAATACAATTTCATCTCGTGCACAATTTACAAACAATTGTGCACGAGATGAAAGAAGCCAAAAAAGGCTTATGTGAAAACCTCCCCAGAAATAAACAATACACAGGGGAAGAAGAAAAAAGATACTTAAATTTACATATAACTGAAATCTATAACATTTATAATAACAAACAGACAAACAAACACAATACCCCTCTCCCAGATGAGATTAAAAATACAATTTATCCAAATACGATACCACCAATGCTAATGTTATTACTCACCATCACAGAACTGTTACCATTAATATTGATTCTAATAAATGCACCTTGTTTGAGTCGGTTTGTTTGTTCGTCAGCAGCTTTACTCAAAAACCACTAGACAAATTTCCATGATATTTTCAGGAAAGGTGCGAAGTGGTCCAGAGTAGATTCGATTAAACTTTGGTGAATGTAGGTCAAAGGTCACAGTCACTAAAAATAAAAAGAAATAGGACAATTGCGATGAAAGTTGTGGTGCTTTTTAGGCTTTTGTTGTGAGATGAAGTGAAAGTTGTGATAAATAGTTAAAATATTCTCTTTTTGTAATCAAAATTAAGTAATATTTCAAATATTTAGTTACTGGAAAATTCATTCAAAGTCATTGTGATATGGTCCTCAATACTACCTTACCGATAATAGCAAATAAATGATTATAAGGATTACAAAAATGCAACAAAATATACTTTTTCCCAAATGCACCTGTTGGTTCAAAGGTTAAAGTTCATATGATCTCACAACACTACATGAAGTTATAAAGCAATATAAATGTCTCAGCCAGTCAAAAAAAACCCCAAAAAAACCCAATTTTACGAGTACTGTGTAATGTGTAGTAGAGGGAGTTTCTGATAAAAATAGAACAAAAGACACTTATATTAAGACAACCATTCAAATATGGTAAATAAAATATTACGTGGACGACAAAAATGCAGCAAAAAACTACTCTTACAAATGCACCTGTTGTTACTAGTGCATCATTTTAGGCGTCAAATGTGACGTGCTGGCTGCGCACATGTTGCTTCGTACTGTAAGGTAAACAGGAAAAGGAAGAAGGAGCAGCTCAAGTCGTCACAAATGATTGGTCACATTTTGTGGGAACACAGTAAATTTTGCAGTGTTAAATCAACACTTAGAGAGTTTATTTAACTTCTTCTAGAGTGTATTTGGTCCCATTTTCTCCAAATTAACACTGCGAAATTTACTGTGAAAGTCGCAGTGATTGGTTAAAATTGCAACATCGCACTGAATTCAGAGGGATTGGCTGAATTTACGGTTGAAGATGCAAATCGCAACATCTCGAAATCCTGGAGGGTCTGATATGTAGACAATCACTCTCACATTCACACCTATGGACAATTCACATTAACTAATGAACCTATCAGTGCATGTGTTTGGATGGTGGGAGGAAACTGGAGAAAACCCACACAGACACGAGGAGAACATGCAAACTCCACACAGAAAGGTCTGGTGTGGGAATAGAACCAGCGTCCTTCTTGCTGTGAGGCACGAGTGTTAACCACTGCACCACACTTGATAATTACCTCCACCATGGAGGTTATGTTTTTGCTGGAGTTTGTTTGTCTAATAGTTAGCAAGATAACTCAAAATGTTATAGATGGATCTTGATGAAAATGTCATGATGTATTGGGGGTGTCACAAGGAACAAATGATTCGATTTTAGTGATGATCCGGAAGAGATCCTGGATTCTGCATCACTTTGAAATTTTCGATTGTGGTATATGGAGAATAAATTTCAAAGTGATCCAAAATCCAGGATCTCTTCTGGATCATCACCAACATCGAATCATTTGTTCCCTGTGACACCCCCAACATGTCATGAAATTTTCATCAAGATCCATCCATAACGTTTTGAGTTATCTTGATAACTACAGACAATACAAACTCTGGCAAAAACATAACCTCCTTGGTGGACCTCTCTTCATTCGGAGGGGGGGGATCTGCCTTGGTTTGCGCTCTCAAAGTGCTTTTGTAGTTAATCTATGAATTCATTTATTTTACTATTATTATTATTATTATTATTATTATTATTAGTAGTAGTAGTAGTAGTAGTACTATTATTAGAATAAGAATTTAATTTTTCTTTATTTTTTCTCTCTTCCCTACAGAATAATAAAAATAAACTCATGTCCTATGATGAGAAATGTTTGTGTCCAAGTGTGTGTACTGTGCATTAAAAACAGGCGGTTGTTTGAAAGTAGTCGTCCTTCCTCATTTCTGATGTGCTCCCTCTTGCAAAAGGCCCGCAGCAGACCCTGCCTCTGTTTAGGCATGTTCTGCCACACTTGCGCTCTGCACATTAACCTCCAAACTATTGAAATATTAATATGCCTAAGGTCCATATGTCATGGTAAGAAGTCCAAGTGCACCAGAGGAACAACTCAAATTCAACTGTGCACACGTCTGACATATGAGTCAACGGTACACATGCATGGAAGACGATCTCCTCCAGCTGAAGCTTTTACTGTTTTAATGTTAATGATCTGAAAGAATGGAGCTACAGTACAAAGAGCCCTCAGTGGCATTACTAAGTCAATACAGATTGACAACCCAGTTAGGACTGGCTCAAAATATTTCAATCACTTATTGAACGACTAAATGTAGCACAGAGGCGCCTCAGGCAGAACTTAAACTGTGCATTCAGGGTGATACTGGGGCAATTAATTAATGCAGTAAAACTGGCTATCAAAGTGGGGAAACAGATGTAAAATTAAACTGACACCCAATGCACTCTTAAAGAATCCTTAAAAATGCCACTGGCTTATACGTGCCCTCTGTCAGCTCATCCTCATAACTATCCAAACTTGTTCATTAAATTTCTTTTTATACAATAGGCTTTTCAAATAGTTAACATTTAGATGGCATAAAGTTCAAAGTAGTTTTTTGTATTATTGTGGTTGAAAACATGAAAAAGAAAAACTTAACAGTTGTAGAAGTGTCCTAGTAACTGAGTGAAGCTGTGCTAAACCCTCAGTATGTATTAACATGCAGGCATTTACATTCACTATGTTTACATGCATTTAGAGAAATTGGAATTACCGCCTTACTCTGGTTATCAAATCAAAGCTTTAAAGGGGACATATGTCCATTTTCCACCAGTGGACACAGTTCCCTGGTGTCTCAGTGACCTGTCTGTCACATGCTTTGGTCCAAATACCACATTGATGCAGATACAGCAGCCTCTTCAACCTGTAGAAACAGACCTTTTTAAAACACTATGTTTTTATAGTGCCTCATGGTTTTATGCAAATGAGCCACAGCTGACTCCGCCCCTTTCTTCCACATTCTACCGAGAGGAAGAAGAGTTAGAAGAGGAGAAAGAAATGGAACCTGAAAAAGTTGAGGCAGAGAAAAAGAGACAAAGACACAAATTAAATAAAATAATCTGGAGAGAATCAAAGTGGGTCGAGTACTGAGTATTACAGCCAAGGTGCCTTCAGGTTAGGGTTCGTTAACAGTCCTGGTGTACATTCAGGTCTGGTTTGTCTGGACCCAGGTCGTCCAGACGAGCCACCAGCCCGTCCCATCAACCTGGGTCAGACCAACCGTGGACCTGGATGCATGCAGTGACCAGGGCTCAGACGCCAATGCACCGGACGCACATGAGGATACGATAGAGAATAATGAATCTGTGAGTCATGTGACCAGTAGGTGAGGTTAGCTGAGCTGGTGGGGTGGGGTCTTCAAATCAGTCTATGCGTATGATGTACAAACCATAAAAAATCCAAAACAGAGCATTTTCATCCCCCTCCAACAAGAACTGGATCAGGAGAAAAGGAGAGTGGAAGTTTTTTGTTCATAATTTAAGGGTCTCCTCACACACAGAGGAGTAATAATAACAAGTCAGGAGTAAAAAGGAGATAAAAATAAATAAAGTAAAGGCAGAGGATCCTTCAAAGTTTCACTGTAGTTACTGTAGATTATAGTAGATAGTAGTAGTAAGAAGATCCATTCACTTTCTGCAACTACTCATCAGTAACATAGTCACCACACTCACACTCAGCAAACAGCCAATTGGCCAAATGGTAAAGGACACTAGTTCTGCAGAGGTGATATACAGATTCACTGACAATGAGCAAAGTTCAGGTTGTCACTCATCCAGACTCTCAGAGCGAGTAGTGACAGAGCTGAAAAACAGTCTGGGTTTCAAAAAGAGGCCAGAGGAAAGGAAGTGGAATTTGACTGAAGTGTTGATGGTGACAGATGAAAAACCAGAGGCAGCCAGTAAAGGAAACAACAGAGTGATTTCAGCTGAAATTTAACAGCAATCCATCCAATTGTTGTCAAGATCAGAATGATAAAAGTCTTGTGGCTACTTGAAGAGAAGGCACCAAAGTCCTGAGAATTTGTTCTAAGAGAACTAAGGATGCCTGCTCTAATTTTTCTGTTAATCCATCTCAGACATATTTAGATTATTTTGACTGGACTGATGTGTAGCAGACTGGCAACATGATGAATGAATGATGAGATTTACACCTACATGATTATTATGACAGGATGTTACACATGCTGGTAAGTAATTTATGTACAAAGTCTGAAAGAGGCTGAGATGAAGGTGATGAGTGTATGAATGCCCAGGTGTGGGTGAGGGTGTGGGTATGGGTGAGGGTGTGGGTGGTCATGAGGGTATCGGTGAGGGTGAGGGTGAGGGTGTGGGTGTGTGTGATGTTGTGGATGTGCGTGAGGGTGTGAGTGAAGGTGCGGGTCTGGTGAGGGTGTGGGTGGTCATGAGGGTATGGGTGAGGGTGAGGGTGTGGGTGTGCGTGAGGGTGTGAGTGAAGGTGCGGGTCTGGGTGAGGGTGTGGGTGGTCATGAGGGTATGGGTGAGGGTGAGGGTGTGGGTGTGCGTGAGGGTGTGGGTGTGGATGTGGGTATGGGTAAGGGTGTGGGTGTGGGTGAAGATGTGGGTATTGGTGTGGGTGAGGGTGTGGGTGTGCGTGAGGCTGTGGGTGAGTGTCTGGGTGTGGGTGAGGGTGAAGGTGTGGGTGTGGGTGTGGGTGAGGGTGAGGGTGTGGGTAAAGGTGTGGGTGTGGGCATTGGTGTGGGTGTGCTGCGTCAGGGTATGGGTGTGGGTTAGGGTGCGGATGTGGGTGTGGGTATGGGTGAGGGTGTGGGTGTGGGTATGGGTGTGGGTTAGGGTGCGGATGTGGGTGTGGGTATGGGTGAGGGTGTGGGTGTGGGTATGGGTGTGGGTTAGGGTGCGGATGTGGGTGTGGGTATGGGTGAGGGTGTGGGTGTGGGTGAGGGTGTGGGTGTGGGTATTGGTGTGGGTGTGGGTATTGGTGTGGGTGAGGGTGTGGTTCAGCTCTACCTGTATATCACACAGTAACAGAGCATTTATGCAGAACCTTATGAGGCTCTAATAAGGTTCATTTGTGTTTTAGTCGTGGTTTCACCATCTAATAAAGGCTTTAAATCATTATCCAATAGAATACATATGTTAACCTCATGTTCCCATTGTAAAACCATTCTTCACTGATTTCAAACGAAGCCCTCATGTACTGTTACAACCACCAACGTTCCCTGGAAAGATCATTTCTGCAGCTTGTGTCATTGTGTCACTGTTCTATTTAACAACTGAAATGATTAAGCCCTTATGAAAAAAAAATATAATGCATTATATTGAAAAATATATTCCCATATATGGAAAAGTCGTGCATATATCATCCAATATACTGCAATATATGATTTGATCATTTATTGACAAATATAAAACATATATTTCACTGAAGACAAAAGCTGCCCTATATTTGTAGTTTTATTTAAACTCAATTTCCTTCCACATATATTGTGAAATGTATTAATAAATATATATTTACATATATTTAGTGTTAAGTCTCTCTCTAGTTCCACTCCAAAAGGACACACGGACAACTCTTGATTCAATTATTGATCAACTTTTTATTTCCCAACTTAAGTTTTCGTTGGCCTCATGTTGATCGTGTTAAATCATCAGGTTGTAAACCTTCAAAAACACAGAAAACAAATATTAACAACAATGTAATTTAACAAAATATCTTCAAACAATGTTTTGACTAATAATGTTTTTAAACTTTAACAAATAATGTTAACAAATAATGTTAAACATTCCAATTAATTGTTTTTTAAACATAATGTTTTAAACATTCCAATTGTTTTTTAAACATGTTTCTAAACCTTTAAACTCTAAATATGTTTTAAGTAGCTGTTTTTAAACAAATGCATTTTAATTAGCTGTTTTTAAACAAATACATTTGTCAATAATTAATTTAGTAATTATATTAAATTAATTAACCATTTTAAATGATTTAACCACTTTAAATGAATTAAACAATTAAGTCTATCAAATGGAATAAGCATTTTAAATGAATCAAACAATTTAATGCCATTAAATGGAATAAAGAAAATAACGAAAATGCCTACGAGCTTGTAGATCAGCTCTTTTTCTAGAGTTATTTTAAACCATTAACATTTCAAATACATTTAGCAAGAGTTTAACAACTATAAATGTATCCTTTTTAACTTTGTGTTAACCTTTAGTCATTTAAACTTAACTTAAGCTTTTAACATTTTAGCTTTTAACTTGTGCTTTTAACTTTTTAAACAGTAAGTCAGTGCTCAAAACATTGTGGCAATGTGGTTTATCCATTTGAAATGTTAACAATTAAACAAACAAATTAAAACAAACAAATTAAGAAGCATTGCAGATATAAATTAAGCATTCCAACTTAAGCATTTCAGGCAGCATAAAAATAAAGAACATATTTACCGACCATTGGTGCATTTGGAGTAAACTCCTGAGTAGAGCTTGCTGCTTCTTGCTGTTCTTCCTTGCAGTTTGTTGCATGAAGGACTGAGAGCCTCCATTGCTTTTCAGGTGCTCTTAATAAACAATCAGCGGCCATTTTGCTGGTGCATTCTGGGAATTGTAGTTTTGACTGGAACTCCATTCCTCAGTTTTAACTTTACATTTAGTAATACACTTCACAGAATATACATATGTATGAACATCCACATGTTATTACGTGTATTACATTAACATATATAAGTACATATATTGTCATATATATGTCAATATATGGAAAGTGGCAATTCCTTATATATTTTAACTACATTGTAATATATTGACACAATATATTTTTAGTATATTATACACATATATTTTTATTTTCAATTTCAGGCAGTAATATATTGATAGTCAGTATATGGAGAAATATATTTTGTTTTATAAGGGAAGCATCAGACTTATAAGGACAAAACAGCACCTGTTAACACAACATTATGTGAGTCTAGTGCTTCCAAATGGTGTGTTAACATGAATTCATTTTGATCCTTTGGAGACTAAGAGGGATTTTGGCAAACACATCTGACTGATGGTAGCGAGGTAGAGCTAACACCTCTGATCACACTGGTCTACAAGTCAAATGACCTCTGGAAAAAAAAAAAAAAAAGAAATATTCCCACATGTGTGTTAGTGATAAAGAAAATTTTTAATGTTACATAAGTCTGGGGTCAAAATATAAACTTTTATTTTTCAATTTACTGAATATTATGATCATTTGTCTTTATTTTACTAACAATTTTGTTCATTTTATTGATTATTTTGGTCATTTTCATTTAAGTAATTTCTTATACACATATATAAATATATATATATATATATATATGCTATTTGTTATTGGTCCATTTCTGTTCATTTTCTTGATTAATTTGTTCATTTCACACCATATTTAACAGGACCAAATTACACTGGTCTACAAGTAAAATGCTTCCGGAATAAAATTAATGAAATGTTCCCACATGTGTGTTATTGATAAAGAAAAGTCAAATCTTAAATGCTGGTTGGCTCAGTCTGGGGTTTTAGTCATTTAGTTTTTAGTCCAAAGGAATATTGTTCTCAGATCTACTTCAAAACACTGTCTGTAAATTATGATCCATTCACTTTACTGGTTCTTTCTAGTGGAATATTTATAAATACATGGACATAAACCACCATCAAATATATTATATTATTTTGTCGTACAGTGTATAATGATAAATAAAGTACTTTGTTTCTTTCTTTGTTTCTTTCTTTGTTTCTTTCTTTGTTTCTTTGTTTCTTTCTTTCTTTCGATCTTTCTTTCTTTCTTTCTCTTTCTTTCTTTCTTTCTTTCTTTCTTTCTTTCTTTCTTTCTTTCTTTGTTTCTTTCTTTGTTTCTTTGTTTCTTTGTTTCTTTGTTTCTTTGTTTGTTTCTTTCTTTCTTTCTTTCTTTCTTTCTTTCTTTCTTTCTTTCTTTCTTTCTTTCTTTCTTTCTTTCTTTCTTTCTTTCGATCTTTCTTTCTTTCTCTTTCTTTCTTTCTTTCTTTCTTTCTTTCTTTCTTTCTTTCTTTCTTTCTTTCTTTCTTTCTTTCCCTTTCTTTCTCTTTCTTTCTTTCGTTCTTTCTTTCTTTCTTTCTTTCTTTCTTTCTTTCTTTCTTTCTTTCTTTCTTTCTTTCTTTCTTTCTTTCTTTCTTTCTTTCTTTCATCAGTTAACCAGCACTAAAGTCATTTGTTTTCTGATTCATCTTATTAAAATATGTCAAATTTAATACATTTAATTTCTGAAGCAGATACTTTGTACAAAATCGTAGACCATCATCATTTCTTTCTTAATATATTTCATATCTAATCCTAATATTTTGGGTAGATCTGAAATGTTTCACATTAATGACAAAAACACTCTTCTTTTATAGATTGTTACTAAGTGAATCAACTTTTGTACACGTTTTTTTTAAGCTTTTATGATAAAATACTTCCTGAACCCTGGCAAATATTCGTACTTTAAAAAAGAAAAATAAGAAAAAAAAAAAAAAAAAGCTGAAGCACTGATTAAAAGCTGATGAAAACTGAAATGAAATGAGAAGTGGAAATTCAAAGGGAAATAAAGACTAATGAAAAATGTGGACGTATTACAACTTTGGTCACACGGCTTCTTATCTGAATGTGAGAAACAGAGCAATGGAGGGGGTGAGGATGTGTGAATGTGACTTATTGGAAGTGAACAAGGCCCCTCTGGCTGCTGCTGAGGTTTCTGTCTGACATATATTGATTGTGCGGCCCTGGCCCGGGGATACAGAACTGGCACAATGTGTGTGTTTGTGGGAGAGGGAGTGAAAAGTTGAAGGATTTGTGTGTTTAACAAAGACCAAATGAGATTGGAAACAGAGAAGAAGCTGAATGTTGATGTGTCTCAGTCTTGTCTACTTTGCCTCCTGTGGGCGCTTCAGTGTACGACTGATCCAACAGTAAAATGTCAGCTCTCTGACATGTCCTGTGGGCTTCCACTTTGACAACGGTAGAGTTAAATGTTATCAGCGGTGCAAATGGTTGTTGACACACAGCAGCTGTGTCGGCAGAAGCTGGCGGTAACGCTGATGCTAATTAGAAAATAATGATCTCCATGTGTCGTCTGTGTGTACCAGCCATGTAATCTACATAATGCTATCACACACCACTAACGTTTCAGTCCACAACTGAAGCCCATGGGGGTGAACACAAATCATATTTACCTGAACAAGAAGATAGTATTGACAAACTGTGATCAGTATGAGAAATAATACATAAGTGATGTTCCCTCCAAATAGCATTTAGAGCCTTTTTAATATACATTAAAAACTGAGCAGCTTCCCCTTGAGTGTCTACATTAATGATAAAATAATAATAATAATAATAATAATAATAATAATAATAATAATAATAATAATAATAATAATAATAATAATAATAATAATGATAATGATAATAATAATAATAATAATAATAATAATAATAATAATAATAATAATAATAATAATAATAATAATAATAATAATAATAATGATAATGATAATAATAATAATAATAATAATAATAATAATAATAATAATAATAATAATAATAATAATGATAATGATAATGATAATGATAATAATAATAATCTTTATTTGTATAGCACCTTTCATATAAACACTGTAGCCCAAAGTGCTTCACATTGCAATTTTAAGACAAGGTGACAAAATAAACTGATCATAAATAAGAAATAGATCAATAAATAAGAAATAAAATTACAGATAAAATTACAAGAGTACAAGATGACATGTATTATAACAGTATAAAGAATGTAAAGAACGGGGTCACAGAATTGTGACACCATTCTTTATCTCCTTTCAAAGGCTGATGAAAATAAAAATGTTTTTAATTTGTTCCCTGATGTCTTTAGGAATTGTGTTCCATAACTTTGGTGCATAGTTAACAAAGGCAGCGTTTCTAATTTTCTTTGTAATATATCTGGGAGTCTGCATTGGACGACCTTACTGTTCTAGTTTGCACATAACTGGTCATTGAGTTTGAAATGTAACTGTGTCCTGTTTCATTTAAGGCTTTATAAGTAAAAGGTGGCACTTCTTTCCATACAGAAATATTTAAAGGTAAATGTATTTATATAGCACATTTCATGTACAGGACAATTCAAGTTGTTTTACATAGTATAAGAAAAATAAAATGGTTAAAATGCATTAAAAGACAATTAAAATAAAACACATAAAAAAAAAAACAATTGAGAATCTAAGTAAAAGCTCCAATAAATAGTAATGTTTTCAAGCCTGATTGAAATGAACTGACAGTTTTTCTAAGACTTCAGATATTCAGGTAGTTTGTTCCACAAGTGAGGAACAGAAAAACTGAATGATGCTTCACTTTGTTTGGTTCTAATTTTGGGAACATTTCATAAAGGGGACATATCATATAAAATATACTTTTTGCAGCTGTCATTTCATGGTTATTTCATTAATATTTTTGTGTTCTCCAGTGTTATTGAACACATTGTGTGTTCAGAGATGCCTGAAAATTAAAAAAATAAATAAATAAATATTCAGGCAAATTATTTATTATTTATTATTATAAATATAACTATAACCACAAGCTTAAGTCTTATCCCGACCTTTAATGAAAAACAACATTCAAATTTTGAAGAATTTCTCATAAATGCACAAAGTCTTTTTAAGTTACTGTGTATATTTACATCCCTTTAATAATCCCTGCGAGTACTACATGGTCACATATACACACAAACATACTATTTCTCACACACTTTGACAACGGCCACACCCTAGTGTTGTGTTCAAATGAAGCACTGTTTTCCATTAGCCCTGATTGGAAGTGTTGATTGATCTGTCCATGTGTCGTCAGATCAGTGCAGGCGAGGCAACCACTCTGCTTTATTGGGAGACAGTGGCAGAATAAAAAACTGCAAAGAGCTGATCCAGCAGAAAACAGAGTGAAACAAACTGGTGGGAAGTTGAGGACTTTATACAAACTCCTAAAGCCTTTGATTGTGTGTGTCTCTATTCTCCCTTTGAGCATCCACTGAGTCTGAACACTACTTATTATGATTGTTTTTTTGGTTTTTTTCCCGCTGTGATACAAAGTATTTTTTCCAATAATACTTTTTTTTTTTTTTTTTTACAAGTTATACATAAAGAAACCATATAAACAGACAAACAAACAAAAAGGAACATTCAGAATCAATGGTTAAGTCCATGAGAATCTTTCCATATGTTGAGTCATGTCCAAGAAATTATAAAATATTTTTGTTTCTATGTTTCTTTTTGATAGATTTCCTTTTGTGTTCTGTCTACTCTGACCTTTACCCTTGTTTCTACATGTGTGTGCTGAATGTTCCTTATGTGTGTCACCTGTGTCTTGTTGTATCCCCGCCTTTATGTATGTTTATCCTTTATCCCTGCGATCAATAGAAAAACACTCTGAGAGCACAAACCCTCCACCAAGGCAGACGTCCCCCCACCCAATCACATTCGCCCTGGGGCAGACTGACAGAGGCGTGGCAGCCATTTTGCACCTACAGCCCCTCTGACCACCACCAAACATTCATAGATCAGTGTAAGGGACAGTGGAGGTAAGGAGGGTGAAGTGTCTTCCCCAATGACACAATGGACTGACTAGGACAGAGCGGGATTCAAACTGGCAACCCTTCTGTTATTAGACAACCCGCTCTACCAACTGAGCCATGGCCGTCCTCATATATAGTAGGTGTTTTCCTTTGTCCTTTGCTAGTTTGTCTTGTTCTACAGAGAAGGAAGCCACTCATTGTCTGTTAAGAAGAGTTTTTGAAACCTTGTCTTTTGTCTAGTTTTGTCTTTTCCTTTGATATTTTGTCTCTTAAGTTTTTTTCCTCCTAGAGAGTTAATTTAATTTACTACTTTGTCATATTATGGTTTTTCTCTCTTTAAAAGTGATTTTCAGCTGATACTTTTGATATTTGTGAAAAACAATCCTCTGTGTGAGTGTTTTATTAAATACTTTGATATTGTACTTTGCTTTATTTTTGAACACCAAGTTTTAGTCAGGCTTTTGTGTTCAGTCCTGACAACAACATACTGTATGATTGTGGATCTATACAGGAAGTAATTATTACATTCCAGAAACCTGCAAAGAAATCAAATAAATATTAGTTCTTTATATATTTAATGAAGTGACTCCACACATTTTCAAACCTCTCTAGTGTGTCTTTTAACCCTCCTGTTATGTTCAGGAACAGCAGTGATGTTCCTGGTGCATGTTTAGTTATCCAAATGATGTCCCAAAACCAAAAAAATCCTAACAAGCATTGTTAATATTTGATTACTACATCCATTATTAACTATTTTATCAATATTTAGTGCACTGGAGTTCCTTACCTCTAACACAGGGGTCTGCAACCCTGGTCCTAGAGAGACACTATCCTGAATGTTTTAGATGTATCCCTGATTCAGATGATCAGCCTATCGTCAAGTTCTGCAGAAGACTGATAAAGACCATCAGCTGTGATGGAAGAGGGACATATGTAAAACATGCTGCTCTCTAGGACCAGGGTTAAGATAAGATAAGGTAAGGTAAGGTAAGGTAAGGTAAGGTAAGGTAAGGTAAGGTAAGGTAAGGTAAGGTAAGGTAAGATAAGATAAGATAAGATAAGGTAAGGTAAGGGAAGGTAAGATAAGATAAGATAAGATAAGGTAAGGTAAGGTAAGGTAAGGTAAGGTAAGGTAAGGTAAGGTAAGGTAAGGGAAGGTAAGATAAGATAAGATAAGGTAAGGTAAGGTAAGGTGAGGTGAGGTGAGGTAAGGTAAGGTAAGGTAAGGTAAGGGAAGGGAAGGGAAGGGAAGGGAAGATAAGATAAGGTAAGGTAAGGTAAGGTAAGGTGAGGTGAGGTAAGGTAAGGTAAGGTAAGGTAAGGTAAGGTAAGGTAAGGGAAGAGAAGAGAAGAGAAGAGAAGCCATGGCTCACTTGGTTGAGCAGGTCGTCCATTCACCAAAGGGTTGGAGGTTCGATTCCCGCTCTGTCCTAGTCAGTGTGTTGTTTCCTTGGGCAAGACATTTCACCCTCCTTGCCTCCAGTGTCACAGTAAGTATAAATATTTGGTGGTGGTCAGAGGGGCCGTAGGCGCGAAATGGCAGCCACGCTTCTGTCAGTCTGCCCCAGGGCAACTGTGACTACATATGTAGTTTACCACCACCAGAGGGAGCATGTGAGAGTGAATGAATAATGGAACAAGTGCTTTGGGTGCCATGAAAAAGTGCTATATAAATCTAATCCATTCTTATAAGATAAGATAAGATAGTACTTTATTGTCATCATACAACTGTACAATGAAATTTGTCCTCTGCATTTAACCCATCCTTCTAAGGAGCAGTGGGCGGTGCCTGGGGACCCATCTCCAGACATGGAGCCAGGCTCATGGGTGATGGGGGACACCGGAGCACCCAGAGGAAACCCATCCAGACACGGGAAGAGAAACATGCAAACACAGAAAGACCTGGGGATCAAACCCGGGTCTTCTTGGTGTGAGGAAAGAGTGCTAACCACTCCACCACTGTGCCACCGGTCGCAGACCTCTGATCTTAAAGGTAATGGTTCAATTAGTAGAATTCACTCATTTTTCATGAAGAAAATATATGTTCAGACTTTTCTGTTAATGTTTCATTACTTTATTACTTTTGAAAGACCAACATATATAACATAATATAATGTGTCTCACAGTTGCAAAGACAGAAATAGTCTGTCATCCTTTTATCACTGGGTCAAATTGACCTGAACAGTATCTATGTCATATAAATATGAAAGGTGTGATCACTAATATGTGAGATGAAACATGTTCATATTATATGTTAACCCTTAGCAGAAGATGTTTCATGCTGAAAAAAAAAAACTTAATTATTTTTCCTAAGTGTTCAAACTTTAAAAAGGGTAAATTTGACCTGTAACATAACGGGAGGGTTAAATTGTATGTGATCTTTTCCAATATTACACATAATAACAGTTGTTTTAGCCATGTTGCAATGCTCAGTTTGACCATTTCTTTCCATGACAGTGATCACTCTCTTTGCTTGTTATATTCAAAGGTCTCGTCGCGATTTATGTGAATTCCTTCAGGGTATAATCCTAATATAAAAACGTGGGTTCCAGCTTTAACTTAATTGATAATATCTCCTGTACAATATTTTTAATGTCTCCCCAAACATCCTTACTTTTTATGCATAACAACAGACAATGGAAGAGAGTGCCCTTTTCTTCTTTGCATGTATTACACAGATCTGGGATCTGTTTGTCGAATTTAAAATAAAGTCTAAATACGAGCCATTTCAATCTGTTTTTTGTTTTATGATCAGTTGGCTTCACTGTTGGAAGGTTCATAAATATGAAAAGCTATAGAATCTGGACTTTTTTTTTTCAATTATTATTTTAATCCAATAACATTTCCTTTGTGCATTGGAGTAGCGTTTTTATTTTACAGGTTAAAAGCATGGAGTAGAAACAATATAGTCATCTATATAAAGATGCTGCTCATATGAGAGAGAACAGAAGGAAACCATTCAATTTAATTTTCACTTCAATTTTATTTGTAGAGCCTTATATCACAGCATAGTCTCACAGGGCTTTAGAGTTAGTTGGCATCGAAGAGGTGTTGGACAGATGAACAGTGAAAAACTGATGTCCATCATAAACACCCCTCCACCCCCACCCCATTCACCTTAGTGTAAAGCAGGAGCATGAAACTCATTTCAGTTCAGGGGGCCATATTAAGCCAAATTTGATCTACAGTGGAGCTGGACCAGTGAAATACTAACATATTAATATAGAAATAATTCCTCTATGTTTTAGAACAAAAAAAAGGAAAGTTATGTGATGGAAATCTTTACATCCTTTTTTTTTAAAAATGTAAATAACATGAACAAATTGACATATGTAAAGAAAACTATGTGCAGTTTTAACAATATGGTGTCTCAGTTTATCATTTACAAATGTACATTTCAATTTACAGATCACAGTAGATCAACAAAACATACATAAATCATTTAATCACAGGTGGAATATTGGTAAATTTGCCATTTAGACATTTAAAAAATGTTCATATTTGTTCAGGTTACTTGTATTTTTGTGAAATGATCATTTTTAGTGTAAATACAATACAATTACATGACCAGTTTCATATTTACAAAGAGAAACATGTGGAGTTGTGAGTATTTTTACAATATTATAGCAGCATTTTACTGATCTGACCCAGTTGACATTAAATTGGTCTGTATGTAGAACCTGAAATAATATTATTTATATCTTAAATGTCATTTTTGCATTTACATGTTTGATACCTCTGCTGGAGAGGCCTTTAACACCTCCTACAGCATCAGACTGTTACACCCCCCATGCAAGAAGGAGCACTTCCACAGGTCATTCCTCCCCAGAGCTATCAGACCATATAATAGCACTTAGTAACCACAAATATACACTTATAACTAGGGCTGCATGATGTGAGAAAAAACTGACATTGACTGACTATATTGCGATGTGAAAAAATTCTCAGTAGTATATAACAGTTGTGTGGCGCTGATGCAAGCGGTCAAACGGATTAGCGATTGACACAGAACATATGTTTCAGTGTTATCCTTCCTGGAGCCAAAATAATTAAATAAAATGAATAATTGTAAAAAATTAAATAAATACATAAATATAAAAAGAAATGAATACAAATAAATAAATAAAATAAAATAGCCACAATCATCCTTGTATAAATGGCCCCTAAGACCATTGTGTCACATTTTTACATCTACTGTTTGTTTCATAATCCAGACTTTGTCAGTTTTCAGTTTGTCTTCCTGTTTTTCTGTCATTAGGGTCTGGGCTTTTATTTTGTCATGTCAGTTCATGTTCACTCTGTCTTGTTTTACTTCCTGTCGCTGGTGTTGTCCAGCCCCTTTAATTTAGTCTCGTGTGGAACACCTGTTTTGGGTCTTATATAAAGTCCTCCTGTGTCTTTGTCTGGTGCGAATTTGTCTGCCTTTCATGGAGCAAATAAGCGGTCTTGTATCTGGTCTGGTTGTGTCTGTGTATGACTTTGTCTGGTTTTCTGGTTTATGTCTGTTGTTTACCCCCTGTCTGTTTTGTTGCCTGATTATTGCCTCCTGTTGCCTGTTCCTCAACGAGAGTTTGCCCTGCCCTTGTCGGCCCCATTCTGGTTTTTGGATCTACGTACTGACCTTCGCCTGCACCCTGGTAATGATTTTTGGATTTTCCCTGACTACTGTGTTTGGAGATCTGGTTCTGACCTTTCCCATTTTGCCTTACCCCTCAGGTGCTGTCGCATGCTACCTGATGATTCACCATACAGCAACCCAGTCTCCAATGAATTACAGTTTTCATAATAAAACACTTCAAAACATATTCCAGTTTCTGAGTTTTGTACTTGGGTCTGAACCTGTATCAGTTTGTCCTATTTGGAAGAGCTATCCATCCTTTTTTTAGCTGTTCGATAATAATATATTATTATCTATGTTGTAATTATTCTATTCTACAACACATTAAGGTAGAAGCCCGTATTGGCTGAGGGAGAGGGGTGGAAGTGGGTGGAGCTTAAAGTAGCAGAAGGAAGATGGTGTGAGAGAGAGAGAGAGAGAGAGAGAGAGAGAGAGAGAGAGAGAGAGAGAGAGAGAGAGAGAGAGAGAGAGAGAGAGAGAGGGGGAAGAGTTTTATGGTTGCTTCAGATTTTTGCGTTTAGTTTGTAAGGGTTGACCCTTAAAAACTAAATTCTCGTATAAACAAAAGGTACTTCTGATAAAATATTTTGTCATTTTTAGCTGCAGTCATTGTCATGTAAACATCCCCTCAGTGAAAATGCTAAAGTACCTGTGCTTATATTTAATGCAAGTAACAAACAGCTGTTTGTTGCATTGTTCGAATGAAGTTGTAATCTATTCTATTCTATTCTATTCTATTCTATTCTATTCTATTCTATTCTATTCTATTCTAAACAAACGGCAGATGAAGGAAACTCATATGACAGGGTTAAGAGAGTCCTCAACTTTCAACTGCCAGTGTTCACTACAAATCATTTACTTGAACAACTTAGAACCCTTCAGGTAAAACTGTAAAGATCCTAATGGATTTTCAGCAGTGACCCTGGTCCAGTGACTTCAAAAACCCAGAAAGCAGGAGAAACATTAACACCAGCAGAGGCTAAAGTTAAGTGACCGAGAAGAAGTTAATGGAAAAGGATCAAAGAAGCCATGCCCTGCTGAAGACAGGAAATGTGTTGTAGGTCTTTATTATGCTGCTATTATGTTTTCTTCATCATATGTTTTGTCAGTTATTGCATGGTAGGAGATTAACTCATATTAAATCCCATGTCCGTTGCGTTTTTTGAAACAACAGTAATGTATAACAGAAAATAAGTTAACTTAAAGGTGTCATTCCATTGTTATTTCATTAATATTGTTGTGTTCTCCGTTGTTATTGAATACATTGTGTGTTGGTTCTATTTAAGACATGTCTGATATGCTTTGTTTCCAGCTGTTTTTTCATGGTAGAAAAATGACTTGAGGTCGAATAACAGAGTTTACCGCTACTTCCTCATACATGTCAATGATGTGGTGACGAGGCATCTCTGACTGGCTCAGAATGCGTGAGGGAACACTCATCTGTGTATGTGTTTGCCTTTACCAGAGTATCATCCAGCAAGGTTTTTGTATTGTTGCTTGTTCTGAAAATGTGCAGGAAAAAAACTGGCTTTATTTCCACAGAGAGCACATGAACCATTTTGATCCTACATTTTTTCAAGTTCCTGCAGCAGCTACCATGGCGCTGTCTTCTCTTGTAGATGCTAATGCTAATGCTACTTCAGATCCACTGAATGTAGGTGACACTAAAGTCCATCTGACATCATGTGGACCGGCTTTTTCTGGGTCCCTCGTTCCTCGTGTTGTTTTCTGTGAATGCAGTATGCAGCCAGTGGAGGTGACAAACTGCTTTCAAAGGGAGCATGTGTTGGTAAATTGGGGTGACCCATCAGAAAAGGAGCGCGGAAAAGTGGTTTTCAGTGGAATGACACCTTTAAAAGTATTTGCATTGTATTTTGGGAAATTTCTCGTACCACTCCATTTGGACTCTGCCTCTGGAATATCTCCGTTTGAAGGGGTTTAAAGCCCTTCCCCCTACCTCTACACGTGGACGTGCAAAACGGAGGTGAAGGGGTAAGGGGTTAAATGAGATTCAGCCTACAATGAGTACAGATAAATAATTTGACTACAGCATATACAACAGATAAGGTTTTTGGTACATTGCATATTTGCGACAGTAGGTGTTTAAGGGTTCATTTTAATAATAATTTAACACATGGAGCATTTGCTTGTGTTACATGTTGCTCTGTTGGTTTCGCTCATGCAGCCATCTATCCTGACATGTTTCTCTAACCACATGTCTCTCTACATCTGTGTCTTTTTTGTCATGAAAGTCAAAATGACAAACTCAATTCCAGTTACACACAAAGATCAAGATCAAATTAGTATAAGGGCTACAAAATTGTTTTTTTTTCTTTCTTTTTTGGAGCCTAGTCCTTGAGGCCATATTTTTACTCTCAGTGTCTATCATCAGGAAATCAACAGAAGGGGCTGATGGGACTAATGATCAATACAAATGGCTTAATGATTACTTGGCCACAGGCTGTGATTTCTGGGTTGCAGACTTCTTGGACACTAGTCTGTTTGGAACTGAGACGATACAAGAGAGCCTCTTCATCATACAAACACAACTGTTGTGTGATGGATTGTTTTTATTCCTGTTTAATTCAGAATAAAGGTTAATTCCTCTTTAAACACATAATACAAGTTGAAAATGATTATTCCTATTTAATATTACTGTGTTCTCCATTGTTATTGAATACATTGTGTGTTGGTTCTATTTAAAGAAATGTCAAAATTGTTTTGTTTCCAGCTGTTTTTTCACCGTAGAAAAATTACTTGAGGTCGAACAACAGAGTTTACCGGTACTTCCTCATACATGTCCATGACGCAGTGATGAGACGTCTCTGATTGGCTCAGAATGCGTGAAGAAACACTCCCCTCTCCCCTCTGGCTCTGTGTGTGTTTACCATCCCAGAGTAGCATCCAGCTAGGTTTCGTGCCGTCGCTTCTTTTGAAAGGGCTTTATTTCCACAGAGAGCACATGAACCAGTTTGATCCGCCATTTTTTTTCCAGTTTGTGCAGCAGCTACTATGGCGCCATCTTCTCTTGTAGATGCTAATGCTAATGCTACTTCAGATTCGCTGCAATGGGAGACAGGCTTAACTCCATGTGGGTGACACCAATGTCCCTGTGACGTGTAGTGTACAGACTTTTTCTGAGTGGCTCGTTTCTGTGTTGTTTTCTATGAATGGTAAATACAGCCAGTGGAGGTGACACACCACGCAGTAAACGTAGCATGTGTTGGTAACTCGGGGTGACCCATCAGATTCCATAAGCAGCATGGGAAAGTGGTTTTCAGCGTAATGACACTTTTAAAGTTAATTCCAAATAAAGTCACTAGTTTATTCCACTCTTAATTCTGAATTCAATAATTCCTCCGACATGGAATCAGTTAATTCCTCTTTAACATTATTCCTATCGTTCCGCACATGCTCCTGGTCTTGTCGTGATGATGCACATATTCTGCTGCCGGCATTAATATGTTGATTCCTATTGTTGATTCAGTCAAACTGCTATAAATGCAAACATCACATGTACACTGTAGATTTTGCAGTGTTAATTTGGAGACAATGGGGCCAAATACACTCTAGAAGAAGTTAAATAAACTCTCTAAGTGTTGATTTAACACTGCAAAATTTACTGTGTAGTATCTGGTCAAACATGTTGCTAGTTGAAACTAAGGCAAAACAGGAAGTTTGTTGCTGTAGTCATCCAGATGTTAGCTGGCCGTTCTGTCCAATCAGAACCCTCTGTACCTCCAGGTCACAGTACTCAGTTTTGTGGGTATGGGCAGGAAATTTAGGAAAAACAGAGGAAAAGAAATTCATCATTATCATCAATCAACATCATTATTATGAGATATAAACAAAAGTCATAAATATGACTTTAAAGTGTTGTATGAGATGAGAAATGCATAATTATGAGAGAGTCAAAATTATGAGATAAAATGGCACAGTTGAGATAAAAGTCATAATTATGATGTAAAAAAAGTCAGTTTCTCTCCTCCACTGATTTTTCCTCTGAAGTGACTTTTTTTTCGTACTGTCACATCAGTTTAGTTTGAAAAATAACGAGTCTTTTCTGAGAATGTAAGTTAATGTGAGTATAAAGTACAGATATTTATGAACAAATGTAGGGAGGAAAAGTAAAAAGTTATCATAAAATTGAATACTGACAAAAAGTACAGATACCTAAAAAAAAGTACCTCAACAAAGTACTTCTACTTCATTACGTCCCACCTCTGCTCCTGAGACTTTAGCAGTTTCCAGTTATTTGATCACTGGAGATATTTATATCTCCAACAGAGATGTATAGTAACGAAGTACATCTACTTAAGTACTGTACTTAAGTAGTGAAATGCAGTATCTGTACTTTTTTGGAGTATAATTTATTTCGCCTACTTCCACTTCTACTGCACTACATTTTTTTTTTAAATTAATACTTTTACTCCGATACATTTTTTATGTGCCGACTCATTACTCGTTCCTCTTATTAAAATAGTTCAGAACCATACCAAACATACCAAACCCATAGCATATCAATGCCACAGCGATAAATGGTTCTGTCACCTGGTTTGATGACGGTGTCTCATCATTGGACGAGTCAGCGATCAAACATTACATAATAAAACTGCACGCTCTAATCCACCTTTTGGTTCAGAGACAAACCCCAGTAAGTTAACCTGGAGGCAGTGGTCAACCTTTGGCATTGTGAGAAGGATGCTTCTGGGCTGTTCTATTGTAAGGTTGACCATTAGGCTTGACTTGCCCAGGTTTATCACTTGGTCATATTGTTGGAATACTCTGGCCTTTGAAAGTTGTAGTTTTTTCATGAACACTTGTAAGTGAACTGGTATGTACTTGTACTACTGCTGCTGAAGTTGTACTTTTCATATTAAATATATAAATGTGTTCAAACTTGTGACTGTTTTCATTTAGTATAGGCCTACATAGTACTTTTACATTTTACTTTTACTTTCAGTACTTAAGTAGTATTTTTTTCATTACTTCTACTTGTAATTTTACTTCTACTTTTACTTTCAGTACTTGAGTAGAATTTTTTTTACATACTTCTACTTGCAATACTTAAGTACAATTTTCCTTGGATATTTTAGTACTTTCACTTGAGTATAATGCTTGAAGAACACTTCAACTTTTACTCAAGTCAGTTTTTTGATGTAGTACTTGTACTTCTACTCCACTCCTCTAGTCCAGTACTTTATACATCTCTGGTCTCCAATGATACTGTAGGAACCTCACTACTCCAAAGTAACACAAAAAGTACTTCATGGATCAATCTATTCAGCAAAACAATAAAAAGTCTTCTTGTATCTCTGCATAAACACTATTCCACAGCAGTAATTACACGTTCTCCCTCCCACTCATGTAACTCGTACAAATGAGAAGATTAATTGTGCACTGATGCACCCGTGGGCAAGATTCTGCAGACCACTGACAACAAGAGAGGAAATAAAGAGCATGGAAAAGCTCGTACTTCTGTCTCACCCACCCTTCACCAGGGCTCTCTCTCTCTCTCTCTCTCTCTCTCTCTCTCTCTCTCTCTCTCTCTCTCTCTGTCTGTTTGCTTTCTCTCTTTCTTTGCAGGCTTTGAGTGGAAGAAATCTAATTTGCCTAGAGACAAAGGGCCCTTTGGTTTTTCATCAAGCTGTGAAGGAAACAACAAGCTTCAAGTTGGGGAGGTTGGATCACTAAAGTGTAAGAGGTAGTGAAATCATTCTATATTAGTATTTCCAACCAGATATCTTGGGGGGAAAATATACAGAAGAATTCAGGCTGCACGCTATTATAAAAAACACAAACTGGCATTACAATTTTTTTAACCCTGCGATAAATATTGCAATATGAAAAATAACAGCTGTGTAAACAACAGCTGTGTGACAACGATGCAAATGATCAAACAAATTCATGATCGAAACAGAACATATATTTCAGTATCCTTCTCCTTGTAGCTGAAATAAATAAATAAAATGAATAATTAAAAATATATACAATTTAAAAAAATATTAATTAAATACAACTGTAAAAAAAGGAATAATAATAATTATATATATATATATATATATATATATATATATATATATATATATATATATATATATATATATATATATATATATATATGAACTGCCTACACAAACGGTCAAATAGATTAGTGGTCGACAGAACATACATTTCAGTATCATCCTTCTTGTAGCTGAAATAATTAAATAAAATTAATTATTCAAAATAAATAACATTTAAAAACTAAACAAATAAATAAAGACATGAATAATAAATAAATGATATAATACAATAACTAAAATGAATAAAACATTTAAAAATTTTAATGAAACAAATTGCCCACACAAATGGTTAAACAGATTAGTGATCGACACAGAACATACATTTCAATATCATCCTTCTTGTAGCCAAAATAATGAAGTAGAATTAATCGTTTAAAACAAACAAATAAATAATTGTAAATAAAAAAATGAATGAATAAATAAATAAATAATAAATAAAAATCTGGAATAACTAAAATCTACAGTGTATATATATATATATATATATATATATATATATATATATATATATATATATATATATATATGCAATCATAGAAAAATTCTATAAAAATAATTGCAGGACCTGCTATTTGACTATTGTGCACACGTACATTGTGATATCGATGCTCAAACAATATATGGTGCAGCTCTAGTAAGAATGACTCCATTTTTCCAAACTGTCAGTCAGAACACAGGTGCTGTCAGCAGCCAATGTTTTCTTTGTGAACTTTAACTGCATCTGCTCATATGACTCTAATGTGATTTGAAGCTCTCTACACTCAGGAGAGAGACTGTCAAAGGTTTGGTCAGAATCTGATCAGATTTTAGAAAGGTGTCCTTGAGAAGATAAGCTGCACCATAAAAGATCAAACTGTACGGTATAGGGAGCAGTTCTGCACAAACTAAATATTTAGGTAACCTGTAAATGTACTGAAAATATGCAAATGAACAGACCATAATAAGAGGAACAAAGAAAACACCATGCTGTTTACCACCCATTCTGCAGTGTTTGTGTTCATTGATGAAGGTTTTTGTAAAGTAGACATATCCAGAGTTAAAACAATATCAAATAAAACTAAAGCACCTCTCATGTTTTTTTGTATTTTTAATGGTCATGCAGGTGTAATACAGAAAAAAAAAACAAGCTGTTGTCTTCTCCATGTGTTTGTTTTAAAAAATGTTCAGCAATAGCATAGGCAGAAATCAAACTGGGCTTGTTGGTATGAGTTTTTATTCTTATTTAATTCAGAATAAAGGTTAATTTCCAGTGAGGCCCAGTGTTGTAAGATTACAACATAGCATTTGGGTCTTTAAGGGTTAACCCTTAAAGACCCAAATATTAACCCTTAAAGACCCAAATATTAATATTTGGGTCTTTAAGGGTTAATATTTGGGTATTTAAGGGTTAATATTTGGGTATTTAAGGGTTAATATTTGGGTCTTTAAGGGTTAATATTTGGGTATTTAAGGGTTAATATTTGGGTCTTTAAGGGTTAATATTTGGGTCTTTAAGGGTTAATATTTGGGTATTTAAGGGTTAATATTTGGGTCTTTAAGGGTTAATATTTGGGTCTTTAAGGGTTAATATTTGGGTATTTAAGGGTTAATATTTGGGTATTTAAGGGTTAATATTTGGGTCTTTGAGGGTTAATATTTGGGTATTTAAGGGTTAATATTTGGGTATTTAAGGGTTAATATTTGGGTCTTTGAGGGTTAATATTTGGGTCTTTAAGGGTTAATATTTGGGTATTTAAGGGTTAATATTTGGGTATTTAAGGGTTAATATTTGGGTCTTTGAGGGTTAATATTTGGGTCTTTAAGGGTTAATATTTGGGTATTTAAGGGTTAATATTTGGGTCTTTAAGGGTTAATATTTGGGTCTTTAAGGGTTAATATTTGGGTCTTTAAGGGTTAATATTTGGGTCTTTAAAGGTTAATATTTGGGTCTTTAAGGGTTAATATTTGGGTCTTTAAGGGTTAATATTTGGGTATTTAAGGGTTAATATTTGGGTCTTTAAGGGTTAATATTTGGGTCTTTAAGGGTTAATATTTGGGTCTTTAAGGGTTAATATTTGGGTATATAAGGGTTAATATTTGGGTATTTAAGGGTTAATATTTGGGTCTTTGAGGGTTAATATTTGGGTATTTAAGGGTTAATATTTGGGTCTTTAAGGGTTAATATTTGGGTCTTTGAGGGTTAATATTTGGGTCTTTAAGGGTTAATATTTGGGTCTTTAAGGGTTAATATTTGGGTCTTTAAGGGTTAATATTTGGGTCTTTAAGGGTTAATATTTGGGTCTTTAAGGGTTAATATTTGGGTCTTTAAGGGTTAATATTTGGGTCTTTAAGGGTTAATATTTGGGTCTTTAAGGGTTAATATTTGGGTCTTTAAGGGTTAATATTTGGGTATTTAAGGGTTAATATTTGGGTCTTTAAGGGTTAATATTTGGGGTCTTTAAGGGTTAATATTTGGGTATTTAAGGGTTAATATTTGGGTATTTAAGGGTTAGTATTTGGGTCTTTAAGGGTTAATATTTGGGTCTTTAAGGGTTAATATTTGGGTATTTAAGGGTTAATATTTGGGTATTTAAGGGTTAATATTTGGGTCTTTAAGGGTTAATATTTGGGTATTTAAGGTTTAATTTTTGGGTCTTTAAGGGGTAAGATGGCCATGTAAACACCTACATCCAGTTGAAAATGACTATTTTGAATTAAACTGAATTCCAAATAAAGTCACTGGTTCTGATGTTAATTCTGAATTGGATAATTCCTCTCACATTTAAACGATTAATTCCTCTTTAACATTATTCCTGTCATTTCTGCACATAACCTTGTACTTAACACCAACCCTGTTCTACAGAGGGACAGTACAGAGCCTGCTCACCTTCTATATCTCACCCTGGTTCAGCAGCTGTATGACTGAGGACAAACACAGTCTTAGTCAGATAGTGAAAACAGCTGAGATGCTCATTGGTGTCTCACTACCACAGCTGCAGGACAACTATGATGAGCGCTGTGTGAAGAGAGCAGAGAACATCCTGAAAGACTGTACACACTCTTTTTATAATTTGTTTGAGTTGATGCAGTCTGGAAAGAGTTATCGCAGCATAAAAGTGCGGACAACTCGACTGCTCAACAGTTTTGTTCCCTCTGCAGTTAGGCTGCTAAATATGTTCATGGTACATTCTGTTTGAAGCACTGAAATGTAATGGTGGATGTATCTATGAAACAGCTTTTAGTTTTTATGTGACCCATGGAAATGACAATAAAGACTCTAATCTAATTTAATTTAATTTAAAGTAATGTAATCTAATCTAATCTAATTGAATTGAATTGAATTGAAAGTAATGTAATTTAATGTAATCTTATCTAATTTAATTTAATTTAAAGTAATGTAATGTAATTATTTTATTTTATTTTATTTTATCTAATCTAATCTAATCTAATCTAATCTAATCGTTGTGATGACCCACATATTCCATACTGCCGACATTAGATTCTTGATTTGTTTGAGATACTGCTTTGTAATTATCACAAAAAATAAATGCAAACATCACATGTAGCATCTGGTCTAAGATGTTGATAGTTCAAACAAAAGTAAAACAGGAAGTGGGCGTGATCATTTTCTTCCAGTAGACATCCAGACGTTAGGGAGAACGTTCTGTCCGATATACCTGTTTCCATGGAAACCTTTATTCATAATGAACATGTCTATAAAAACACAAAGGAAATAGCTTTGATTCTGAATTATTTTATGTAGAATAAATAATTCTGAATTGAAAAAAATCATGTAAATCAAGTGTGACTACATAGTAAAAAGTCACATTAATCTTATCATGTAAAGTCACAGGTTCACATACAGCAAGATACTGATCATTAAGCAGTAATCAATAGTAGTAGTAGTTATATGATGTCTGAACATAGACTGACAACAGATGCAGAGGTCACACACACTTATCAAAATCCTAATAAAAACTAGAGTACTACTCAGAGTAAAGGCTTAATAATAGTGGAACATAAAGTAC